>VWZE01008641.1:151303-170231 GCA_013396675.1 Eubucco bourcierii
GCCGTGACGAGGGCGCTTAGAGGGGAGCTTTAAAGTTAACAGCGTCCGAAAAGGGAAAAACAAAACAAACAAAAAAAAAGACAGAAAAAAAGACCCAAAAGCTGGGAGCAGCCCTCCCACTCTGTCCCGGTGCTGCGGTGAGGGGAGCTGCAGCAGACAAACCTTGCCCTTGCCGAGCTTGGGGCGGCTCCAGGGAGCCTATCCCCGCCCTGCCCCGCCCCGCCGGTCGCGGCTCCACCGTTGAGCAACAGCGCCACCTGGCGGGGCGGCGAGGTCGGCCNGGGGGTGAGTGGCAGAGAGGTGATCTTCAGTGGTCACCGGCGGAGACGGTATTCCCGATGTTTCGCTCAGGCGAACCCACGGCAAGGCCCGGCGGAGCTTCCCCCGTCACGGCAGCAGTAGTTTACCGCGACCACGCAAACCGGCAATACTTTGGGACGAAATAACACCGGTATTGGTTAAATTCTCAGGTTTCGAAGTCCACTCAGTTCTCGGTTTGTCAGGTATACACTATTTGAAATGGTTTCTATTGACAGATGTGCCCTCGGCCTCCCCCCGGGTACAGTGCGCAGGGTACCCCGCGTGACTGACTCCCGGCTCTGACCCTCTAAATCTCCGCCTGTCAGCCGCTTGTGGGCTCCGGCCCGGAGCTACCGTAATCGGTGCCGCTGCTCCGAAAAGCTTCACAAACGGCAACCCCCTCGAGAGGGCAACCCCCTCCGGGTAACAGGGGTCTGCTCCCGCTGCCCCGCACTGGACAAAGCCTTTGGGGCTGCATGTCAGTACCCTGCCTTCACCCCAGTACTCCGGCTGCTCGCCAGCACCCTGCACCGTCCCGCTACCCTGGCTTCAACC
Organism: Eubucco bourcierii; assembly: GCA_013396675.1. Taxonomy (NCBI): domain Eukaryota; kingdom Metazoa; phylum Chordata; class Aves; order Piciformes; family Ramphastidae; genus Eubucco; species Eubucco bourcierii. The sequence goes on from VWZE01008641.1 coordinate 152,159, forward strand.
TAGCACCGCATTTCACCCCACTACCCCACTTCATCCCAACTTCGCACCTCGCTTCTTCCCAGCAGTCCGTGTCATCCCAGTGTTCAGTTTCATCCCAGCACCTCCGTGTTATCCTAGTGTTCCGTTTCGTGCCAGCACCTCAACATCATCCCAGCATCCCACGGCATCTCAGGATCCCACTTCATCCCTGCCTCCTGCTTCATGCTGGTACCCCATCTGCATCTCAGAACCCCACTTCATTCCAGCACTCTGGTGCCTTCACAGCATTCCATTTCATGCCAGCACCCTGCTTTATCCCAATACATCACTTTGTTCCAGCATCCTGACTTCAGGGCATTACACTCAGACCAGTGAGGATGCCCCACTCTCTGCTGTCCAGGCTAAAAGACTCAATGCAGCTCAAGCACAGAACCCTACATTGCTTTGTTAGATCAAACACATTGAATCCACCTGAAAGTCTGAAACACAGCTGTCGTGACCCTGCTGTTTCCTCTTTAACTCATTCCACTTGTCCCAAACTCAAACACAACACTTGCACAAATGCTCTCACTAGCCCTTTTACCTCCAAAACAGAGCATACTTCACTTCCTTGAATTTTAATTCAAGACCTAGCCAGGATGTATTTTACTTGCATTTTAAACCAGCTTAAAATAGTTTATGAACGCAGCAGTTACATGGAGGTTTCCTCACTCTGAGGCTTAGATTTATTTTCCTTTGCCTCAAAGGTTTACTTTGGAGCACCCACTCCAGAACCCTGCAGATAACTCCAAGAAGATAGCCCCCAGATTTGCCTTTTTCTGTAGAAAATAAATCTTATAAGTGGCTTCATGGATAATGGGAGTTAGGAAACAGTGCAGTCACCAAAACTGTTAAAACTGGTACTTTCTGACTTTAATTATGTACAAGAATTCTTGGCCTAATGAGGAGGAAGAAAAGGATTCATTCCTTTTTTATTATTTATCCAAAAATACGGGCCCACAATTAAAGCAATCTGAGTGTCCTTGTTTACATGTCTTTGATGCATCCAATGGATAGTCTGTAAATTATGGGATATTCTGTAAGTTATGGATTATCAAAATGTCTTCTTGTTCTAATTGAAGTTACTTTTGGTGTAATGCCAGAAAAGCCACTCATCATAAAAAGTATTCAATACTTTGAAATATTTGAAATAAATATTTGTAAAAAAACTATTAAATACTTTCAGCATGACCAGAAGGACTATTCTGCCCTAGTGAGCCCACATCTGGCTCCCATTTCAAGAGAGACATGGAACTACTGAAGACAGTCCAGCAAAGAGTCCATCCACTACAAAGATGATGAGTGGACTGCAGCATCTCTGATGAGGAAAGACTGAGGGGCCTGGGACTGTTTAGGCTGGAGACGAGAAGATTCAGAGGGGGACAGATCAATGCTTATCAACATCTAAAAGGCAGGGGGAAAGAGGATGGGGGCAGACTCTTCAGTGATGCCCAGCAGCAGGACAAGGGGAAATGGACACAATGGGCACAAAATGGAACACAGGAGGTTCCATTTGAACATGAGGGGAAATTTCTTTCCTGTGAGGGTGCCAGAGCCCTGGAACAGGCTGCCAAGAGAGGTTGTGGAGTCTCCCTCTCTGGAGAGATTCCAAAACCACCTGGACGTTGTGATCCTGGGCAACCTGCTCTGGGAGACCCTTCTTTAGCATAGGTGATCTCCAGAGGTCTCTTCCAACCCATGCTGGGTTTCTGTGAGACCTTACAAATATTCCTATTAATGTGATTTTTACTGGTTTTAAGACATTTCACCTAAAATAAACAGAGACAATGTAAAAGGGGCCTGAAAATGTCATAAACTAAAATGTGCACAATTCCACTAAATCCACTCTGGTTTGGCTCCTAGAAAAGGGGTTTTTTTTAGGAAGCTTTTTCCAAAATAATCACCATTTCCTTACTTGATGTCATTTCAACTGATTGTAAAAGCTCAGCTTGGTTTTAACAGATGTCATTGATACTTGGGATTAAATTCTGTCCTCAGCTCCAGCAAGTAACTCACCTCACAGCACATTACCAGACATACAAATTTATTCCTTGAGATTTCGTTACAGCTGTTGGATCTGTTACATTTTCTAACTGCCCATTAAGAGAGTAGCCCATACCACTAGCACACTGGCTCCTGTTATCCCAACACAGCACCAGGAACAATTTTGCCTGTGATGGGGACTCACCACATCTACACCTTAATCAAGTTTACACCATTTAAATGCTTCATTTAATGCAGCCCAGAAAAGCAGAGCCAGCACCAGCAATATTTGTCTCAGTTCCTCTGTGAACCCGCTCTGACTTGCAGCAGATGCTGTAACAATCATGACAACGTGTGAAACGTTCGATCCTTTCTGCCTTAAAGAGGTCAGTTATTTAGGGAACTGTTTATAGGACAGGAATGGTATGGGCAAACAGACACGTGAACACATACACAGACATGGAGGGTTCAGAAACTACACATCACCTTGAAACAAATTGACTGAAAATTTGTTGTCTCCTGTTCATGCACAATTTGTTTTCCTCTTCTTAGTGGGAATTTATTAGTGTGCCAATAGCCAGGTGTTGGCACACGTGATTTATCTGGGGTATATTTCCACCATTAATACCTTTCTTTGAATGAATTTAAGTGCCTCTCACACACACATTCTTTTACATATGTGTGGCCAGTTTATATTTTTCCTAATCACACACAAAACATTCGTAAGTTAAATCCATCCTGGGCACCAAAAGGGCTCTGCTTTTGGGGCAAACATTCTGTTCTATTTTTACTTTATCTTTTCATTCGCCATTTTTCTATGTCCACCCACCCCTGCTCGTCCATCTCCCCAGAAGCTTTTTGCTGTCAGTCAAGTGACAGCCTCGGTAGGAAGCTCTGTGTGTTCATGAGCCTCCTGAGGCCCAGCACTACATTTAGACAGGGAAAAGGAAAAAAAAAAAGAAAAAAAAAAAAAAAAAAAAAAAAAAAAAAAAAAAAAAAGGCAAGCAGGGGGAGGGAAGAAGCCCAAGCTCTTCCTTTAGTATGCAATTGCACTGCCTGCAGGAAAAAATTCACCGAGCTCCTCTGAAAAATGCCTTTTCCCACAAAAATGCACTCCTGGTTTACACCACTCCCACACAACTTTCACATTATGCGGCTATTTGCAAAGGAGTGTAAAATAACCCCAGGAAGTTTCACACACACACAGAGTCTCATTGTCAAAGGGATAACGCCCCAAAGGTGCACCTTCAGCAGGCTTGCCACTGGGAGCAACGGTCGGCTTCTGCCCAGGACAATGATCAAATATACGCAGCCTCTTCCTCCCTGGAATTACTGATTCTTAACGGACCTGTGGGTATGAAACATCTGCCGATAAACTACTTAAATTGATGGTCAGCTCTCTGAGAAAAACAGCTTTTTATTTGCAGTGAGGAAGGTTTCATTCCTCAGGTCGTGTTTAGCTGCAGCTGCAGCCTGTAGCACAGAAGCCGTAGCAGGAGCACAGCCACGTGAAGGTAATATGTATCTCTACCAACATCAAGCTGGCAGAATGATTTTGTTTCAGCTGGGATTAGCAGGAGTTTCGCTGCTGACCTCGATACGAAAACGATCAGGTTTAGAGCTCATTTGCAAATCCACTCTGCAAGAAAGGGAGCTTCAGGCACCGCAGATGATTTGCACTCCATTTTCCTACTCGTGATCATCGGCACAGGAGTTTCCTATTTATTACCACCTTGGTGGTCAGCACTGTGTATTTATCTGCACTGGCAACTCGACAATATACAGACAGATGGATGTGTAGATGTCTTGCTTTTTCTAACCAACAGTTGCAAGGGAAACGTAGCAGGATTTTAATGACAATTGAAGTTGTGGCTCTTACTGCATTACTCCTGACCGAACAGCCCAGAAAAAGTCTAAAATTTACAATACATCACTAGCAACTCTCCAGAAGGAAATCTTGTCGCCAAAACTGGTTACAGACCAGGAGTGCTTACGATGCAATTTATGCTTCCTAATACAGGCAAGCATTAAAAAGCAGTGGAAAAAAAAAGAAATCTGTAAAGCAGGACAGACAGAGCAAATAAAAGAGAAACACCCTGTAGTGTCAAAGTGAGAATCACCCAGCACTTGAGTTGATCAAATTTGATAAATTCAAGTGCCCACTTCTGCACTGCATATGCCAGTTTAGCCCGTCCCGGCTCTCTCCCTCAGTACGACCAAGGACAAGCAGCAACCTGAGCTTTTTCTCCGTGAAAGTGTGACCAATAAACCAGCACAAATAACTGTGTGAGGCTGCAGGTCGTTTGCAGTGCTAGCACAGATGCTTGGCAACCCGGAGAGAGAGGAATGTGCCTGCCCACGTTTCACTGAAAGGTTATTGTAAGCGGTGGAGGTTAACAGACACCTTAATTATTACAAACTGCTTTCGAGTATCGCTGGCTTTGTACCGCCAGTCCTCAGCAGCTGGGCTTCTGACTCATTCGGGATCATCTGGGAGTAGTGTCAGCTTCCAGAAAAGAAAAGTTCCTAGGATGAAGATGTAGGACTGGCAAGCGGCGGTGGTGGGAGGAGAGCGGCCAGGGCCAGCAGCCAGCGGGGAGGCTGCCCAGCCTCCTCCTCCTCCTGAGCACTCCACGGAGCGGCTGCAAGAGCACGGGCTCCATTAGTAACGAACCAAGTGGAAGCAAATGAGCATCGGCCAAAATTTGCGGGGAATCTGTTTGTGGCAATTTCAGAGGAGCCTTGGTTGAATTGGAAGAGTAAAGCAAAAGTCTAGGCAGAGAGACGTGCAAACTATATCCAGACCACTTTAAAAGCACACACTCATTTTTCTACAGGGGGGAAACCATTCAGTCAGATTTAGGTTTTTCTTTAGAGAACAAGGTTTAAGGTTTAAGATTTCTGAACTAGATTCTGTCCTGTCCTGAGGCAAAGCTGAATTTTAGCAGCAGCTTAGCTACTCAGCTTTGGTTGGTAGGTAGAATCAGGCTCTTCATTTGAAACAGAATAAACCTAAAATTAATATAAACAGGGAAAAAAAAATCTTACATCCATTTTCACAGTGGAATTTTACCTTTTCTGCCATAATTTACTGCAGGTATTATTGGAAACAAAAAGGATACAATGTTAGTTTTATTGCACCATTAAATGTTCTGTATAAATAAAGGTAAATTTTGTGCAAAGTCTCTGCATTGTCTGTTTTGGTCAAATAATCAAAAGAGCAGTGTCAGAGCTCTAATTCTTTTTCACTCACTGTGGTTGGAGACAGTGATCTCTTCAGACATTATTTATGCAATGATGGTATCAATCAAACTGCACCGCAGGCAGGTTCCCTGCAGAGCACAGAAGATTTCTGGCACTTCTAATAGAGAGTAAATCCTAATTAACTCGGATTAAACTGTCCTATCTGAGACAGTCTACCTATATATGTCTACCACCGTATACAAGAAAATTGTTTGGTTCTAAATCAGAAAAAAAACAGCAAACCCTTCCTTTTAAAGGAATTTTTAATTTTATTTTTTAAAAAATATTAATGTGTAAAATAGGGTATAAAACCATTGAGTTTTGTTCTAGGGAGTAGAAAGCATTTGTTTCTTTTTCTGGGTATGACTGATATATTCACAGGACAAGAGAAAGATTAAGATTGGGATTTCACATCTGGGAGAAGGACTCTGCTCTGAGTTCTGCACAGACATCCTTAAACAGCTACTGCAGCAAAACCTTTGAAGCTGGATATAAGTGATTAACTCAAATACTCACTTAAAACAAGGATGCTAAATAAATATCAAGTTGCAGAGATCTACAGGTATCCAATGCCTGCTGCTCCAGTCATGCAAAGAATATGGAGCTGTGCTAACATTTAAAAGGCAGTGTGGAACATGTGGTATATAGGCTGGCCAGCCTTAAAGTGATAATGATCAGCTTACCTCAAAACCTGAAGCATTGTGTGTGTTTCTCTGTCCTGATTTCATAGCAGCTATAGACACGAAAGAAAGGTCTTTTATTATCTAAGAAATCCTTCTGGAGGAACCACCAACTGGGGGAAGTGAGGATACACCTATCCATGTGCTCTAGCTCAGTATTCACACTGATTTTATAGCAGAATATGACACATTCTAAATTAACTTCATACAAACAAAATAATAGGCACAGGAATGAAAAGCTGCAAGAAGGACGATGAAAGAACCACTCCTCAATTTATGTTAGAAAAATGGCAGCCATTATTTTCCTCAGTTTTGTGACTGATCTGGCAAGAGATCAGAGAATAAAGTAGTTTGTTGTGCTGGTTTTCCTTGGTCTCATTTTATGTATACCCATCACTACTGAGGTATTTTCTGTAGGGGTTCTAGCACAGCCAGATCTCAATCTACTCTTGGGTATCTGAGTGCCACTGCAGAACTAGAACAATAGATGTGTGCAGGTCTGCACCTCCACCCTACAGGTGCATGAAGCTCTTCATAAGATTCTCTTTAATTCATGACAGACAAATCAGTTCCTCTTATTTCACACACTGATGGCATCAACAAACCATATTTCTTCAGCTCCAATCAGTCTTAGTCAAGTCTCATTCCCCTCTGACTTTTCCTCCAGCAGTAGCCATCTCATTCCTTTAATGGAAATCAGCCCCAAACCCTGAGTATGTTCTACACAGGTCTATAGTGACAGCAAAGAACAGGAACATATGTCTCTGAATACGGCTTTAAGGCAAGGTTTCCATCAGAAATGATTCATTGGTATTGCTTTTATTGAGACAATCAATTGTATGACTGATATTTTCAACAGTATTTTCATCCCAAACATTTCCTCTTGCAGTATCCCAAGGTAAACTGCAAAAATACTGCGTACAGGGAGAAATGTGCAACCACTACAGCTTATGTGGGTATGAAAATGCCACCCTTCTCAGCTACCTTCCCTGCCCATCACCACTATTAACCCTTACTCACATTACCACCCTGGCCACAGTTTTGAGCACAGACTAAAAGTAGTCACATAGAGTTTTCTTGTCCTACTTGAACAAAGGTCTGATTTGGAGGAAGAGTGCAACTAACTATTTGCCTTAACCAGTCACCATCTCTTGTCCCCCATTTTAAGGGCTTGTGCAGCACCAGGAAAACAGAAGAAGATACCATTTGCAATGTGCTGGGAAAAAAAGGAAGGGGTTACTGGTCAATTTTTATCCGCTCCCTTCTGCTCAGAGGGTACACACATGGTAAAATTTATGCTTTTTCTTCCCCTATCTGAAACATTCATCAAAATATATCTTTGGAAGAGATCAAAGTAAAAGACAATGTAGATTTGTCTGAATTTCCACCACCATATCAAAATATCCCCAAATGCCAGCAAGATATTCAAATAAAGTGCTGGAAAAGTAAAACAGAATCCCAGTGGTGACATCTGTTAGTATACAAATTGTTCAAACATCTCTAAAGTTTTCCAAAGAAATGCCAGGATGGCTTCCTACTAAAAGGCAGCTTGGACTAATATCCTCCTTGGGTGACTCAGTATGCAAACCATGCTTCTATATTTTGTTGGCACTCCAAAATCCACATGCGTGTCTTGACAGGGGTCTGAAAAGAATCTAAAAATGTCTGTACCAGGCAGCTGGTTTAAGCTGACCTTGGATGAGAGAAATAACATTTTTCTGAAGCTAAACACAATTGTCAATGCATGGTTCAGTAAAAAATGCACTTCTGCTAGAAGCAACTCTATCATTTGGTGCAAGAGAGTTTCAGTTTAAGAGGACACCAGTGTGGAGAGGGGGTCCACAATGGAATGACTTCTGTCTGATTTGGATAAAATTACTTGTTTTACCTGTGAGTGTCAACACACAGGAAAACATACAAAACCTGAACAAACATGCTGCCAGGCACATCAACAGAAAAAACACCAAGACTCCCTAGGACTCATCCCCTACACAGAAAGAGAAGCCATAGAGCTACTCCAGAGTTCACAGTCACAGGATGGTGGGAGCTGGATGTGATCTCTGGAGATCATCTAGTCCAACCCCTCTGCTAAAGCAGGGTTACCCAGAGCAGATTGCCCAGGGCCACAAAGTCCAGGCGGGTTTGGAATCTCTCCAGAGAAATAGAGCCTGGTCCAGTGCTCCAGTGCCCTCAAAANATTTTCCTCATGTTCAAATGGAAGTTCCTGGGTTCCAGTTTTTGCCTGTTGCCCTTCGTCCTATCACTGGGCACCACTGGAAAGAGTCTGTTCCCAGACTTTTGACCCCCACCCTTTGGATTTGAGAAGTTGTTCCCACACATGTCATTCTCTATTCTTCTCATACCTCTCAGGTGGTCTATGCAGCCCACCTACAAACTGAGCTTCACCCCAAGAGCGTTACATGCTGGTTACGGGTATTACTCCATTTGTATTAGTTTAAGAAGCCAGCTCATGCCAGTGGAATTATCAGTACCAATGTAAGGGTTAACACCAGCAGCCCCACACCCTGCATGGAAATGCCACAATGGTTTCCCTACACTCGAAATTTCCTAGAGTCCCTAAATTGGCGAACAAACTTCACCTGAGAATTGCAACTGCATTTACAGAATTGAGAATGCATCCATTGGTACTTCATGTTTCCAAAGCTTGAGTGTAGTTACAAACAAACCTAATTTGGGAGACATTTACCAATATATCAGCGAAATTAAAAACAAGATGACAGAATTTACCCTGACTCCAACACGCCATGTTTGCGAGTGATAATTACTTTTTTTCCCCTTTAATTAAAATTCCCTTTAAAGTGTTCTCTAAATAAAACATTGCTTAAAATGCAGCATCTCCTCATGAGTCTATCACTCACACAAAGCTTTCAGAAACACTCATTGTAGCTTAAAAGGCACTATAGGATATTTAGACTGGAGTTATCTCACAACATGTTCCCTGGCTGCTTTGTTATTTGAGCTCTAAATGTTAAACACGTGGAAGCAACATGAAAGGATCCTCCCTGTAAAGCACATTTTCCAAATTCTCTCTATCTGTTATTTAGGCCCCCGTAAAGATCCATGTATGTCAACCCATCTGCAGCCACATTTATTTTTACATGTTTTTGAGTGCATATCTCTCAGTGTCATAAGGTCTTCATAAATAAATCAACCTACTTAGATCTGCACGCTTTGAATCACAAGCCAGCCACCAACCCAGCAGATGGATACATTTTTAATTAGGTAAGCACTCGATGCCTTTTGGTTTGAAAACTCCCTTCTTTTTCTTAAAAAGATGGAAAGTAACCAAATCAAATCCAAAATTGCAGCGGGACAACATTGCGGGTTTAATCCACATGTAGCTGCAAATCAGCTCGGAGCCCAGCCTGTGTGACAGCTTGAACAAATGCAATATTTTATATCAAGCAAACCTCAAAGTGAAATATTTAAGGATCTTGCAAGAATAGGTTGTAAACAATATGTATTTTTCAATAACACATGCGGTTACTTATGCAATCTTCTCACTTGAGCAAGGCTTTCTGATCTTAATTCGTTTACTGTGTTGCCTTTGCAATCTCTCAAGCAAAATATTTTTAAGCAGCAACTTCTAATTTACATAATCAGACATACTTTTCTGAATAACATGGAAGAAACTCAGAATTAATGACATCTTGTACTGCTTAAATAATCCATGAAAAGAAACTTCAGCAGTTCCAGTTAACTTCTTCCCGCAAACAAGGTTTTCAGTTTTGGGCTTGGAACAAAATTCAGCATGATGAATAAACATCTTAGCCATGCAGATCTTTCCACACTCCTCTGAACTTCCCCTGCTCTGGGAAGTTCAGGTAAACACTCCAGAGCACACCAGCCCTCATGGGAGAAGGTTGCCCATGCTGGAGAGCCCTAGAGGAGAGCTCCAGGTGTAAGGCCTTCCAGGGCACTGTGCTGCCCATGGGCAATGGGACAGCCTGGAGTCACCTTGCCTCTCCTTGATATGTTTTTTCTGTTGCCTTCCTTCACCAAAACAAAGCCTTTTCACAGAATTTCATCATGGTGGGGTTTGAAGAGACCTTTGGACATAATCTAGTCCACCCTCCTTGCTAAAACAGGATCACCCAGAGCAGGGTGCCCAGGATCGTGATGCCCAGGAGGATTTGGAATCTCTCTGAGAGACTCCACAGCCTCTCTGGGCCAGTGCTCTGGCAACCTCACAGAGAAATTTTTCATCATGTTCAGATGGAACCTCCTCTGTGTGTCCATTTAATTGTCTTTGCCATAAATTTCTGGAGGTTTTCCTGTGGCTTCCCAAGTGGTCTTCTCTCACTCCTGAACTAGTGAGACCAAAGGTAAGGACCAGAGCCTGGGGAAAAAAGCAGCCCTCTCCATCATACCCCTTCCCCAGCTGGAGAAAGAGGCTGCAGCTTCATGGGATAAGAGACCTGCTGGCAACTCTTACTGGCCAACAATGCTGGTAATTCCATTCCTCTGTTCAAGAAAGCAGAATGACCAAGAGGTAGTGTTAGCTAACACAGTAGCAAGATTTTCTTAACATGACCAAGTAGTCCAGAAGTTTGTGCTTTGAATAAAAAGGCTTATTTGCAGCAGGAGAGCCGTGACTGCTCCATGGGCAAACAACTGCATTCTGCTGGGCCAAAGCCACCAGTGCACCACATCTGGGGTTCACATTGACCGCAGTTTGCACCTTTCCACGTGCAACACTCAAAATTGTCAAAAGAATTTGAGTGCCCAATATGAGGGGATTATGGTGGTACTGAGGCAATTAAAAAAAAAAAAAAAAAGTTTGATCCTTATTCAGTTTTATGCTTAAAAAGTAAAAATTAGATTTAAAAATTCACAGAGCAGAGAAAAGCTCCAGATGTAAAATCTGATACTTAAACAAAGTAGCTTAAAAATAAATAGACCAGGTTCAATCTTTAATGTCACTTCCTTGGATTTCATGATACTACACCTGAGGTGAATTCTTGCCATTTTACTTCAGCAACCTTTTTTTTCAGGTCCATATGCTTATAGTAAAAAAATAACCAAGCTTCCCATATGTTAAATTGTAAAATTGAGTCCTATAATTTCTTTCTATTCCTTTTTAGTTAACTGAATAGAAAATCCTATATCTCTAGAGCTCACTGGAAAAAGAAATAACAGTGTGACACTCATCCCACCTTTTCAGGGTCTGTGCTGATGTCATTGTACTGATTTCAAGGAAATTGCTTCAGATTTGTGCCATTAGTTAGATCCAAATCTAGATGTCAGTGCATCCTGAAAATACCAGCTCTGCTAAAAGGTTCAGGATTACCCTCAGAGTTTTACATCCTGAAGTCTAATTGCACTGTGTAAAATAACATTTATGAAAGATCAGATATGAAGCATAAAGATGGCAATTATCTGAAACCTTAGGATATAATATTTGCCCACTGCTATAGATGGGCCATTACACTTAAAAACTGTAGTTGTACAGGAAATAAAATTTCTCTTATATATGGCATGACTCTAGTTTCTGACTTGAAAACACTGCAAGATGGAGAACATTAGTAGGGCACACTGAAGCCAACTTCTATTGCTTGGACATTCTTTTTAGCTTGTAATTACTGTCCTGTGCTGCAGTTTACATTGTGCCTCGTTTGAGACATGTCTTGCAGCTCACAATAGAGACGGAAGGAAAATGGAACAAAAACATCTAGAGTATTGCATCCAGTTCTGAGCTCCCCAGTTCAAGAGAGACACAGGACTACCAGAGATAGTCCAAAAGAGGCTACAAAGATGATGAGGGTACTGAAGAATCTCTCTGAAGATAAAAGGGTGAGAGACCTGGGGCTGTTTAGCCTGGAGAAGATTGAGAAGGCATCTCAATACTTATCAATACCCAAAGGGTAGGAGTCAATAGGATGGGACCAGATCCTTTTCAGTGGTGCCCAGTGACAGGACAAGGGGCAAAACTGGGATCTAGGAGGTTCTGTTTGAACATTAGGAAAGTCTTCTTTCCTTTGAGGGTACTGGAGCACTGGAGGAGGCTCTCAAGAGAGGTTGTGGAGTCTCCTTCTCTGGAGAGATTCCCAACCCACCTGGACATTGTGATCCCACACAACCTACTATGGGTGACCCTGCTTTAGCAACAAGGTTGCACTAGATGATCCCCGGAGGTCCCTTTCAACACCCACCATACGCAGGGATTCTGTGACTCTACGAAAACACCTTTGCTATACTTCAGCCCTAGGTAGGCACAATACAGATCAGTAAGCCAAGATGTTGGGTTCAGTGATCTTGAAGGTCTTCCCAACCAAAATGACCTGATGAAGAAGGATAATGCAGCTTGAGTCATTTGCATCCAGTATTTTTGTACTGGGACTTGGAGCCTTACACTTAGACTACCCTATAGACCATCTATACGGCACTGCTCACTGCTCTAACGTAGAGGGACAGACCCCCATTAGAAAACAGCACCATTGCTGCCTTCCTGCTTTGTACTGTTTCTTGGTAGGACTCCCACAGCCAGGGGTTCATGTTTCACTTTATAACAGCAGGAAGAGGGAGCCTTGCTATCGGCACAGAGGGATTTACGATTTATACTGATCTGACAATCAATGTTGGAATAAGTTAAAGAAGGATTATGCTTGGCTCACTTAGGAGGACTTCCAGACCAGTGCTTTGAACCACAAGAATTGGAGTAAATTTCCAAACAGTGTTTTTTGTGATTATTCCCCAAGTCTGTTCTGATCTCCTCTCCTAGATCCTCTTTTAAGCAAAAGGGTGTAAGAGCCTGAGGAACACAATACTATTGCTTAATTTTGTCTGCCTTTCATTAACATTTCTATGAGTTTATGCCATGCTTTTACATGTTTTCCAGCTGATAAATGTTTTTTTAATATTGGGCACAGATAATTTTGCTTATAATCAAGGCTAGGAAATTAAGTTTAACATCTGAGAGCTCTAGGCAGAAATGTCAGGCGTGGACCAGATGACCACATGAGAGCCACAGCCTCCCTTTGTGCCCCAGATTGGCTGGTATTGTTTTGATGCCGTGGCACTGGAGCAGGAGCACTAACGTAATTATGAGATCAAGCAACATCTGGTGGCTTTGGCACCCAGCTCACAATCGGTGGTTCGCGCGGGTCAAAGGATGAATGCTGCTGAAGCGCACATTAGGGTGCGCAATCATAAAGCTTGCATTAGTGGGGAAGGAGGAAGAGTGGCATTCTTGGCCTTCATCACCCAACAAAATTGATGGCCCACAAAAGAGCAGTGGCACGACACACAAAAGTGATGATGCTGGAGAGACCGATGCGCTGCGGGTGGTATTTGACATCTTCTGGCTGTGGGCTGCTCCGTGTTGTGATTTATGTCACCATAATGATTGATTACTTTCAGATCATTCCCATTCTACCATATCTCTGAGAATTTCCTCCTTCTTCAAACATCTTTTTGTTCCACAAGCCCTAGGCCGCAGATGGCATCAACCCACACATCTCCATTGTTTGAAGCCTACAAGAACTCCTCCATTCTTTGAGGGAATGCTTGTAGTTGAGTAGCCACTGCCCAATTAAGTTCTGAAACTGTGGCTGTGGGCACTTTAATCTTTTTATCCCCTTGTTCTTTTAGGAGTTTCATTGCATGCAATGGTTGCAGCTCAACAATGCCTAAAAAGTCATCAAGAAAGAAAATCGGGAGGAGTTACATTTTTCGGGTTATGGGAAAGAGCTTCAAGTGATGGCTACAGCTGCATCTGTCACACCTCCATAAAGATTCTTCTGATCATCTTTCCAAAATTGAATTATCATCTCTGGCATGCAGCATTAGAGCAGACTCCGTGTAAAGGCAACAGGCTAAAGCTTCTGCATGCTGGGAAGCCAAAAACGCCTCTGGGATACTTATGCAAATCATCGGTTTTCTCTGATATCTCAACCATTCTGTGACACGTAAAATATCAATGACTCAATATTCATATGATGGGAAAAACAAGAATTCTGGGCTCATATCAAGAAAACAGTGATTTTTTTTTTTTTTTTTAGTGTCTTTTTTGTTTTGGTAGATCTAACACGGCACAGCGTCAGGGGAGTTAGCACAGTGGATAGTGAGTATCTTCTTCAAACCACAACAAGCCACTACAACAGACTTCATTCTTTTCTATTTTCTTCTTCATTAGGAATCAACAACAGCAAGAAGAACATATTTGCTACTGCTTTAATCACTGACAACAAGACAGCCAAAGGAGCTCCAGTGGCTGCATTCTACCGCATCTAACACTTTGACTATTTCTGAAAATGATTTTTTTCTGTCACTGCATACTTGTAGTGCTGCTGCCTGCTGCTTTCTGGATCTCTGCACTCTTTCCTTCCTTTCTGAAAGGTCTGAGAGGTGCAAGGGCACCACAGCCCCCATGAAATTCTTCCAGTTGCATGTAGTTACTCAAAGAGCATTAAATAACATTACTCATATAGAACATTAAGAACTACAAGAAAAAGCTTTATCTTCCCTCAAAACATACACTGAATGTTTTTTTTAGGTAGGATGTAACAAAGCCTATAAAGCCTTTCATTTATGAACAATATCTGTTATGAGTCAAACAGGCAGAGGAATTAGCTCCTCTGCATATCTAGTAAGGACTCAATGTGTAGGGCAAGATGAGGCCCATCAGTGATGCTCACCAGCCACACAAAGACATTTCAAAGTTATCAGAGAAGGGTCCGGTAAACACCACATTCACTGTACATGCACCATGGTGTGTCTACCTACTGTCAAAAGCCAGGGAAGCTTCCATCCAGACTACAGGAGCTCTGGTAATACCAGACAAAATACCCAAAGTACTCACACCACCACCACCACCCCCTCAAGAAAACAAAACAAAACAAACAAAAAACCCCCAAACAAACAAAAACAAAAAACCCAAACAAACAAACAAACAAAAAAAACAAACAGACAAAAAACACCACAACAAATGCAAACAAATATAAAAGAAAAAAACTGAGTGGAGAAAGAGGATGAGCAATAGGTCAGTTTGTGGCTTGTGTTGGATGAAGTTACAACTGATTGTCCTATGGCTTAGAAACCAAATGATCTTAGACAATGCTATTTGATATTGACATGGACAGAGTTAACTTCTCAGTAACTGTGATGATTATCTCTTGCTTTATTTCATTTTCATACAGGTAGTTCAGGATGTAAGATATCTATCAATGGCTCTAAGCCTAGATGTGTCCACAGAGTGAAAATCAGAAGCACTGATGTCTGGTTTTCTTTTTCTTTTCTTTTCTATCTCTCTCTCTCTCTTTTTTTTTTTTTTTNAGTTCCTGTGAAAGCATATAATTTAAGTGGGGCACAAGGAATGAAAGCTGTCCTTGGGCAGCCTTTGAACAGGCACAAATATGCTTTCCTCCTTCTTTCCTTTTTTCAGCAGAACAGAAAACATAAGCCCTCTTCTGTAAGCAGTATTTCATTTTTAACAGGTTCTACAACTCCTCCAAAACCGTAAACAGTGCTGAATGTAATTCAAATAGCCTTTGATACACACACTCTGGGCCTGATTCCCACTTAAACTGAGATCTGCATTATCTTTATACCCACTGTAAAAATGGTTGCACTACTGGAATTGAAAGGAAGTCTTCAGCTGTGCGGGGAAGGCAGACCAAAAGACTTTCAGAAGGGAGAAAAATATCTGGCTTTGCCAATTCAATGGGAGGCACCATGCAGGAGAGAACACGCCACTCATGAAATGGAAGGCTTCACCCTAACTGGTATGAAAGCCTCTTATTGACCTTACCATGCCAAAATCCAGCTCCCTTCAATTTACTTTACTTAAACAACTTCTTAGATTGTACCTAAAGACAGTGAAAGTGATTCTGTGAGGAAGCAGATGAGCTCATGCACCCTGCCAGGATGAGCAATCCTGGCAACAGTTCTGCAGGGAAGGAACAAGCTCCCAGCATTCCACAACATTCTGCGGTGACCCAGCTCTTTGGCACAATAATCTTCATCCTACAGTATTGATAAATTAAATATAATGTGGCTTAAATGAGTCAAGAAAACATGAAGATCTATTTAGAGAATATACCTGTGGTTTTCCTTTGCTGTACTGTCTTTAGTTGCCTTCTGACCCTTTGAGGTTTCTCATACTTGCCATGAGCTACAGCAGTTCTTAGGAAATAATAAATTATTTGAATTGATTGGGTACTTGTGTTGTTGAACGAGGCGCTGGGGGAAGAGTCACTCTTCAGTTGCTATTGGTCCAGAAAATAGGTTTGACAGCATAATCTTACCAACAAAAATAACAAAAAACAAAACAACAACAACAAAAAAATCCCCACCTTTTTGTTATTGGGCAAAATGATGTCTGCCCCAAAACCTAGCTTTCTCCACTGCTAAGCAATGAATTGCGTTTTCAGAGCAAACACTGCACCTTTCACCAATGCTTCCAGTTAAGTGTTAAGATTTCAAAGACTATGTAAAAGGCAGAGATTCGCATGCAATGTGTGTCCTCTTTTCTGCACTACACACTCTGCTCAGTGCTCTTCTAATGAAAATCGTGAGTACAGCTCTTATTCAGCCAAGCACTTAAGCTGAAGTATTCCCTACAAAAGCACCTCTCTTGACTTCCTCAGGATAACTTGTGTGCCTGCCGTTGATGTTTAAGCACTCAGTTGAACCAAAGCCTATGGTGTTATCTAATGACAATAACTAAATATATTAGATGTGTGCAAAATCCGTGGTCACCATTCCTATGGAGCTCATTTTATGGAATGGGGCCCATCTGTAGAGTTAAATAGGACCAAGGTATGTATTGTTCTGTCATCTGAATCAGAATGAAGAGCATGGGGACATACAGAATCACTGACTGGATGAAGTTGTCAGGAACCTCCAGAGTTACCTTACCCAACTCAAGCAGAGTCACCTACAGCAGGCTGCCCATGACCATGAGCATCATGGTTATTTTGAAAGCATCTGTGAATAGCAGCAGCACCTTCATGCTACAAACAACCCCAATTTGATTCCTTCTATGAGTGAATCCACAGATTTCTGGTAGTACTGAAGTTAAAGCAATGGCTTGCAGGAGGACAGAAACAGTAAGAGACATCACAGAATAAACCTGGTCTCTAACCTGACAGCATCTGATGATCTTCAGATGATAAATCATAAATCACCTTGGCCTAAAGACTTGACAGGGTGCTTTTTGTGAAGGAATATCTCCCACAAAAGGGCAAAATCTCTCAGTTTCATCTCTGTACATCTACTTCAGAAAGATTGTAGGGACATGACAAGATAGAATTTGGTCTACCATTTTGAAGAGAAGCAGCTGTGCGATACTTTCTTCTAAGTAAACTTTTTTTTTCCCCTGCTAAAAATTATACATTTAAAAGTGTGTATTATACCATAAAAATTCTACAGTACCTGCAAAACGCCTGCATGCAGCAGAATCAGCCCACATATTTATCATGGAAAGAGGAAATGTGCTTTATGTAGACATAGAATCATAGAATCATAGAATGGTAAGGTTGGAAGGGACCTCAAGGATCATCTAGCTCCAACCCCCTGCCATAGGCAGGGACACCTCCCACTAGTACAGGTTACTCAAGGCCTCATCCAATCTGGCCTTGAACACCTCCAGGGAGGGAGCAGCCGCGAAAGACATGTCCCTTTGAAGGTCCTATATTTTGCATCTTCATGCTAAACCCAGTTCCAGTATTATGTCTGTGAAAATAAGCCTTGACAGCAGGCTCAGCATTCATGCTTTCTTTTTTGTCCACTCTTCCAACTGGAAAGAAGCCTGATGTATGGACTTGTGTCAGAATTTCTGGTCATGCTTACAGAAAAAGAGAGGTTCCAAGTAAAAATCATCTCCTGGATTTACATGTTCCCACAATGTCAGAGAGATTCTTAGAGAAGGCACATCATATGTGCAAACGCAGTAAAGATTGATCAGCGTCCAGAGAGTGTTCTCAGGAAAAGAATAAATCTGGGGAAACTCCACTGAAAATCAAACTATATTCTAGTATATATGTATATATACACACACACATATGTATGTGTGCATATATTTTATCTAGCTCTTATATATATATATATATATATATATATATGTATGTATGTATCTGTGTGTATTTATATATATTTTTTTTTATATATATATATATATATATATATAT
>VWZE01008641.1:176087-203336 GCA_013396675.1 Eubucco bourcierii
CTCTCTTTTGCAGGAATATTCAGTCAAAACATTTTGGCTGCAGCAAAAGGGGTTAACAACTGTTAGTACCTTTTGACTGCAAAGATTTACAGCAGGATCATTTCTTCACCCTGTGAATTCCATGTCTTAGAAAAGTATCTTAATTTCAGATTGACTACAATGGTTCAGCACTATAATTACCCCCTTTTTCCTTCTCTTATGGAAATAAAATTTGTAATTCCTCCTGTCATTTTTACATATTATACTCATGTCACCAGGAGTTTTAAAGTTTCTCTTTTTTTCTTTTTTTTTTTTTTTAAAGGTAGTTACTGGGGGTTTAATAAAAGAGAAAATTAATTTCCTGGAGTTTGAATCAAAGTGCCCCGGTGTCTCAAGATGCGATGTTAGAGTGAAACTGTAAAGTTAATGGAATATTAAAATCTGCCAGTTGAGCTTCTCAGGGAAAAATAGTTCACCGTCTGAGGATTGAGAGTGTGATGGTACAAGGGCTATGTAAATCATCAATTAGCTGCTCAGAATTAAACTGCGAGAGGACCTGTCCTCTCTGTTTACAGCAACGAGAGCTGTAGCACAACAACCAAAAGCGCCTTCTAATTTTTTGGGTAAATAACAATTACCGATTCCTTTTAAATATCATATGGCAATAACAGTGCTCCAAACACAAACAGTCTTCCCACACCGTTGCTGGAGTGATTAAAATGTTGAAGGCATCACAGCAAGTCCCTGAGCTCCTTGACAGCTGTCATTGCTATTGAACACAACTATAACAGCCAGAGAGAGCCTTATTGGTAAACTGCTCCGTGGTGCCACAGAGGCAATCTCGCCATTTCACACAGGCAGCTGTTGCCACATTTTGGAGCTTTTATTCCTTCGTTTCCTCTCAGACAGAGCTGGTAGTTTGGTGCCATGTGCAATTTCTCCCTCTTTATCAACGCCACTCGGTGAGGTTTGTGCCACCAGGGCTCGGAAGGTTTTGTTTCCAGGAAAATGAGCAAGGAAAATACATTTTTGCTGAGTATAATGGTCTCTTTCTGCGCTCGTCATGTGCAACAATAGAGGCAAGGGCTTTTCAATAGGGAGTGGTGTGACTTCAGTGTTTAAATATAAATGCACAGAGTTTTTATGAGAAGTGCTGTACCCTTCCAATTTACATCCTTTTTTTATGGTAGGAAGAGGAGAAAGCTTCCCCACAAAGAGCTGGAGCTTCAATAAAGACAGCTCAGCCAGCCTCCACGTCTGTGACAGAGCCCTCTGCCAAAGGCAGCCCCTTCTTAGAGTTACAGAATCATAGAATGCTTTGAGTTGGAAGGTCCCTGCAGTGAGTAGGGAGATCTCTAGCTACACTAGGTTGCTCAGAGCCCCTGACAATCTGACCCAAAATGTCTACCACCTCTCAGGGCAATCTGAGCCAGCGTCTCACCACCCTCAGTGTAAAAAATGCCTTTCTTCTGTCTAGGCTGAATCTCTCTCTTTTTTTTTTTTTAAATTTAAAACCATCACCCCTTGTCCTGTCACAACTGGCCCTGATAAAAAGTCTGTCCCTATCTTTCTCACAGGCCCCTTTAAGTACTGAAAGGCCACAATAAGGTCTCCCTAGAATCTTCTCTTCTCCAGGCTTAACAGCCCAAACTCTCTCAACCTGTCCTCACAGCAGAGGCATTCTAGCCTTTGGATTATTTCTGTAACCACCTCTGGATCCTTTAAAATCTTTGTGTCCAACCATTATCCAGCTGTCAATCATACCACCTACAGTTTTTGTCTTTACAAAGGCCCTTGGGCAGAGGGAATCGCATTTGCTCTACTTTCAATATTTTGCAGAGAGCAAACTGAGGCAGAGTGAAACAAGACTCCCTCCTCAGAATTCCCCAAGCAGTGTGTGACAGGGCTGGGAGCTGAACCTCAGCTTCCCAAAGCCCTTGTTTAACAAAGGGACATTCCTGGTCTCCACTGGGCAGCCCCAACATCTCACCTGAAGCCCAAGCAGGCTAAACATCCTCCAGCAATGGGAAATGCTACCCTACAGACTACATTCAGCTCAGCCACATTCTGCAGATGACCAAATCCCCCATGTCTCTTACCAACAAATCCCCAGTGTGCAGCAATGGATCCCTAGACTTTTCCAGCACCTCTCTCAGGTACCTTTATAATTTCTTGTTTCCTTTCTCTCACCTCCTCCACATTTGGAGAGCAGTGTAGCTGCAGGAAAACTCCCACAGAAGGGAGCTTTGGGGAGCAGGAGGGACATTGTGTCCCAGGTAGCTAGGAAGGAGATTGGGATGAAACCTGGGATTAAACTACACTGAATATTCTCACCAGGGAAGAAGTGATGGAGCCAAGATGCATCAAAAACATTTGAATGTTTGTGCTGCATGCTCTTGGAATGATAACCAGGTGGTAGAGTACAGGTTTCATCTGCTAACAGCTCTAATACTTCTTGGATTCCCCACCCCCAATCTAGTAGAAAATGGAGAATTGGGAAAAGGTGATGACAGTCATAAAGACGAGGACTACTGCGCTATCTAAAATATGTACACATCTCTGGGTGCCGAAAGCAGTTAATAGCAACCTGTATTTATACAGCTCTAGCAACCCAAAATGAGATCTTGAGAACAGACTTAAAAGTCATTTTTATTCTCTCAGTCCACATAACGCACTCCTTCCAATCTCTTTGCACAAGGCAATAAGCAATTCTCTGCTCTGAAGAAATCATTGCCTGAACAACATCTTTAAGTTGGAGAATTATGATGTCTTTTCTCTGTTCTGCACCTTTAAATCTGTCAGTCTGATGCTACCCGCTATCCGTTTGAGGTGCCTTGTGTGCATTCATGTGTGCAGACACACATATTGTGACATGGAGACTGCAGCACCTTCTTTCCTGTTTGCTGTTTTTAAATACGAGGGAAAAGTTATTTAGACTGTAACGATCTATTTATTCTTTATTAAAATACATAAAGCTTTATCCAGCACCGAACTGTGTTCCTGTTGGAGGTGCAGTGTGAGAGCTGCTTGGCAGCACAAAGGAGCACCAGAGCTAGAGCTGGTTAGAAATGGATTTTCTGTCCTGCAAAACAGTCAGAGATTTCTTCTTTTCTTTGTTGTCGCCATTCTGAACGAGGGCAAAATGCTGCATTTCTTAATATTTTCACACGCTGCGGTACTACAGGAGGGCAAATATTTTTCGTTTGATGTGTCAATCCCTGTCATTCACATGTGAAAGGCACATATGAAACCAAAAGCATTTTAAAGCTGCATGGTAGCACTCTGGAAATGTAAAAAACCCACAACACTTGCATTCCCGCTCAGTTTTCTTTTTCTTTGCCCATTCCCCATTTGGTGAGAAGGGCCATTTTGACAAAGGACTCAGTTCTACATAGCAGCTGATTTTTCAAGAGAGAGAAAAAAAAATACCAGATTCAGGATTCAGGTAGGCAGAAATATCTGTGAGCAGTTAAAACTGTCTATCCATGCAATTAAAATGCAAGCACAGAGCCCTAACATTCACTCTTCCCTAATTGCCAAGTAAATTCTCACAACCAGCAAGAGGCATCTCTGTGTTTTCAGGAGCTTCCAAGAGATCCCCTAACCACAGCTATCAGATCTGTTCATTCCACTGTTATGAAGCATCCTCTTAAATGTCAGAGTCTTTCCAATAGCTCAAGGAAATTCAGTGCTCTTCCAAAGAATCAGCCCCACACTGGGTTAAAAAAACCCAGGAACAGAAGTACTGTTGCATTAAAATAAATGGCTAGCAAGTGGTCTAAATAAAGCGTTGCTATCTGATGCCTGAAACCAGATTTGACTGAAAAGGTATGCTTTCAGACTAAGAAAGCAGAAAAAACTAATTAGACAAGAAGCAACCGTGAACAAACATGTTAACAGAATCAATAACTGGAACTGATCAGCTATTTCTTTAATTGTGCCAGCTGGGCTCTAGTGATGTGCTTAGAGGAGCATAATTACCCGTTTCGGTTGTACAGCAGAGTTCTTTTTCTTCTCCTCTCCTTTTATTCACCCTCCTTTCTCTTCTTTTACGTTAGGAGCTGGTCATATGCCATTAGAGAAAGAAAAACAGGGTTGAGAAATTAGTGGAAAATGGGCCATCCTCATACGTAAGATGATATTATATGAATAATTAGGAGTAGCCCTGAACAGTTCTGCCAAATGTGACCTAATAAGAAAGTGAGCCATCAAGGAAATGTAACTAATTTCTGAATGTAAAAGGACATTGTGTGTGTTGTGTGCAGAGCAGCACAGTAAAACAAAATAAAATCCACTGAAACAGGGCCCATTCCTTTTCATATTTCGACATGCGTACCAGGGATTGTGCTAATTTGTAAGGCTGTGACTGATCCAGGCACGGAGTTGGGCTGCTGAAGCACTCAAGTCCACGCTGTACAGCTGCCTGCTACTATTAGAAAGAAACCAGGACAGACATGAAATAAAGCACAGAAAGGAGCGGGAAAGCGGAAGGGAAAGAGAGAAGGGGCTCACTGATTAATTACCAAGCCAAAAAAACCCAACCCACCCTGCCTTGACTGATGTTTACCCGTCTTTAATTGACAGCAAAACAAAAGGATTTAATAACTTCAAGGCTCTTATGTGCAGCTCCATGGAAAATCCATAGTGGTGCAGAGGAAGCTTGGCTTTTTTGATCTATAGCAATGGCTAAATGGGTCTCCATTAGAGCAATGGCTGCCCCGAAAAGGGAAAATTAAAAAGTGAAATATACATTTAATCAGCAACAGGCTAATACATCAAAAGAGGTAGCCTAACCCGACAAGGGGCCTGATCCAAAACACATTGACGTGAGGAGAAAAAAGATTTGTGCCCCACAAAAGCTTAAGCTCAGAAACTTGTCCAAAGCTGATCTAAACCTTTTACGCAGCTGAAAGACTCAGAAAAAACCAAGACTGGTCCTATTTTCTAGTTTCAGGCAGGTCACCTGCCCATCACAGAGGCAGTCCTACTTGGTGACATGACCTGGAGAAGCCCAGTGCTGTGCCAGAGAGACTCAAGGCTGGGAAAAGCTCTTCAGGAACATGATAGGAAGCTGAAGGAAGGAGGAAGCAGAGAAGCGAGCTGCTTTGGGATTAAGATGTAAAGACAGGCACCACCAGCAGCCAGTGGCCTTAAGCCACAGCCTCAGAAAGCAAGAAAGCAAATTTGGGCTGTTTTCTCAGCAAAGGCGCAGAGGGATGCTGCACACCAGAGTTCCTACAGCTGGGGTTTATCCCCAAAATCCAGCAGAACACACTGAAGCATCAGCTGCCCAGGGTTGGCTTGCATGGGGTGTTGCTTTATCTGGGGCAGTGTTTCTATGCTTAATTTCAGTTTCTAGCCAAAATGATTGAGCATTATTGTGTGTCTTTTGATATGGAAAGAAACGTTCATAAGACAATATTCATAGGGGCCTGCATTTCTGTGGGCAGTCACTTCTGGCAGACATCAGTTCTTTGCAGAGAGGAGTAGCAGGATTTAGAGCGCATTGGGGAAATTATGAAACAAAAAGATATTCTCTAACAATGAAGGATTCTTCAACCAAGATCAGTCAATCACCCTGAAAAGGAAAGTAATTTGAGGTTATTCGGTGAGAGAACAAAAATGCATTACACAGGGTTAAGTCCCAACAACCTTTGTGTTATCTTTTAACATAAGTGTCTGTATAGGCACTTAGCATTATATAATACACATGGAATATCATAACAGAAGATCTGAGTTTCATCTTTCAGCCTTTCAAAAAGCTCCTGATCATTTAAATCTTTGCTGATTATTCATCACTACCACATTTTCAGATAGGAGATGCTAAATTAGCTACTTACTATGGATGATATTCACTATGCTGCTGAGTGGAGCCACAGAGCAAGGCTCACAGAAGCAGAGGATAATGCTATCTGTGCTCATCATAGGTATGATGAGCTCCATTTCAGCACCAAGCAGTCTGGCACAAAAGGTGGCCATAGGGCTGGGCTGAGGAACAATGAAAGAATCGGTCATTACCAACAGCTATCAGCTCGAGTGTGGGCAATACAGAACAATATTCCAAGGACTTCATCTTCAGAAAGCCTGAATATGACAAACCAAACTCATAAGGGTGAAATTTGCCCCAGATTAAATCAAGACATTGATTAGATTTCACCAGGACCCTTGACTAAGAAGGAAGACATTTTTTACACTCAGAGTGGTGAGAGACTGGTCCAGGTTGCCCAGATAGATGCTAATGTACTGTCTCTGGAAACATTCTCAGTCAAGTCGGATGGGCCTCTGAGCAACCTTATCCAGTTGAAGATGTCCCTGCTGACTGCAGAGGGGTTGGACTAAGTGACTTTTGAATGTCCCCTCAACCAAAAATATTTTATGATTCTATGATTTCTACAAATGTTTTAAGAGTTACAAAGCCAGTGTTGCCCTGCCCAGGACTGCCTGAGCTGCAGGAAGACCACATGCTCCCACCAGCAGATCACACCTGTTCACTACTGAGGTGTTCCAGGCAAAAGAGGACTTTGAGGAACTTGTAGTCTGGAGGAGGCTGCTTAGAAAAAGTGAGAAAAAAGATTTCTTGCTCTTCCCTTTCATCACAGACTCCTCTTCACTCTTGTCCTTGGGGTGGTTAACTTCATACACAGGGAGCAGGTGCCTTAAAGACCAGGGCAGAACAGACGCTGAGAAGCCTCATGCAAGGCAACAGGCACATAGGACACCAGTGCATGGGTCCATGGTTCAAAAGAGCAAGTTGGCTGCCCACAGTACTCCTGGTGTAGAGCAAAGCTGAGCACTCTGGATCATGCATCAAAAAATCCTCTTTGACTTCATATTATTGCTGTTTGTATTGCCTCTGTCCTCAGAGGCCTCGGATGAAGTCGGGTCCCCACTGTGACAGGCACTGCACAAGCATATGGTTAGAGACAGCCCTTCTCCCTGAGGCTTTACAGCTGAACTAGACTAGACAGACCAAATTAACATCATTCCCACTTTCCAAGCAGGAAGCTGTGACATAGAAGGATTTCAACAGGAGCTGGGAACCTAAATGTTTCTAAACTAGGACTCTCAAGATTTCTGGGTCTCAGAAGCAGAATAAAACCCCACCTTCTCCTGCTATGAAAATACAGTCTGACTTTGGAGTGACCTTCAGAGCCCAAGATTCAAAGGGAGCATTTGGTTTCCTTCAGAGCCTGAAACTCAGCCTTGGTCACAAACTGCTGTACCAACCTGACAGGCTTATACATCTCCAAATGCCAAGGTGAGCATTTACTTTGAAAGGGAAAATGTTTTAAAAACCAAACCAGCTCTGAGAACTATTAAGCAAAGCTGTCACCAGTAAATTATTCTTTTCTCCTGGCGTATTTCCCTCCCCCCACTCCCTCCATCCTGTAGTATGATCTGAGAGCTAAGTACAGCAGTCAATATGTAGTAATCAGGCTAATGATTGTCTAATAGCTAAATTAGAAGAGTGACTCTTAATCATGCAGTTGATGCCAATAGTCTAGCACCAAAATCCAGACATGAAGCAAAACTCTTTGATTACACTTCACGTTTTTAACAACCTAATTAACTGGTATAAGGCTTCTTGATTTTTAGAATATCTGAAGTGAACCAAGTGTAACATCAAAACCCAACAGAAAGCAGCAAATATTTTTGTTTGACATATCACTTGCTAGGTCTACAAGGATGTTAGACCTCCACACAAAACTGTTAAAGTTATGGACTCCAGAAACATTCATAATGTTACAAGTCTTTTGATATTTGTATTAATTTTCTATAAATCCGAACTCCCTAACAAATATAATTTCTATGGTATTGCAGAAATACAATCCATTAAGCACTAGGTAATCTACTCCAGGACCATTTTACAATGAACCCTAAGTGAATTTGGCTAGTGGAAGCTCAGAGAAAAGGTAAAGGTAAAATAGAGAAGCAAAAAAAAAAAAAAAAGGTAAAAGATAGACAATATAAAACATGGTCAAAAAGACAAATGAGCCTCTGCAATCTCCATTCTATGCACTAATATATTTGATTAGTCCTGTACCAGTTCTATCATTCATATTAGGGAAGAGCCTCCATTAAATTAGAGTGATTTCAAATCCTTTATTACAGATCTGTTGAACTTCTCCTAATGAAATAGGAATAGAGAGATTCTAATTTTAAAACAACAAAATCTCAAAATCAACTTTGTTGAAGTTACTGATGATGGAACAGAGGAACTGTCTGGTTTCAAATAAGATTACAATTCCTGATGCCACCAAAAAAAAAGGGAAAAAAAAAAAAAAGTCTAAATCTCTGACCAGAGAGTTTGTTGCAAATTTGACGACCTTGCAGAATTCCTTCCAGAAAAGCATCTCAGAAGCCAAGAGGAATGTACCATAGTTAAAAAGAAATAAGCTATAGAACTGTAAAACTTACAGCTAATGCTCCTGAAATCAGTGGGCAGGCTTTTAGATGAACACAGGAAAAATAATGAGTGCAATTAATGCAGTTAAAAGACCATTCTTCTGACTTAGGAAACTAATTCTGTTGGCTTAAAGTACACTAACTGTACAGCTGCAGCAAGCAAGATTTGACCCATCACTACTGGAGAGGCCTTGGGAACTCCAGAGCGGTGAAGGAAATGCTTCAAGGGAAGCAGCAGGGAAGGGCAATGGAACTACTAAGGATCTAGAGTACTAGTATTAGGAGGAATGACTGAGGGACCAGAATTGTTTAATCTAGAGAAAAGGAGGATCAGGGGAGACCTTCTTTCTCTCTACAGTTGCCTGAAAGGAAGTTGTAGTGAGATAAGGATTGGTCTCTTCTCCCTAGAAACAACTAAATTTCTTGCCGAAAAAGGTTGTCAAGCCCTTGAACAGACTGTCCAGGGAAGTTCTGCAGTCACCATACCAGAAGGATTTGAAAGCCCTGTAGATATGGTGCAGAGACATATGGTTTAGTGGTGACTTGGCAGTGCTGGTTTAATGGTTGTACTCAATGATCCTAAAAGTCTCTTCCAACCTAAATGATTCTATGATTCTAGGAGACCGTGCATGCTTTCACTCTACCTGAATACTGAACTTGCTGAAGTTTTGGCACGCACTTCAATCATGTTTAGTATGCTTTCCTTTTATGATGAGGAAGCTACAATGCACCCCCTTCTTTTAGAGGAACTTTGGATTACTCTCCATACACCCAGATAATGAAAACAAGATCCTCAGGTACTGCAACCTTTCAGAAATCAGATAATGAACTGAAATCTTATGTTTCATGGATTAGGTTCTCGCTGAATCAATTTATATTGGGTATTTTGCTGGGAGACTGACCCAGATTCCATACATTTTTTTAATTACTGGAAAATCACTTCGGCCAATTCTCCCATTATGGATGACATATTTCATCATTGTTCAATATTAAATCGTAAGAGGAAGAAAAAAAAATTAATGGTGAAGTACAGGACTTAGCATTTTGCTTTTCTCTGCACTGACTGAAGAACTGTACTGAATGATTTTGCCTAGACTTTATATGTGATTAGTCTGAAGGGTCATTGAATTGCCTTCAGGTCCCAAATCCAAAAGCATTTCTTTTACTATTATTATTTTAAAATTCAGCCTCCTATTTTTTTAACAAAGGTGCAAGTCAAAATAGAGTTTTCTAATATGTTATAATATGTTTTCGCTGGCGCCCTGCCTGCAGTTGTTTGGATAGCTGGCAGCACGTGGTACCTGACAGCACAGGAGTCATGTGGAGACTTTGCCATTCCTACAGGGATCGATCTTGGGCAATAAATTTGGACTGGATGTCTGTTAGTAGAGCGTGTCAAAACTGTGCCAAAAGCACTTTTGGGTGTATAATAATAATAAATGAGTGTTGCACAGCATTAGCAGAGGAATTCTAATACAAGTTGTCCGTCATTTCACAGTAAGTTCTTTACCATGTTACTGAATTTATGTCTCATAATAAATTAACCATATCAAGTACTTCATCCCATAGCTTCAGTTAAATAAACATACATGAGTCTGGGTAACTTGCACGCCGACAGAACAATGCCCATATCCCTGCACATTCCTTTAAAGCACACAGCTCAAACAAACACAAGTCTAAGAGCCAAATTCATGGCTGGAGGAGGAGGGCACAGCAGAGCTTGCCCCATCTGTCTGCTATCCTCAAATTCTGTAGAAATCCTCAATTAATGATGGATATCCAAGTTTGTTCCAAGTTCCACTATTCTGAGTATGTAACAGCCAATCTAAAAGGGCTTATCTTTAAAGAGTTTTCCAGTCCTGTGCTGGTTTGAGGCTAATTAGAATATTTTAATAGAGAAAATAACACTATAGGCTGTGAAAGGAAAAAATGGTGATGTCTACACTCATAGGCTTGCTGAGATGTTTAAGAAAAGAATACAAAACATAGGTAAGTCAGTCTGTCTGTAGAGGCACTGCATCTCGGGCGGTCTAGCTTCTGGCTCCTCTTCACAGATTAATCTTCATTAATCACTTTTTTTCTAACCCACTCTGGCTGATCTTCCAAGCTCACCTTGCACGTAAGGCAAACCGTGGGGTAAGGTACAGGGGTGGGGAGAAGGTGGAAGGGTGGTTGGGAGCCCCTCCTGGGGTCTCTGATTTCTGGGAGGGATACTGTGTTTCTGTATTACCTTTAACTTGTATATTTCTGTAACTATTCCTGTCTATAGTGTATATCTCTGCTTGTACATTGTGCTGAGCTGTAAATAGAGCTTCAGTCCTTAACTTCCAGCTGGCTGAGTTCTAGTCTGGGTCATTTTACAAAGTGTGGGGGGGTGGGGAACTCCCAAACCATCACAAGTCTGATGCATAAATGTAGACAATAAATTTTAATTTTTGAGTCAGCTGCTATGAGAATTAGGCCAGTCTTTTATAGTAGAGCAGTTAGCATTCATAAGACAACAGCTACTGCTCAAAGCAAACAAACATGTAAGAAATGTTGTGTGTTGAGTGAGAAGCCTCATAAATATAAGAAAAGGTAAATATTCCAAAGGATTTGAGCATTTCCAAATTATGAGAGCACTTCTGAAAGCAAGTATGTTGGCGTGACAGGAATCTCTGACAATGCTGAGGTTTGGGACATATGGTGGTGTCCCAAACACATGATCTTTTGAAACGTGGTAACCCATATCATCATTATGTTCAAGGAAAAGTTACACCATAACCTGCAGGTGGAAGAGTAAAAAAGAGCTCAATTTTGAAAATAGAAAGTCTCAGTTTTAAATCCCTCCAGGGACGGTGAGCCCACCATTTGCCTGAGCAGCCTTTCCAAAGGCTTGTCAACCCTGGGCAAGTTTAGAATCTCTCCAGAGAAGGAGACTCCACAGCCTCCCCAGGTAGCCTGGTCCAGTGCTCCAGCACCTTCAGACTGAAGATTTTCTTTAAATGGAAAACTCATCCTTTTGAAGCCAACAGAATTTGCAGGTGAGCCTACTTTTTGCAGAAGCCTATATTTAAAGCTGCTTAACTCTAGACTGGAAGGAGTTTCTGTTCAATCAGTAACTTGCAGGCTCTGGCTAGCCACAGCTGGCCTGAGGGGTGCACACAGGGAATGCAAATAGGCCAAATCATAAATGCAGCAGCACATGCTGCCTTTCACCAAGAAGTGTGTCTCCTGGAGGTATAACACAGCCAAGAACAGCACAGGGTGGCGGGTTTGACACTGTAATTAGCAATGGCAATGTGGCTTACGGACAGCAAAGATACCTGGAATTTCTGCTGTGCTGTGCACAGCAACATGTTTTTCCCAACCTAAAGGCAATTCTTTTCCACTTCATTCCTGTTGTTTTAAAGACACTCTATGTGGCTTTCAGGAAGACTCGCCACCAACGTGGTGTATGAGACAGGCTGTAACTCTCCTCCACCCAGATTACAGCAGATACCTTCTGAGAGAGACTGCACACAGCAGCTCTCTGAATGGAGCAGCAGGCAGGCATCAAGCCAGGGTGCAGCTGTGATTGATGTGCTCTTTGTGGGCTTTATGGCTCACTCAATGATACTTCTAAAGGGGAAAAACTTCGGCGAAGTGACTGGCATATCAGTTGTGAAGTTCCCATCACCATCAATGGGAGCTGCACAGCTCAGTTTTTTCAGACCCACTGGAAAGGCACAAAGTGGAGCAGTGATTCTCAGCCACATGTCTCAATCTAGATGGGGCCAGGAGTTGGTCTTGGGCTAGGGAACAATATATTTAGGAGTAACAGCTCAACACCACATCATTTTTATTTGTGTAGGTGCTTTTCTTTATGAATTTATTGCACCACAGAGGTGATGGTGAAGGTTGCATTGCAGCAAATGGTACCAACCGCAGTGAGAAGGGTAGAGTTGGGACCTCCCTCTATGGTTTACACAGCAATGAGCCACTCAAGCTGGGTCCAAAGGGGCTAACACAGAGCAGAAACTTATAGCTGCCATTAACAACCATCCAGTAGCCACCAGCAGCAAGAACCCACCTGTTAAAACACCACCACCAAAATGGTGACAGCTTCCATGTAACTCTCACTTTGCTCTAAGAATATGTATCTCTCAGGTCTGCTCACAGAGCAGGGTTGCTGTTTGTGCCTCCTGCTACAGGGAAACCAGAAAAATGTTTAATTCTACACTGGCAATTATTACATTTTTAAGACTAGAAAAAGCCCTTCCCCTTGTCTTCAAGGTAAATGCTCTTCAGCAGTTAAAATGTTGGTTCAGCCAACTGAGATGGGGTAATTTTATTGCAATAAATGGTATTTTTCACCAGTCCCAGATGAATATTTCTATTTCTCATAATGGCTCAGGAAAGAAAAGTCAAAATGTTACACAGTGAAAGTGTTTCAATTGCCTTCTCTTTATAAATACTGTCATGTTAATTGAGCTACAACTTCCATGCTTTCCTGCAGAAAAAGCTGCACATTTCTGAAATAACTGCTAGTTTGGGCTGGAGCAGAGTTAATTTTCTTCATAGCTGCTGGTATGGGGATTTTTAATGGAAACAGTGTTGATAACACAGAGATTTTTTTTTTTTCTTTTTAATTGCTGAACACAGCTTATACAGACTCAAGGTCTTTTCTGCTCCTCTCACCACGCCACCAGCGTGCTGGCTATGGGTGCACAAGTTGCTGGGAGGGGACACAGCTGAGACAGCTGAACTTGACTGACCAAAGGGATATTGCAGACCATACAACATCCTGCTCAGCATACAAAGCTGGGGGAAGAAGGAGTGAAGGTGGACACATATTCAGTGATGGTATTTGTCTTCCCAAGCCATCATTATGTGCGATGGAACCCTGTCCTCCTGGAGATGGCTGAACACCTTCCTGCTGGTGTGGAGTACTAAATGAATACCTTGTTTTGCTTTGTGCACGTGGTTTTTCACTTTCTCTATTCAACTGTCTTCACCTCAACCAATTCATTTTCTCACTCTTTGCCTTCTGATTCTCTCCCCCACCCCACCAGGGAGGAGTGAACGAACTGCTGCATGGGACTTAGCTGCCAGCTGGGATTTACAGAACCACAGAAACATTCAGGTTGGAAAAGACTCTCAGGATCACCAAGTCCAACCAATAACCCTACTCTTCAAGGTTGACCCTGAACTGTATCCCCAGGCACCACATCCAAACAACTTTTAAACACATCCAGGATTGGTGACTCCACCACCTCCCTGGGCAGCCCATTCCAAAGCCTCACCACTCTTCCTGTGAAAAAAATTTTCCTAATATCTAGTCTAAACCTACCCAGCCACAGCTTTGAGGCCATTCCCTCTCGTTCTATCACTAATTACCTGTGAGAAGAGACCAGCACCAACCTCCCCACAACATTCTTTTAGGTAGCTGTAGACAACAATGAGGTCTCCCCTCAGCCTCCTCTTTTTCAAACTAATCAACCCCAGTTCACTCAGTCACTCTTCATAAGATATGTTCTCCAGGCCCTTCACCAGTTTCATTGCCCTCCTCTGCACTCGCTCCAGCACCTTGACATCCTTCTTGTATTGAGGTGCCCAAACAGTTCGAAACAGGGAAAAACAAGTCTCAAAAACCCTGCAAATACATCAAATAATCCAAACATTTTGTGAGGGAAGAGAAGATCACGATGTTCTTTGTGGGGCTGAAACAGCACAAGCCCTCCTGCTACTGCCAGTGTTCCATCTCCCACTGGACTCTACTGAGATTGATGTCTAATTTGGCCTCTCGACCAACTGCCTGCTTTGGGTGCAGAACGACCCTCTAAACAGGATAGTTGGAGATCTAAACACCCATATCTACCTGCTTATAATTAGTTAGTTCTGGATACACAAACATAAGGACTTTTTCATTGAAGCCCCTGGAGGTTCATTTTTCTAGTCGTGTGCTGAAACACACCCTTGGGCTGCCACACATTTTGGTTTCCAGCTCTCTCCTGTTCCTGTTCCCACTGTACATGTATGCCCACTGACAACAAGAAATGGGAAAAGCTAAGCCCTGCTTCATGAGTTTAAAGCCTGCAAAGGCCACCTAATAGCATTACAAATTTCTTAACCTAATTTAATTTGCGTATATGCAACTCTTAAAAACAACTCTTCCTGACAACCAAAGCTGATGTGTTTTGATTGTCTTTTTATTGTGTATGCTGGTTTCTATTAGTACCATCATAATAATATACACAGAGCGATTAATTCATGAAGTAAAAGCTTTTCTTCCTTTCTAAAAGCCACTTAATGTAGATTGTAAACATCACGAACACTCTCGTTCAGACCGATTCAAAGTTCTTTGCTGGGGCCAAGAGGCACGAGATTAAATGTCTGCAAATGATGATGGATGGCTTTAGGCAGGGGTTGCTCAAATTTGCTCTGGACTCTCTCCTAGCACCTTGCTAGAGTATAGCAAGCTGAAAAACATCTGCAATCATTCCAGATAGGTTATAATGCCTTGAAAGATCATGGAGTTTTTCTTACATGCAGCATCTGGTGCTGACAGGAATATTAAAAATCACCTCCTCCCTTTGCATCATTTCTACATTCAGAAAAACCCTCAAGCAAATTGCGGTATTGTTCTCCAAGTGCCACAGCATCCAGCCTTACAACGCCTGTAACCGCAGTCAAACTTGTGGTGTGTTAAGGAATATTCAGTGTAACAAATACTGTAAACATAGCAGTTTACACGTGATCAGAAGTACATTTTTCCAGACATGCTCAAAAATCTTGATCACTCCAACCAGAGATCACAAGGTACACGAGAATATAACTTCAAGCACAGGTACTTTACTACTGATTACAGCTGAGCAGGTCATATATTCAAGTACATAAAGGCTTTGTGGTAAGATGAATTTAATACAGGAGAGCTTGGAGTTGGAGTTTGTTTGGCTTTCTTTACTCTTCCTGTTGGGACTAATATTTTTCAACACTTCTATCATTTTTTGACTGATTATTGCCCAATATTTTTTTAATTTAAATTCACAGATGCCATATTTCCTTTCAGACAGAACACTTAACTTGCTCTTTAATAGATTTTTGCTTTGAAATACTGACCTATTTACCGGTGGAAAGAAATTAAAATATAGGCTCTGCTAGAATGCCTACTGGAATCGGTCTTGAACAGGTGCAGGATCTGACATACCAAGAAGCCAGTAAAATGCAAATGGTATTTCATTATTGAGGCAAATGGCAAGCTTTAAAGCACCACCTGTGTATATTTTGCAACATATCATGAAAGTGGTGAGAACCCTCCTCATTTATTCATGCATTAACTTGTGACATTTGGCTCAGAACAAAAAAAAAAGCTGTGGAAAAGGGTAAGTTATGAGATGTCAAAGAAAAATGATATGTCATGCTGTAAGATGGTGCACTTTGTATTTTAGTTCAGTGTGCAGCGTTCAGTGTTATCCTCAGCCATGCAGTAAGGAGAGAGTCTGCTAAGAGCAGAGACTTTTCCTTATGTAGGAAAATGGGGTATTTTCCTTTTGTAGGTCCTGGAGTTATGTTTATCTAAGTACCTTGCTAGCCAAACATTCCCCTCCATTTTAGTAGAAACCTACAGACTCAACAGGCTGTTGCCTTGCTTCTGCAGGACAAGATTTTCTACCTCACATGTCCCCTGAGAAACTCAGCAGGAGGGAAATCCATGCCCTTGGAGAGGCAGGCACAAAGCAAACTGCTTCCAAACCATTAGGTAAGGTCTGCGAGGCAGTGAGGCGGATCCTGGCTGGAGCATGACGTATCAAAGGATCACTAATGCCACTGGCAAAGTGACCTGACCTTATGGTGCCATTAGTGTCACAAATCATATCCCATGTCAGCATTTTATATAAAGTTGAGATTTATTTACTTACTATGTATTTAGATGGGTTTAATAACTCCAGAGCCACATTTCCATAAGAAATTGCAACACTGCTTCGTTATTTACTTCAGTATATACACCAGTAAAATCTGACAGCTGACAGCTTGTGAATGTGATGGTAATGTAATCATTGCATTTACACTGGATAGAATACAACTTTCTGAAACCATGTGGTAATATTTTCAGACTTAAATGATAGTTTAGGAATAAAGCCATAAGTATTTGTTTATGAGCAATCTATCATGAATATGTTCATTAGTAATATTCTTGAAGGCTTCCAATAAAAGTTATTTGAGATTAATTAGAACATAAACAGCTAATTTGTCTGCCCAAGTGGTTATCACATAAACCCTGGCTTGAAATAGCACCTAAATAAAACAAATATAAACCTGCCAGGGAGATGTGAACATGCTGTCCCAAAAGGCACAACCACTTAGCTTGTGTAATTGTCAGTACAGTCAAGAAAAGCTGCTCTAAGATTTGCTTTTCAACACCAGATTACACAGCATGGCCAAACAGAGAAAATTAAATTAGGTTGTGTCTAAATTAGACTTCTTCCAGATTACTTTACATCAACAGAAACATTGATCTGCATTAGGAACAGTACTAAAGATGAAAGCAGAGCCGAGAGGAGAATTCAGAAGGCCACTCAGATCTGATCCGATTTCTCCCATCCTTAAAATACGACCACATGCAATTTACACTCGTTGAGTTCAAGGGACACAGACAAACTTCATTGTTCTTGTACTACTCCAATGTTTTCATGAAGAAGTTGCCTATTAGAGTCTATTCTGTTCAGCTCATCTCCTCCTGACATAAGTCAAATCCCTCTATTACTGCATTTATTTACGGAGCACTTGAGCAGAACTTTATCACCTAAAAACATCTCCAGCGTCCTGGTGTACCAAACCCCAACGTGAAGAGATCAATGTCAGTTTATCCACTTCTCATTAAAGTCTTCCAACAAAAGGAAAAGCCTTTAAAGGTCTCTGCTGCTGAGCTTATTTTAGGATATAAAAAGATGACCCAGAAGGCTTAAGTTTGAAGATTTCCCTGCTCCATCTTTTCAAGTTGTCTTTGTACAGCACAAAGAGGTGGAAGGGGCAGGGGAGGGAGAAGGGAAGCATATTTCTCTGAGGGACCCTCCAAACCTCATTTAGAGATGTGCTTCTGAAAGCTGCATCTGCACTTGCCATTGAATATAACAGGAATCTGAGGTTGACAGCCCAGAGCAGTCCTGAGATGCATCTTGCACAGAAGGTCTGGCTGAAGGAAGAAAGGACTTTTAGGAAATTTTTTATTTTTTTTTTCACTTGGTGAACATTAGAATTTACTTCTCTAGAATTTGCCATATATGCAAAAATCCAGGCTGTCAACTATTGATTGCTTCTGATAGATGACTGCAATCAATAGTTGCAAGAGAAAATTATGTTTTTTAAATGGGGGTAAAAGGCTGAGGAGTTTTACAGAGAGCAAATAGCCCTGACCAGGCACTTCCCTTTTTCCAGCTCCTGGCAAAGGTGTTATGTTCTCCTCCCCCTCTACTCTTCCCTAGTGAGACCACAACTGGAGTACTGGGTCAAATTTTGGGCTCCTCAGTTCAACAAAGACAGGGAACTACAGGAGAGTCCTGCAGAGGCTACAAAGATGATGAAGGGACTGGGGCATCTCTCTGAGGAGGAAAGGGTGACATACATGGGGCTGGAGAACAGAGAACTGAGAGGGGATCTTATCAATATTGAAAGGGTGGAGTACAAGATGATGGGGCCAGACTCTTTCCAGTGGTGTCCAGTGACAGGGCAAGGGGCAGCAGGCACAAACTGGGACCCAGGAGGTTCTATTTGAACATGAGTAACAATTCTTTCCTGTGAGGGTTCTGGAGCCTTGGGCCAGGCTGTGGAGTCTCCTCCAGAGAGATTTCAAACCCACCTGGACATTGTAATCCTGGGCAAGCTGCTCTGAGGTTAAACTAGGTGATCTCCAGAGGTCCTTTTCACCCCCTACCACACTGAGATTCTGCATGCACCCAGCTGACAGCTGTGACCTGCCCTGCTCCATCAAATTAACAGGTCTGTGTCAATATCCATCAGCTCCTTGGTGACATATGTTTTCATTTATTTTTCATTTTGAAGACAGTAATCGAGGAGGGGGTGATGGTGGTTTATTAAAGTATGGAGTCTACATGCTCTATTTTTGGGGAAAAATCATTCTGCTGCCTATTCAGAAAAAAATACCGTGGAATAGAATCACAATAACCGTGTCTTTGATCTTTGCCATTTCTTCTCTCACCACATTATCAAAATAGATACCACCTTTCATCACAAACCCACATTTTACAGCCACAGAAAAACCTGACAGGAATGGTACCAAGCACAGCAACAGACTGGAACCGAAATGTATTTCTGAGATTTGCTAGATTCCGGAGGAAATCACAATCTGCTAAGGAGTGATTGTCATAGAGTGAGTGTCATAGAACTATTTTTACTGGGGGGTTTTATTTTATTTTTTATAGGGCAGAAAATGAGGGTAAGAGTAAGACCCAAAAGATTTCACCAGAGCTTTTGTGGATGAGTGACACCAGACTG
The DNA here is from genome assembly GCA_013396675.1 of Eubucco bourcierii. Lineage (NCBI taxonomy): Eukaryota > Metazoa > Chordata > Aves > Piciformes > Ramphastidae > Eubucco > Eubucco bourcierii. Next base: position 194,946 of record VWZE01008641.1, read on the forward strand.
CAAACTGTATGCCAGTTTTAATTGAGGATTGTGATGTCGTTTGGGCAAATATTCCTGAACTCGCTTGTATTTTGGATAACTAACCACTCCACTGTCACTCCAGACAATCACTAAGACATTAGCTGCTGCACTGGGACAGATTTAATCTCCATCATTCTTTTTCCTCTACCTGCACTCTCCCTCCTGACAGCACAAAGCTCTGCATAGGGTGTTTATAGGTACTTTCTGCATGATGGCTATACTCTGCCTCAACTCACTAAATAGAATCATAGAATCATAGAATGGTAAGGTTGGAAGTGACCTCAAGGATCATCTAGTTCCAACCCCCTGCCATAGCCAGGGACACCTCCCACTAGTACAGCTCACTCAAGGTCTCATCCAATCTGGCCTTGAACACCTCCAGGGAGGGAGCAGCCACAACCTCCCTGGGCAACCTGTTCCAGTGCCTCACCACCCTCACTGGAAAGAACTTCCTCCTGACATCTAGTCTAAATCTCCCCTCTGCCAGTTTAAACCCATTTCCCCTTGTCCTGTCATTGCAAGACCTTGTCAATAGTCCCTCCCCAGCCTTCCTGTAGGCCCTCTTCAGATACTGGAAGGCTACTATCAGGTCCCCTCGAAGCCGCCTCTTCTCCAGGCTGCAGAGCCCCAACTCTCTCAGCCTGTCCTCATAGGAGAGCTGCTCCAGCCCTCTGATCATCTTCATGGCCCTCCTCTGGACCCGCTCCAACACTTCCATGTCCTTCCTGTGCTGAGGGCTCCAGAATTGCACACAGGACTCCAGATGGGGTCTGACAAGAGCAGAGTAAATTGGCAGAATCACCTCCCTTGCCCTGCTGGCCACGCTTCTCTTGATGCAGCCTAGGACTTGGTTGGCTGTCTGGGCTGCCATGATTAATGAAAGTACTGTTTTGTTTTGTTTTGGTTTTTTGCTGGGTTAATGGATGTTATACACTAATAAGTTCTGTTCTGATTTTCTGGAGAAGTGTAGATGGACTTAATGTACCATCAGGCATTACACTTAAGCAAGATACAATGGGTAAAGGTATCACAGTTATATGGCAGAATCACAGAACCACTTCAGTTAAAAGACCTTTAAGATCATCAAGTCCAAATGTTATCTAACTCTGCCAGTTCTGGTGCTAACATATGTCCCTCCGCACCACATCACTGTCTTTTAAACACTTCCAGGGATGGAGTTTCAACCACCCTCCTGGACAGCCTATTCCTGTAATTTATAACCTTTTTGTGAAGATATTTCTTCTAATATCCAACCTAATAAACCTCCTCTGGCACAAGATGAGGCCATTTTCTCTCATTCTATCACTTGTTACTAGGGAGAAGAGACTGACCCCCACCTCACTCTAACTTCCTTTCAGGGAGTCATATAGATCAAGGAGGTCTCCCCTCAGCCTCCTTTTCTCCAGGCTAAACAACTTCAGTTCCCTCAGCTGCTCCTCATAAGACCTGTTCTCCGGAACCAAATTCCATGCAAAGTTGAGGGGAAAACACCTGTGTGTGTTTGATGGATATGCATAGAATCTTTTTGGCTGAAAAAGACTTTCAAGATCATTGCCCCATTTTCTTTAAAATGTATGGGAGGGTTGCTGATTAACGTTTCATTTGACTAGCATCCTCCTCCTACATATTCTATAAAGAATAAAGGCAAGATGAGGGTCAGCTGCCCACAGTCCGTTAAGCGACTAGCTAATTGCTAAGTATTATTTAGACTTCTAATGTCTAAACCACATTGCAACATTGCTCTTAGTACCACCAAGCCTCTTGAATAGGTAGATCCCTTCCCAACAGATGTAACAAGCTTTCTGGGAGGTAGATGGCAAAGCATTCCAAGGACCATGGTTTACATAGGAGAAGAAGGCATGAATGCATTGTGCAATAAATATTACAGAGTATCTATCAGGGATCAGCAGACTGGTGTAAGATAAAGGAGAAAAAAAAAAAGAGTCTGCAGTGAATGGTGTCTCTCCCACTAGCAAACCCCCTGCTTTTTCATAAGTGCATAGCTTCATTAAGCACCTAGGTGGTTGCCTGAATAAATCTAGGACAGACAGAAGAGTTAGGAAGAACTGGAAATTTAATTTGCTCATTCAGTGATGGCTTAGAAATGTTTTCTCCAGTTTGCAAGTATTTTTTCCAGTTTTCACTATTTCCACTAAATAAAAATTTCTTTTCACCCCAAAATAGGGTAAAAATTATCCAGAAGTGTGGCTGAATCTTTCCTCAGGTCTGTCACCCCTGGTTTGCATCAGAAAGAAAGAGGTGGCACAACACCTGAAAAGAGAAAAGGCATCAGAAATCCTGGCAGGGAACTGCAGCCAGGCTGTTAAGGAAAGCATCAAACACACACTGATGTTTTCTCAACTCTGTGTATTGCCAGGGACAAACAACAATCATTTGCCAGTGTCTAAATCAACCATTACGGGAAACAGAACTGTAGAATCACAGAATGGTTTAGGTTGGAAGTGACCTTTGAAGGTCACCCAGTCCAACTGTCCTGCAGTCAGCAGGGACATCTTAACTAGATCAGGTCCCACAGAGCCCCATCTAACCTGACCTGCAATGTTTCCAGGGATGGGGCTTCTACCACCTCCTAGGCAACAGCTACTTCCTTATCTCTGGCCTAAACCTCCCCTATTTCCTTTTAAGACTATCATCCCTTGTCCTGCTCAGACTTATAAGACAGTTTAAATTGTTCATTATGATATTCTCAGTAAAGTTGTTCACTATATTATTAAGAGGCAATGACTGAACTCTTTGGCACAGATAGGTGACAAGCAGATAAAAAGGAGAGGACTGATATAAAAAATTAATTGTGCATATTTGGAGGGTTGGGTATGAAAAATTTGAGGGGGGAGGCTGATTATGAATGGAAATGGGAGGGAAAGGAAAAAGATAAAAATCAAATTACAAACCTGTGATCAGAAAGTGAAAAAAGCACTGAAAAAACAAATGGAACATTTCTCTGTGCTGTGGAAAGGAACAAAAAAATATAGATGGTCTCCAGAAGAAAAGGAAAGTGTGAGTGAACTCACACCAGATTTCCTCTAAGAGAAAATACACTCCTTCCTGACATGGAGGAGAGTATTTGAAAGGATAATTAAAGCAGCTCATCGTGAGAAGTACTGTATAAATACAAAGATACTGAACTGATAAATAATGTGCTCGTGAAAATGTTGAGGTTTATTTTCAGTAGAACCTATAAAATTTCCACTCATTTGCCATCTCATTTTGTTTCATTTACTATAATTTTATTAAGCATATCCAGGAGAAACCTCTCCATAACAGGAACAATGCATCATATTGCATCTCACAGGCCGCAGGAAAATTATTTTCAGGGACAAAAATATATCCTGTGAGACACTTTCCCACCAGGTTATTAGCATAAGTACATTGGAAAGAGAAAAAAACATAGATCAGAACTGCCTTAACAGAGTGTCTGGATTTGGACCTTCAGTTTAACTTTTTTGCTGAAGGACTTGTGTGTTATGGTGGGACATCTGTAAAGCATGTCAAAATTCATTCTATGTTTAGGAGAACTTTTGTTTCTGCAGACCTAAATGCAAGGTTTTACTGGTGATTGATCTCTCCATCACTTAATTTAGGTCTTCTGTAACCATGCAATGTCTGTGACTTCAAAGAGATATTGGAGATGCTTGGGCCAGGGTTATAGCTGTACAGGGCAGCTTTTGCAGAGTAAAGATAGGTCTCAATTCAGAATTTCTGTGCAAATGATGCTAAAGCAAATCAGTATGAGAGTGAGAGGAAGAACAGCTTGTTCCTCATTCTAACAGCTGTGGAAGCCAGCACAGGAGTCAGAGCATCCAACTGCCTCCTTCTGTAAAGACAGAACTTGCAAACACCCATTAAGGCAGGCAGTCTGTGAAACTGCAGAAAGGGAGTGCATAAAATCTGAAGAAATTGGCCCAGAGCTCTTTGACAGAAAGATGCCATTTTTTCCAGGTCTGTTGGAAGGATTATTTCCCTTTTGGTTTAAAATTAGCCTTGATATTTGTAATGCATAGTCCCATTAAGATCCCTCAACTGTCACTCACAGAGCTCCATCCTCCTGTAATCTCTGCATATTATCACAGGGTTTTGACATCCATCCCTAATGGACTGAGAACTGATGCCAGGCTTGCAGGTGAAGGCCAGTTCCAGCAGAGACTACTGCTGGTTTACTATTGTGCTGCTAGAAGGTGGATAACTGCACCATGGGGCTGAGCACTGCCCTGCCTGTGACAGACACCAAGTCACAGAATCATGGAATTGTTTAGGCTGGATAAGACCTCTAAGATCACCAAGTCCAATTGTTAACACAACACTACCAGGTCACCACAAAACCACGTCCCTCAGCACCACATCTACAAGGCTACCAAAATCCTCCAGGGGTGGTGAATCCAGCACTTCCCTGGGCAGCTTATTCCAGGGTTTGACAACTCTTTCAACAAGAAATTTTTCCCAATATCTAGCACAAATCTCCTCTGGTGCAACCTAAGATCCTTTCCTCTCATCCTGTTACTTGCTAATTAGGAGAGCAGACTGACCCGAACTTCACTTCAACCTCTTTTCAGGTAGTGGTAGAGAATGAGGTGGTCTCAGCTGAGCCTCCTCTTGTGCAGGCTACACAACCCCAGTTCCCTCAGCCCCTCCTTGGAAGACTTGTGCTCTGGACCTGCTCTGACACTTCAGTGGCCCAAAACTGAACCCAGTATTCAAGGTATGGCTGCACCAGTACTGAGTACAGGGGCACAAGCCCTGCTCTAGTCCTGCTGGCCACACTATTGCTGATACAGGGCAGGAGTCACTTCTCAAAGGAGCTTTGCTAAGCACCCTGTCATTAGCCTGGGTGTCCATTTCAGTAGTGACTGTTCTCCTGGCCACCCAAGTGTCTAATGGCTCTTCATCAAGCTGTGGTTGAAATCTGAAAACACACATGTGCTTTTTAAACACCACTGTGCTTTCATTCCTTTTAACTCAACAGACAGCACACAGCTGCTTGGAGCTAATGGATGTTATTCCTATTGTATGATTGCTTGAAAATATAAGAGATTGTACAATGGCAAATGAACAAATACATTTTTATCAACCTCTGAAACGAGTCATTTATCTTCTGGGCTATGCATTGAATCATGACACCAAATGATAAGTTTTATCTCTTTTAGTGTCAAGCTCAATCTCAGTCAAGCCCCAAATACAAGTGAGGAGTGAGTTTTACCCCGGAGTGGAAGTATTAAGAGAGGCTTGGCTAGCTGGCCTTTGCCTAAGTGGCTTTAATCTTTGCGAGTTTTGGCTTAAACAAAAATGTATGGCAGTGTCAGCCTCCTCCAACAGTCAGGCACAAGACCCCAGCACAGCTCTATGGGCTGGGAAGGTTATCAGCCAGCAGAGAGCCTGTCTGCCCTCTCTGCCTTCACCTCCTTACTTTTCATCAGAAAAACATTAAGCATTCTCTAGTCACCCAGCCCTGCTCTGCTCTTCGGTTCAAAACATAAATTTCTTTTTATTACCTCTTTTAAACAAATCCAACTTTCCATCATACTTTACAATTAAAATTTTATTTTGTGTTAATCTTTGATAAATGATACCTAATATAAAGGCTGACCCCATGGAATAGGCTAACGTTTAAGGCTTTGATGAAAACTGAGCACTAATGATCTGTAAGGCAACAGCTGTAATATCTTCACTTAACTCATAGAGAGTTAGCTCATTTACATGTTATTGCATTAGAAACTATATTGTTTCCTTCTAAATTACTTCAGAAGGATCAACAAAATTGGATAGTGACAAAGGAGCCTCATACAGATACCTTAAAAATGATTACTCACACCAAAATAGGAGCAGCACAGCAAACACACTCTTCAGGTGCAGGGTGCAAGTCCTGGTGATGGGCAGCCCAGAAAGATTCTTCAGTAATGTGAAGCTGAGTTTACCCTCTTGTGATCAGCTTAATATCCACTAAAATTCCTCTAAGTCTATCTTAAAATAAATATATTTGAAAAAATCGAAGCACACTGACATGGAATAAGAGCCTGTGGCAGAAAAGGAAGTGAAAGAAGATTTATGGTGGGCTAATTTCATTTGAAATAACCTGTTTTCAGCCAGCCGAAGAAAACAGAACCCAAAGGAAATTTAGAGGAAATAACCTTCAGGTCAATTTGATATCTGTTTCACTATGTGTGAAGACACATCCTTCACAAAACCTGGACCCTCTAGTCATGGGAGAGCTGATAATCAAAAGTAATGTGGAGAAGAAATTGTTGATTGCTGTCCTCAACCATCACGGACAGTCACTGCTGTGGTATCAAACCCGCAGGCAAGCACTCCCTGGCAGGAAGCATGGAAGAATCCAGTCACAAATGTGTTATTTTAATAAGTCACAACTTGAAATTGAGAATATTCCTGCTTGTTTTCCTCCTACATGTTCTTGGACATGATCTCAAGTCCAAAATATTGTCTGACATTTTCTCTGTGTGTTCCTTTATTTGCAAAGCAACAAGTAAACAGTTTCTCTGATTTGTTTTTATCAGCCTGTAGTTTCTACAGAAACCAATTTCACCTGTGATCTGTCTCTCCCATAACTTCTTATGGCAGTCTGGTTTACATTTTTGGCCATAACCCTTCCATACAACATGGATCTGTCATGAATAATAGATGTGCCACCACTTTATGTATCTCTGTTTCAGTACAATTCAATACCAAAATCACTAGCTTTTTGAAACATCCAAACCATATGACAATGGCAGGTAGTATTTTCAACAGGGACTGACAGTGCTGCAGGAGTCACTGCAAACCTTCCAATTAACTAAACAAAAAACAAATGTGAATCCAGACTGGGAAAAATGGCAGAATATATGAAAATTCATTTCTACAGTTCCTGTGCAGGAAACACAAGAAACGGATAACAAAAAAGCAAAATAATTACAGAATCATAGAATGGTTTGGGTTGGAAGGGACCTTAATGATCACCTTGTTCCAATCCCCTCGCCATAGTCAGGGACACCTCCTGCTAGACCAGGTTCATCAAGGCACTGTTCAACCTGGCTTTGTACACTTCCAGGTTTGGAGGCTCCACAGCTTCTCTGGGCAACCTGTTCCAGTGCCTCACTGCCCTTATGAGAAAGAATTTCTTTCCAATGTTTTCTCAAACCTGAGCTTTTCCCAGTTTGAAGCCATTGCTCCTACTCCTGCCACTGCATGTCTTTGTAACAAGTTCCTCTCCAGCTGTTCTGCAGGCCTCCTTCAAATACTGGAAGGCTGTTATAAGGTCTCTCTGGAGCCTTCTCTTTTCCAGGCTGAACAACCCCAATTCTCATATTGTTTTCATAGGAGAGGGTCTCAGAACATCTTTGTGGCCTCCTATGGAACCATTTCTTGAGTTGGAGGCTCCACAGTTGGACAAAAAAGAAAGCAAGAACATTGCACAAACTTCTAATGAGGAAGACGGAAGGGTCATGCTCTTCGTTGAAAATTATGTAAAGCAGCTGTAATTATCCGTCTCAGTTACGTGCTGGGTAATTTTCAATTTTACCTACTTGGTAAGCACTGCTTCATAAAGAGGAAGTAGAGTGTAAGCTATTTTAAGCTTAACTATTTTTGATGAGGAAAGAGGGAGAGAACAGAATCTGTGGTAGGGTGTCAAGTTCTGCATGCTTAAAAATAACACTGGGCCAGGTTCTCTGCTCAGCACATGCAACAGAACTTCATTCTCTCTGAAGATCCAATTCCAGTTGCAAGACACATTAACTCTGCACTGATCATGAGTCATCTACTGAATAAAGCACTTTGGGCTTGAGTACCAAAATTCCATTTCAGGTGATGCCAGAATTTCTATCCAAAAGTAATTATTTAAATATAATTTAGTCTTGATTGCGGTTACTTTGGAGACAGATGTGGGTAGGAATTGCCTCTTACACAGCATAGCCTCGTCTTCTTTTGTATGAGTGGATTCTATGTTACAACTGCCTACTGCTGGGTAAATATCCTTCTCTCAGGGTTATACTTGTGCAAGTACTGCAAACACATAATTGGGATGGGACAAGAGACATGGGACTGCTCATCCTTCCCTGTAAACATTAATTCAACAGCAAAAAAATCAGGACAGTCACACAGAAAATCCAGAGAGCAGGGATCCCACTCTGCATAATCCACATAGGACCACAGCTGCAGTGCCTTGTCTAGCCTGTTTCCCTGGTCCCAGCAACCTCGAGTTCTTTTCTTCATGGTATCATACCTTTCTTCACAACTGTCTACAGAGCATCCTTCCAGAAGGAGCATAGCTCAATTTATTCTGGTAGAAGGAGGAATTGATGATGGTTAGTCTGTTAAACTACTATACAATGAGAAGCATCACTCTTCCTTTTCCTCTTCTAA
>VWZE01008641.1:203364-227125 GCA_013396675.1 Eubucco bourcierii
TTTTTTTGTTGGGGGGTGGGGGTTTGTTTGTTTTGTTGTGTGGTTTTGTTGTTGTTGTTGTTGTTGTTTGTTGGTTTGTTGTTTTTTTTTTAAGGGAAGCAAACAGAGAGTGAGCCCTACTTGGTTATCTGAGAAGAGGTGTCTTATCTGATAAGAGGTCTCTACCCTCAAGAGAGGTTGTCAAGTTTTAGATCATACATTGCATGGAGCCTTTCTAAGACTGAAGAAAAAACCTGAAGACTGGCCTCTCTCCCATGTTTCAGCTGTCTGATTTAAACAACCCTTCTCAAGACATTGCTTAGAGCCTGGTCAAAAGCAGCACCGTCCTATCCTCATGAACAGTCAGGGAGCTCAAGGCACTGTATCCACTGCAGCACTTCCTAGATCTATTCCTGAGCTCAACAAAGCTACATTGAGTTTTATGAAAATCAAACTGAGCACTGCAAACACAGAAACACTTGGTTCTGCAGCTCCTAATTAGAATTAATATAATAGGAAAAGTTTCAAAAGATGAACACTCAGCTTAAAATTAAAACATTTACTGTCTTCTTTTGTCGTTGTCTTTTATAGTATCAACAACCCTATTCCAAATCGAGCACAAGCTCTTCTTCTCTTGCCTGACACAGAAGCAGCTGGATAGTGTTTCTTTGATGAGCTCTCACCACTCCTAGACCTCTAACCCTTTCCCCCAGTTGCCTTTCTCATGCAACAAGCAGAAGAAGATGAATTTTAGTCGCCGCCTTACTCTTGGCTAAAGCCAGCCTCCTGACATCCCTCACTGTGCAGGCAGTACCGACCATGAGAATACTATACTTCCATGCAGAGTTATGAACCTGATTTCTTCGCATCTGTTCTTTCAGGTAAGGCATAGAGAACCACCCACCCTCCCTCCCCGCAGCAGACTTTCTATCAGTGCTGTGTTCCATCCCAGGGACTGCACGTGTGAATTATGCATACCGACGGGCATATATTTTGGCACAGCAGCTTCAAAAGTCAAAGAAAGCATGTAGAGCCTAAGGTCACTGGTGTTGTAAAGCAAGCTTCAAAGATACCCATCACAAGTCACAGAATAAACAGCAATGGAACTTGTCCTGCCTCAAGAAAAATGAAAGAACAATGATTAATATGTTGTAATGGACCTTTTCATCCTTATCGCTTCCAGACTGTGGAATGTTATTTCTGGCACAGAGATTCTTGGTCAAGTATGAAGAGTCATCGATTGGATAAAGTGCTTGATTTAGGCCATTTTTATTCTATTACAGAGTGACAGAAAGAGGTTTTAGGCAGAAATAAAATCAATAAGGGAGAAAAGTAAAACTTGGTAAAATAGTTATAGCTTGAAAGAAAAATTATATAGTTGTAATGGTGAATTTTAGGGCAAGGAGTCATTAAAAATAAAGGACTAGAAATCCTCTGTCAGGCATCAGATATGAATAATAATCTATTATTGTTTTAAAGTGTCCTTTATCCTTATCCCCTAAACCAAAAAAAGCTTTGCAAACTGGTGCAAGCAGGTTCTTTGACTTGTCATACGAGGAATCCTTCAAGGAAATGCCCAAGCAGAAGGCAGAATCTTGCTGTTCACCCTGTTCCCCTTCTTGTTATGAGACTTGATTCCCGTGAGACCCAGGAGCCTGGCAGTGCTGCACTGCACTCCTCCTGTGCCAAACAACAGGGCATGGCACATCAGCCTTCACAGATATCCAGGAAGAGGACCACAGAGCTGGTACTGAGGAGGGAAAGGAGTGAGAATAGTTTTCCCTTATGTATGCTAAATCACAGTAACACCTGACAGGATTAGGCCAGATCTCTGGTCACATATCTGAGGTTGAGAATGTTCTCTTCCTCTCCAAAAGATATTAATTGCTATTGATGTGAAATAACTCTGGAAGGTCCAGATTGAAATTAGGGCCTCATAATGCTGTACACTCCACACACCTGCAGTCAGGCACTTTCAGTGCCTTGAAATGTTAAAAACATATTTCTTAAGGGAATTAATTCAGGGCAATGGTGGAGGAAGCGCAACGTGAGCAGTTGCAATACTCCAGGAGGCTTCTCACTGTCAGTTATTAAACAAAAACTCTCTGTGAAAGGTGCTCTACCCCAAGTGTCACTAACGTAAGCAGAGTTAAGCAGCTGACCTCTTGTGCACAGCACGTTACAGAGGTTTCCTGGGCAGGATTTAAAGATGGAGATGATTCTAACTTTTCAAATCACCCAAAGAAAAGTCCTTTTGGTATAGAGAGATTGGCAAAAATCAAGCTAAATGGATATTCCTCACACTGCAATAGAATCATAGAATCATTTCGGCTGGAAGACAACTGTTAACCTATCACTGCCAGGTCACCACTAAACGGTGTTCCCCAGCACCATATCTGCATGGCTTTTAAATCCCTCCAGAGATGCTGAGTCCAGCAATTACCTAGGCAACCCTTTTGTGTGGAGAAATTATTCATCACGTTCAACATAAACCTCCCCTGGCACAACTTGAGGCTGCTGCCTCTCATGCTGCCACTTGCTGCTTGGGAAAAGAGATTGATCCCCCACATCTCTACAATCTCCTTTCAGGTAGTTCCAGAAAGTTAGAAAGTTTTCCCTGAGCCTCCTTTTCTCCAAGCTAAATAACCCCAGTTCCATCAGCCACTTGTCTAAGACTTGTGCTGTAGACCCTTCATCAGTTTCATTCCCCTTCTCTGGACCCACTCCAGCACTTCAATGTCTTTGGTGTAAAAGGCCCAAAACTGAAGCCAGTACTCGAGGTATAACCTGACTAGCACTGAGTACAGGGGCAGGATCAGTGCCCCAGTCCAAAGAGATGGTGGGAACATATGATCTCACCTGAGGCACCAGAAAGCAGTCTGTCTTTAGAGAAAAACAAGAGTGGTAAAATATTTCTACTAACAAGAAGAACCCTGGTTAAGGTGACAGAGCTGACATGGTCCCTGGGACAGGCAGGACTCACTGTACTGAAAACAAGTCCACTTTGCCCTTGCACTTTCTCCCTATTAAAAAAGTGTAGTAAAGCTGGGATATGACCTCGGAAGGTTTTTCTCTCACCACTCACTTCCTAATTGGGGCTTTCTCCTACCTGTCCTCCCACTCCTTTCCACAGGCAGTTGTGTCCATACTGCTTTGGCACAGAACCAGCAAGGCAAATACTCCGCCAAATGTCAAGATCCTCAGAAAGAGTCAACACAGGCTCATTCTTCCTTCAGTTCTCTGATCAAACCTTCCACAGGGAGGTTGATAAGGCTAGAGGATTGTTATTGTCAAGCACAGCAAGTACACACGGTGTAGATTATTCTCCACTTTACTCCCAGGTGACTGATAGCCTGAGTCGAGTTAGAGAGATAGGAAAATAACTTTCTTTATTTGCTTAATATTACATTAAGATTCTTGCTCATCAGAAAAGGAATGCTGCTCATAGGGGAAAAAAGATCTACTTATTCATAAGTTAAGGAAGGGGATCTGTGACAAGTGGTAAAGTCACAGGAAAGGGTGGAGAGCACAAATATCACATCATTGAAGAGAAGAAGGCTTCTAGTGAACACACAGGAAATTGCTGGAAACTGGAACCACTCTGAAGCAGAGGCATACCTGAAGGTCAGAAAGAGCTGGGTTTGCCCTTTCTTCTAGACTGCCCCTCCAAGCACTAAGAACATTTTGGTTTTCTTCATCTAGTTGTCTTCATTAACTTCATTTCCCCATAGCCCTCCATCCTGAGAGTTTGCTAGACAATTTGGTGCTCTTTAGCCGCAGGCTCTTTCCTGGTGAAAAGGAATAGCTCAGAGGAGCTCCACAGTGGAGCTCAGCTCCAGCTCTTTGCATGACAAAAAACCAGCCTTTGTCAGAGACAACCCTGAGACGCCCTGGCTCGATCTCTTTCTAATGCATTTCCTGGAGGTTTTCTGCCATCCTCCTCCTCGCTACACTTCCCCTTTCACATTTTCCCAGCCCCTGTCCTCCAGCTGGAGGACAGGGTGACTTGAAGGAGTGACAGTTTGCCCTGCCCCAGAACTGCATATGTAAATATCACAGGTCTTTCCTCAGAACATGTAAGAGTCCATATCACAGGCTTTTTTCATTGCTGGCCAAGGCCAAGGCCAAGGACAAACTGCTTCTTTGTAAAATGGAGACCTAGGGGAGTGGGGGGAAGAGGGTAAGTCAAGCTCTCATTGAAGTCAATGAGCAGGATCAAACCACTAATCTAGGTAAACAAAATACAGAAAATTACATTGATTGCAGATTGGCCTTAACAATGAATAATTGTGCTTTGATGTGCACATAAATGTGATAAAAATCAAGGCAATACATTCAAAACAAAAGAAAAGAAAAACACAAAGGGAGATTTTACAACTAGGTTCCATTAGCATCGGTCCTAATGAGATTAGTAGTAATTGCTGTGTCAAGAAAAAAATATAGTGGGCTTGGGGAACAAAAGATCATGATAGGATCCCACTGTATCATGGGCTCAGGTCTAGCTGAAGAGCAGTGATGGGATTTTTACAGCGCTGCACAACCCTTTCAATTTTTATTTTTTTAAGTTTTTTAGCATCAAAGGCCTTTTTTAAAGTTTTTTAGCATCAAAGGCCTTTCCCTGGAAAATAAAAGTATTGGTCTTCAAATATCTCTTCAAGTCCTTCTGAAGCTAGCTGCAGGCTTTTCATTCCTTCACTTCAGTATAAAAGTGTCTGGAGATCAGGAGTGGTTTTAAGCAAGCTTTTCTGCCCTGTTTTCTCACCGAGGATGCAAGACTTCTACTAGTGTGGGGATTGTTTTAAGGTGTTGCACTTGCTCATCTCAAAGTGTAACCTTCAGTACAATCTGCAACTAATGAATAATGGATAAATACAGAAGTTTGCTGCAATTCTTTGAACATATGGTGCCCTGAATGTAATCCAGGTTCGTTTAGGCTCACAGGCTTCATAGAGTGTATGAGAACCAGACACACCAATAGCAGACTAGAATTCAACAAAAATTAAGCAGTTACACTTCCAAAGTGTCTTTGAATGTTTCTGCATTAATACCTCCTTGGACCTATACATTGAGTACAAGGTGAGCAAAGGACAATAGTTGAATTGACACATTCTCTATAGCAAGAGAATACTGGATTTCTTTGGCATAAATTGAATTGCGTGAAGATAAAAACAGCAAGTCTAGAATTAAGCAGCAGGTGGAAGAAATTCCCTTCTCCTTCTCGATCTCTTTGTTGCTGAAATCTTTTAGTTAGACAGGTGAGAAAAATGGCAACCTTCTGAGACAGATCCATATAGAATAACCTATTCCAGAGAAGGTTTGGTGCTAATATTAATGAGTGGTGAAGGCACTTGGGTCAGCAAAGTCAGTGCAATTGGTCAATAATGGAGCCATCTCTCTGGGACATGAGGATGGACACTGGTGGTAAAGCTCACCTTAAGACAGATTCTAACAGCCCGCTGTTTGAATGCTGCATGTTGATACTGGTGTCAGTGTGATGTAAATTTAGGACACGTTTCTACTGGTAGCTAGCTTCAGGCAATAGAAACAGTTTGTCACAGAAAGGCCTCAGGAAAGCAAAGAGAGTCCTCCTGGGGTAAAAGGTAAAAAAGGAATTTAGCTTTGGTCTTCCCTATTTAAGGGACCAAAGCAAGTGAGCTTCAGTGGCAAAAAGAAAGCAGAAAAGGAAAGCAGCGGAGACTGCTTCTTTTGTTCCATTAGCTCAGCTGGAACTGATGAACTCACCCCTCACCCATTTTCCTGCTGGCTGGCTCTAAACAAATTCTACGTGACAAATTATGCCAGCAAGTCAAACCTCATGCCTCGTGCATGAGGCTTCATCACTGGAGCCAGTACAGCTGCTGCAGGTTTTGCTCCCATTTGCTCCTTACTAAGGATCCACAAGACAACAGCGTCTTCAGCAGCATAAGCACTAGTCTGCTGAGAGCCACCACTCTGTGTGATGGGGAAAGCCAGCACTTCTGTCTTATGAAATGCCATAGAAAAGTAGTCTCATTTCTCATCGTGGTTCCTTCCTCATTGTGTGATCCTGTTTGTTCTGCTGTGAGAACCCACCTGCGGAATAACACCTCTGGGAAAAATAAGCATGAGTGTCCTCTTGGGAATCTGCCTCTCTGTAACACCCCTTCAGGGAGGTGTTGCATTAGCTGTCCTCCCTCTCATACCTCTCAAAAGCAAGACTTACAAACTGATGAAGTCATTCATCACACGCTGTGCAGGATCAGCAACATGTTGCAACAGTACCCTGAGTGCAATTTCACAGAAGCACAAAGTCCCAGCATGGTAGGGGTTGGAAGGACTAACCTCCCTGACAAAGCAGGGTCACTCAGAGCAGGCTGCCCACATCACATCCAGCTGGGGTTTAGAATGTCTCCAGAAAAGGAGACTCCACAACCTCTCCAGCCCGCCTAATCCAGGGCTCCAGCACCCTCAAAGGAAAGTTTTTCCTCATGTTCAGATGGAACTTCCTGGGCTCCAGTTTGTGCCCACTGCAACTTGTCCTGTGCGCACCACTGAAAAGAGTCTGGCCCCATCCTCTTCAAAACATAACAGTTTCTGGCATTTGATGATCAACATACCACAGATAAGGAGCCAATGCACCTCCAGCCAGCAGGACGGTGCCTGATGAGTGAAATATAGCTTGCTGCCACAGCAGACCCAACCAAGATGTGTAAAGTTGGTTGGGGAAAAAAAAAACAAAACCCACCAAAAAACAACCAAACCAAAATCCCCTAAGCATTCAGGGTCATGACAATGGCTGCAACCAGCTGAGAGTGTTACAGTTGTTCAACCTGGAAAAGAGAAGGGTCCAGGGACACCTCAGAGCAGCCTTCCAATATTTGAAGAGGGCTTCCAGGCTAGCTGAAGAGGGACTTGTTACAAAGCATGTAGTGACAGAATGACTGGTAAGGGCTTCAAACTGAAAGAAAGTTGACTTAGATTTGGCATTATGAAGATATTCTTCCCCATGAGTGTGATGAGTCACTGGAACAAGCTGACAAGAGAGGCTGTAGAGGCTCCAAACCTGGAAATGTTCAGAAGAGGGTTGGATGGGGTCTTATCAGCCTGGTCTAGCAGGAAGTGTCCCTGCCCATGGCACACAAGGGGGTAGGAACTAGATGATCATTAAGGTCCCTTCCAACTCAAACTATTCCATGATTCCAAGAAAACAATACGTATTTTTGGTTATGCTAAGCATTCTTAATAATTTATATAGTTTTTCCATGAGGCACTTAACACAATTTTTATTTTTATGCGCTGGTAATTGGCGTTTATGATTTACATATTACAGTGCAGTAGAATCAGATTACAGCAAACCTACTGAGAGGCTGTTCTTAGTTCAGAAGCTACTAAGGAACCATGTCAACATAGAGCAACATAATGACCCGCTCACTTTCTGGCTTTCATGCAAAACACTGCAATGATTAGGTTTCAGACACTGCACACGGATGCTTAAGGATGAGCTATTAAACCATTCCACATCTGTGTTTGGTTTATTAGCAGAAGCATTTCTGGGGAAAACAGGAAAACAAACACTGATCCAGCTGCTAATTCTGGATAACTCTTTTATGTCACTAACTGCATTACCAAACGCTACCTCTTGTTCTCTACTCTCCATCTCCTCCGTTCTCCATTAAGTTAAATTTCTTGTCATTTCCCCCATCAGTGCTGAAGCATACTTAGAGCTAATGTTAATTGCATAAGTTTTATGTTCCATGTAAACCATTATGGAGAAGATGGTTTGTCGATGGGAGATTGACAGGTGATAGCTAGGAAGAGAATAAATAAAAATTGGAGAGTTCTGGTGCAGGTCAGGATGGAAGAGAGTAAAATATTTTTATTTTTCTGCAGATAATCACTAAATTTATTGATTAAATGATAACAAGTGACAATCACCCTGAGCTGAGCAGAGCTGTCCATATGCAATTGCTGCTCAGGACCACAGCTCAGCAAACATCAGGCTCCAAAGGTGTTTCTCACTGGATCAGCGACCCCAGGCCACCCTGAATGAGTAATTCTATGCAGGTAAATTCAACGGAGCTATTAAGTCTGCTCTAAATTTAGATACTTTTAGTTGATTTTCTGATGGATGAGGTTAGCAAACGTGGGGATCCAACACCCTTCTTCATTCTGAAAACCTGAATATTTCTGACCTTCTCTTCCTCATAAAGCTTCTGTCTTTGGGAAAATCTTTTCACATGCTACTGTTCTGGTTTTTTATCTCTCATCCTTCTACCACACACACAAAAAGAAGTAGCTGGTGAGATTGTTCTTGAGTCTGTCATTGTAACAAGCTTGTGCTTGATTAATTAATAACTCCAGTAAAGGGTAATCAGGGAAATATGCTACTCCCCCTTCTCTCTTTGAAACCTGCAGCTCAGTGCTGGCTGACGGCAAAGCCAGATTGAACAATGACACTTTGAAGTCAACAGCTCTCTGTGCTCTATCCCAGAGTAGCAAAATTAATCATGCTATTCCTGAAAGCTCAAAGCTCAGCTGTATCTGTAAAGTATCAGAAAACACACAGAACTGTGAGAAAACCAAGTGCTGTGTCTGTCTGTCTCTCTATAGCTTCTCTTTTGGTGTCCTGATAAAATTCAGATCCTGTAACAAAGAAGGCAAAGGAGTGTGTGTGGCAGGATCTGCAGCACTTGCGAGCAGCTGCCTGCAGCCAATTTTATAGGCTTTCCCCACAAAAATTGTGCATAACTAAAAGTGATGCAAATACCAATAATCTTGTGCTCAGGGAGACCAAAACCTTTGTAGACCAGATAATTCTCCCCCTCAGACTGATGAGAAATAATGAAGAATGAAAATGAAATATGAACCTTCTTCATTTCTACTTAAAAAAAAAAAATTAAAAAAAAAAAAAAATCAAACCCAATGCTGCCAGCTAGCCATTAACTGAAAAATAATGAAGGCTAATGAAATAGCAAGAGTCCAGATCTTTCAGTGCTCAGACAGGTCTCTTAAGGGAACTGAAAATGAATTAGCCTGAGTTTGACAGCAGCAAAAAAGGCACCTGAAGATACTGGAAGGTGGGGATGAGGCTGTCAGTGAAGCAGTAGAGAACAGATTGACAGGCAGTCTTATATGAAAAAGAGTAATTTAGGGGTTACAGAATAACTCGGGAAAATGTTTTAATGCTTAGTAGTCATTTTAGGAAAGTAATGCTAAGCAGAGTCTTTTATTCCAACATTAGGACTGCTCAATGGCCCTGTATCATCACCATGAGGGTCAGAACAGATGATCATAATGTTCCCTTCCGGCCTCAAAATCTATGGCTTTATTGAAACCATTTGGACTATATGCTGCTGCAAGTCTGTGTTCCCAGAAAGGATTCCTCCTTCTCTGTTATATAAAGCT
Source organism: Eubucco bourcierii (assembly GCA_013396675.1). Lineage (NCBI taxonomy): Eukaryota > Metazoa > Chordata > Aves > Piciformes > Ramphastidae > Eubucco > Eubucco bourcierii. The sequence continues at coordinate 212,728 of VWZE01008641.1, forward strand.
TATTCTACAGAGATTTTAGTACCCTATTCCATCTATTTACTGGTACATAGGTACCAGGGTGGTCCCAACAGCTGGACTTGGACCTCCTAGCTGCTTAAAATAGAGCTCCTGCACAGGATATAGAAACTGATGGAAGCCTTAAGCACTTACCTTCAGAGTTAAGATACTCTGATGTGAGCCTCTCTTTGAACAGGGAATTGGACTAGATGAGATCCAGTTAACCCTTCCTCCTGCATTTTTCTATCTCAACCAACACATCGGCACAGGAGCAGTTAAAGAACTATGTACTTCTGCATTTAGCTCTCTGCAGATTTACTTCTGCATTTATTCAGAACAGACTCAACCTGAACAATTAAGTACCCATCCCCAGATAAAGTCTGGTGCAGGTCCAAAGGCAGACAGAACCACCCACTAGCCCTACAGAAGGTGACCCTTCCACTAGCCACATTCAGAGCAGGTCTACAGAATGAAGCCTTCACAAAATGTACCTGTAATACTTTTATTTTAAAAACAAGCATGATTAGAGGAGAGGTAGCATCACTGCTATCTGTACTCTATAGAGCAGGTGAGTAGTTGGAGGACTTGTGAGACTTGGATGTTAACCCAAGATGTCACATCTCTTAGATGGAGTTGCATGCAAAAAGGCAGACATTCACGTTAACAGACCCTCATGGCACAGAACAGCTCTCTAAGAACAGACTGAGGCCTTGGAAGGATCACTTCAGCACCTTCCAAGGAAAACAAACGTAGTAGCAAACAATAGAGTACATACAAATCTCTTGGATGAGACATGAGCAGACTAAGAAAGGCAGGTCCTATCAGCTAAAGCTCTTGTACTTTTGATTAGGAAAGAAGTTAGAAGTTAGTAAGAATATCTGGTTAGTAATACATCCTCTCAGCCACTGTTTTTTATTGTGCCTACAAGGCACTGCATTTTAATGTTGCATGCAGCATGTGCTGTACAAACAGTCTGATTAAGAAATGATACAGATACACAAGGTACCCTGTTTCTGATACATGCAGCAGCAGAAGCCTATCTGCATCCAAGTCTCTGAATTCCTTGGGAACAGCTGGGATCATTATACAAGGCTCAGAAACCCTCATTTCTGTGTACAGGAAACTAAAAAAAGAAAACTGAGTAGGTGTAACCTTCTTTTAGAATTACTGCCCCACATGATGGCTATTTCAGCAACTCCTCTGCCCATGGCAGTTTTGTGCTTCTTAGAAAGGTCATGCCAATAAGCTCAGTGCTTTTTACTCCAATTCATAGGTCAAGATGTCTTTGCTAATTGAGAATCTGCCTGGGTAATCTGCTTGAGTACTCTGCTTGCTCCCAAAGAATTTTACTGTACCAAAAAAAAAAAAAAAAAAAAAAAAAAAAAANCCTGCAGGATATTGTTATTTTCAACAGTTCTTGGAATCAGTTGATACTGCTACATCATCTACTTGGGAACCTCCAGCTATGAGCTAATGTGGGTCCCACCTTGGCTTGCAAAATATTTTCAAGGTCCAATGGGCGAACTGAAAAAGTTCTCCCTGCAGTGTATTCAATGACCTGGCAGGGTTATTTTGGTCTTCAGTCCTTTCTCAACACAAAACCAACAGGGGTTTGTACAGAAAGAAAATACAGAGCAGAAGAGAGGACACACAGTTTGCCCTGTCCACACTGCAGTTGTAAAAGAGGTACAGAAGGAAGGTGGAAGATTGGTGCCATAGGACCAGCATGTTTTCTGGGAGCCATTGCTTACCACTTTTGAGTGCACTCAGTATCTTATCTACAAGGCTTGCAATCATTTCTGAAGATGAAAGTGCTGTAATTCATGGTGTAAGGGAAAAGAAAAAAAAAAAAAAAGTTAAAAATGGATGAGATGCAAAAGCCTTAAGGCTATCCTTGATTTGCAGAACTGGTAGACATCTCTAGGATGTCTTGCATTCCCAATCCTTGCTATTAAGGCCTGTCATTTTTCATTTGTCATTTTACCTGCACAAACACTCAAACAGCAAGGATTTTTAAGAGCATAAACATGAATGACAGCGTCTAGAGAAACATCTTGGGGTTACCAAAGCTCCTTTGAAGGAAGGACCTGCCAGTTCCTGCAGCTGAGGTGGATAGGCCTTCCCCAGTGCTCCAGCAATCATCTCCACAGTAAAAGCACAGTGAAGTTAGGGATAGTTCTGTAAGATTCATTTTGCCCTTTAAAAAGATATCTGTTTTAATAGGAAGATAGAAGATTATAAAGAGTGCAGCATAAAACTTCAGTGAGAGAAAGAATCAATGCAAAACCTCAGACAAGTTCTGCAAATGGAAGCCATATACATCAGGGTCTACTCCTACTTGCTTGCCCACTGCAGGTTTATTGACAAACCCAGGATTTCTCCTGTGAGAAAAGGAGATTCCAGATCTTTGGATAGTAAATCTGTAATTAAGTTAGTAGCAAATTATATATAATTACATTTTTATTGTCCTTGAATGCATCTATTATTGCATTTATCCCTGGCAGACAACTAGAGATTCCAGTTCTCAGCAGCCTCAAGCCCTTTCAGAGCTCCCACTGACTCTAATGACAGCAGGACTGGATTCATGTATAGCAACAATAATGTGATGGGGACGTGCTCAAAGTGGGACCTGCATGATTGTTCACAGAACAAACTCAGCAGGGAGAACCTGAGAGGAACAGAAAGCACTGCAGGACACTGGGTGCTGTAAACGATAAAACCTCAAGCAAAAAGCACAGATGGATTGCTGGTCTTCAGGTAAAGGTACTGTGAAACTAGTGAGCATCCTGTGAGTGCACATTTTAGAACACATCTAGAGGGTTTTAGTTTTGTTTAGAGTGTGAAAATGCTGAAATCGTGGGGAACTCAGAACTGGAACCGTGTGTCCAGTGGGTCAAGGGAGGTTCTCTTCCTCCTGTACTGTGCGTTAGTGAGGCCACATCTGAACGCTGAGTCCAGTTCTGGGCTTCCCAGTTCAAGACTGACAGGAAACTACTGGAGAGAATTCAGTGCATCCTACAAAGATGCTGAAGGAACTGAAGCATCTTTCTGAAGAGGAAAAGCGGAGAGACCTGGGACTGTTTAGGCTGGAGAAAAGAATAAGAGGGGATTTATCAATGTTTATCAATACCTAAAGAGCAGGGTCAAGAGGATGAAGCCAGACTCTTTTCAGTGATGCCCAACAGCAGGACAAAGGGCAAGAGGAACAAATTGGAACCCAGAAGGTTCCATGTGAACATGAGGAACAATGTCTTTTCTGAGTGGGTGCCAGACCTCTAGAAAAACCTGCCCAGAGAGGTTGTGGAGTCTCCTCTGGAGAGATTCCAAACCCACCTGGACATTGTGATCCCGGGCAGCCTGCTCTGGGTAACCCTGCTTTATCAGGGGGTTGGACTAGGTGATCTCCAAAGGTTCCTACTACACTGGATTCTGTGATTTTGTAAAATAAGGGTCAGATGAGGACAACATAGAGTTGTTTTGTTTTGTTTTTCCAACTTGAAAGGAGTAACTCTAAAAATTAAATATATATACCTATGATAAAAACTTTAAGTATTTCAGAGTAAAACCTTCTTATATAATATTAATGTATCCAAGAATCCTCTGTCATTATTTCTGCTAAATAAAAATACCAGGAAAAAAAAAATCTCCATCTGAAAGAACTTCTGAAACACCATAAATAAAAATGCATTCAGAGCAGATGATGTTCTACCTCAACACAGAGAGAGAGAGTAAATGCCAATGAAACAAGCTGTAGTCTACAGGTAAAAATACAGTCTTGCTAAAGCAGTCTTTATTTCTCCATCAGAAGTGTGTGTGGCTCTGCTAATGCCTGCTCTCTCTGTTACAGGAACAAAAGCATTACTGTTAGAATTTATATCTAAATAAAGATGAGTTGCTGGAGGTGCAGGATGCTCAACAAACCACAATCAGAAAAGGATTCAAATCACTTTGAGTTTATCGTGTTTTTTCCCCCTCTTAAGTTATCTTAGACTGACAAAACATTTCCCAAGACAACGCTGGAGTACAAGATGATATTTATATCAGAGTTGGCATCTGCTTCCATTTCCTTCAGTAAAAGCTCTAACTAATGTGTAACTTAACCTCAACACACAAAGCAAGGTGCTTGCACTGCATAAGCTGTGGAACAATATTTAGAGAATGTTAGGCTCTTTTACAGTTAACCAAAACACCAGAAAACCTAAACTGGGGTCCCCTTGGGGTATTTCTGGGTAACCAGAAGTTTGACTGTTTGTACCCATAGATTCACAGAATCACAGAATGTTAGAGGTTGGAAGAGACCTTGAAAGATCACTGAGTCAAATCCCCCTACCAGAGGAGGTCACATAGGAAAGCATCCAGGTAGGTTTTTAATGCCTCCAAAGAAGGAGGCTCCACAACCTCTCTGGGCAGTCCATCCAAAGTGTTTTGTCACCTTCACAATGAAAACCTTCCTCATGTTCACACAGAACCTCTTATGCTTCAGCTTGCATCCATTGCTCCTTGTCCTATCATTTGACATCATTGAGAAGAGCCAGACTCCATCCTCCCAGCACTCACCCATCACATATTTATAAAGATGAATGAGGTCACCCCTCAGTCTCCTCTTCTCCAAGCTAAGGAGCCCCAGCTCCCTCAGACTTTCCTCATAAGGAAGAAGTTCCACTCCCTTAGTCACCTTTGTGGCTCTGCACTGGACTCTTTCAAGCAGTTCCCTGAGGTCCTTCTTGAACTGCCTTAAGAATCTGGTCCCAGACAGTTTGGAGTATGCTGTACAAAACATGTTACAATAAACCTGTCTCTTCTCCCTACCAGTACAGGCTATAGTCAATAACATGAGAAGTTTTTTTTATGTGTCTATGCATTTCCATTGTTTAATTAACTTCCTTCAGCAAACACAACGTTCCTCATGCTGTGAGATGTATGGGAGGTAAATCACTACAAGATGGTAGCTCTTTGTCTCTCCTGCAGATACAAATTGCTTCTTGAAATTACAATTTTTCTTCCTGGTTGGACCTATCCCCAAAACCAAGAATTAACTTAGTGCAGATGTAAACACCATTGTGCATCCCCAGTGGGTCCTCTGCCCAAGGCCCAAGATTTCGGGCTTTCTCACACCCGGGTACAGAAAGCAGAAGCCATTGTCTCTCACCATCTAATCAAAGTAATAATTACAGACAGTAGATCTGGAGCTAAGAAGAGGAAAAAGGCTTTTCAATCACTGCCTCTGCATTTCAATCGAAGCCCCATGCTGTAGGACACTGGAGAACAAGGTGTAAATCAGCTTAAGAACATAGTTCTGCATTCAATGCATTGTGGTTTACAGCTCCCAAATGACCTTCATCTATCTTCCTTAGCTGTAGAGGTGTATAATTGAACTAAAGAGAACCTTGAATAATGAGGTTGAGAGTGGCAGCTCCACGGCTGTTGCTTAATAGTGTACCAGTCTTGCACTTTGTTTTCTGATATGTAACAAAATTCTGTAGTAGGTCCAATTCTTCAGGGTGACACTTGGTGATAGTCTCTCTTTTAAAATAGAAAAGAGCAGAGGGTTTGCAGGCAAAAAAACTATAAATCTTTGGCTGTGACTAGGCTCCCAAAAATACAATTATGTGGACCATTTTCTATTCAATATCTGCTCACAAAAGCTCAGAGAGACAAATTGCAATTATCTGCTCTTCTTTAAGTCATGGAAACTTGTTATTTTTTTTAACTTTTCATGCTTCTTGGGGAAGATTTCCCTCTCAGTCCAGAGGATAACAGTGTGACACTTTCTAGCAAGAGGACAGTGGAGGCTACAAAGATGGTGAAAGTACTGGAGCATCTCTCTGACAAGGGAAGGATGAGAAATCTGGGGCTGTTTAGCTTGCAGAAAAGAAGATTGAGAGGGGGTCTGATCAATAGTTATCAATGTATAAAGGGCAAGGATCAAGAACGTGGGGGCAGAGTCTTTTCAGTAATACCCAGGAAAAGGACAAGATACAATAGGCACAAACTGGAAGCCAGAAGGTTCTGTTTGAACATTAGAAACAATTTTTTTCCTGTGAGGGCGCTGGAGCACTAGAAAAGGCTGCCCAGAGAATTTGAGGAGTCTCCTCCTCTGGACAGTTTTCAAACCCTCCCAGACATTGCAATCCTAGGAAACCTGCTCTGCATGACACTGCTTTAGCAGGTGGGTTGATCTAGATGATCTGCAGAGATCCTTCACAACCTTGCCAATGATGAAGTCTCTGAGAGCAGCCTTTCAAGTCAGGAGACCATGTTTTCAGGTCATGATTTTCCTGTATTTATGGGTGCTAGACTCATCCTTCCTCTCTGTTGCTGAGGTTAACATTAGAAGGCTCCAGTCTTTTCAGCCCTTCAAAGTCTTCCTTACCACCAGTTCATTACTGATAACTACACTGGAAAATAGGTGTAGCAGTCCAATAGCCCCAGATCAAGATATCTTCCCAGTCATGTGGCAGTTAATAACAAATTTTCCTCTTGTGGCATTTTTGTTGATTTCATGGGCTCTAAAAGACTTACTTATTGCCTTTACTGAACCAATTAAGCAGTCACTCTGCTCACTGCCTCCCTGGACGCCAACAAAATTTCTGAGTTAGTACAACATCTGAGAAGCCCAGAGGAATCTGGAGCAGGGGCTCCCAGAGCTCAAGTATGCAGCCCAAGGAGCAACCAGCATGCTCTGTGGACCCATCTTGTGGGAGCAGGGTGGTAGAGGTGTCAAATCTTAAACCAGAGAGGAAAGGTGGACAACAGAAAGAACACTGGATGCAGCAACCAGTGTCTGGAGAGGCAACTTCCCTGGCTGAGGAAGCAATTTACAACCTACTTTGCTCACATTTACATATTGTGAGGAGAATCGCTACTTTGCATTTCCAAAATCATCCCTGTAAGACCTCAGAAAGCACTGTGACAGTATTCCCTCCACGACCTTCATCAGACTGCCTCACACCTGGTGTATAAGAGAAAAAACTAAGATTTGATTGGGTATCCTCCCTTACGATTTTACTCTTCTCCCCTCCCACTTTTGTTGTTTGCCTCCTTGACAGGGTGAATTTATTCTGGGCTGGTATTTTAATTTTGCAGTGTTTACACAGATCACAGGAGAGAAGCATTGCCTTCAAGAGCCCCCTAACTGAGTTCTGAGCTCCCTAACTGAATTCTTCAACAATCTGATCTCTTACAGTTTCATCAGCAGGGTGATACAGGTGATAACAGTGAGGCAAAGAAGGTCCTGCAAAACAGGAGTCTCATTCCTGTTGTTATGAATAATGTGAAGAGGCAAAAGTTACCGTGGTTTACTAATGCAGTAACATTTTCTGGAGTGAAGGGCATACACACTTGAGAGACACAGTCATAAGGAAAACAAACCACCAACCATTTGGACATTCTATAGGAAAAGCTGCCCTGCAAAAGAGCACTTTAAAATAGGTATAATATATAAGTGATCTAGTCTGGCTTTGTTGAAGTCACCATTGATTGCTAAAATACACAGCACTCTGAAAAGGAAAAAACAAACAAAGAAACAAATGCAAAAACCCACCAAAAAAAAAGAACTTATCAAATTCATGTGTTTCCTGGATCTAGTATTTTAATTTAATACTCTGACCCATGTTAACTTGTTAAATGTCTCTAGGAATATTACATGGTCATGGGACTGTTGACAAGGTCTTGCAATGACAGGATGAGGGGCAATGGGTTTAAACTGGCAGAGGGGAGATTTAGACTGGATGTTAGGAGGAAGTTCTTTACAGTGAGGGTGGTGAGGCACTGGAACAGGTTGCCCATGGAGGCTGTGGCTGCTCCCTCCCTGGTGGTGTTCAAGGCCAAGTTGGACAAGGCCTTGAGTGAGCTGTACTAGTGGGAGGTGTCCCTGCCTATGGCAGGGGGTTGGAACTAGATGATCCTTGAGGTCTCTTCCAACCTTACCATTCTATGATTCTATGATTTACTTTATTGTACCTGCAGAATTAAGCTCCAACTGGCTTCACTTGATTTGTGTTAAATCATCTTTAAAACAAATCAGTGGTTCCAAAGGCTGCAGGTGTATGACATTGTGCTGTATGAAGCTGTAAGTCAAATACTGTAATATATAAATGTTTAGGGATTAAGTGATAGTAAATTAATGCCTTCAAGGGCAGTCTGATGTAAGTACCAACTTAAGAGAGTAGTTCTACATATTTCCTATGGGTTTTTGTTTGCAAGTAAAGTCTTTGTTGCAAGCAAAGTCCAAAGTTGCCCAGTCTAGTCCTAAATCTTATCTAAAACACAATTCTGTGCAAACTTCCCCCTTCTGTGGACCCAACTGATGTAACAGTTTCTCGAGGTTGAATTTTTCCCCTTCAGAAAGGGCAGAATCTCTGTGTTAAGGTTTTTAAAGCATTAAAGAAAGCCAAGAAAATACAGAATGGCAGGACTTACAGCTTGCCTGTGAGGTACACTGACCAGCGCAGCAAAGGCTGCTGTCTCATCTGTGAGATGGGATGTGGCTTTGCCACAAATCTGAAAAAAATCTGATTAGAGACAAAGTAATAAAGGTGGTAACACTATCCCCTGGGACTCTCAGTCTTTAAGTAAGTACAAGAAACCTGTCTGGAAAGAATAAGGTAGGAAACATTTGTGGTTTTTTCGATTTCACACCTCCAGTAGCTGCCTATGTTGGTTAAACACAAAACCACACTGCGAGCACGATGATCTCCTCACGTTTACCCTGATGACTGATTCTCCTCCAGAGGAAAGCAGCACTGGATAGTAGTTTTCAGCTTGCTACCACTGACACACCTGGTACTTCTACTGGGGAACGATGGAGAAACTGTCACTTTTCTGTCTAGTGGCTTCTACTACCATCACGAACTGGAAAGTAAACTTCATTTACCTTCAAATATTTGCTTGTGAGAAGCATTCTGCTCTCATCTCTTCCCAACTGAGTTTGCCACAACACTCTCAGTTGCAGCTTAGTGGAGTTACTTTGGACTGACACCAAATTACCTGAAGTATGGGTGTCCATGGACTGCTTCACATCAACCTACAGTCTGTGGAGTACTTCGGAGAACTGAACAGAATAAAACTTCCCATCCCTGCCTTCATGATCACAGCTACTTGTGAAAATAGCCAGTGTAAACCTCACAGATCACTGTGGGTTTCTCAAGACAACCCGTCCACAAAAAAAGCACTGGAAAGCTTCTGGTAAATTTAGGCACCCAGGAAAGAAACTTTTGGTTTGAAGGACTGTGCCTTGCACTCAAGAGTGACAGACTTTGGTATGCCTCCTCTCTCCCATGCAGAAGGACCCCAGCAGTTTCCAGCTCCAGAGGTACTGAAATTCCCCCAAATCTGATGGCATCAGGGATCTTTATTCTGTCTGAGATGACTAAATCACTGCCACTACCTTATTATGCATTACATTTTCAGACAGACTCTTAATAAGTCAGATTTACTACAGTCCCCTTGAACCCAGTGGCAAAACCTGACCATTTACAGATGATATAGTATTTCCCTTTCCTGCCAGCAACAGAAAGATAGCAAGCACAGAGAACCTCAGCCATGAAATGGGACAACACTTTGAACTGGCAGAATCAGGGTGAGTATTTTATTGATCTGACTTTGGTCCTTTGGAAGCCTGTCCCACTGCAGCAGGCTCAGATGACATGCTGCACCCAGGGCCACAGGTTGCTCTGTTTGCAGCCTGGCAATGATGATTTTTATCCTTGATTATCAATAGAACACCTACACTCAGCATTTCAGCTACACAGGTAACTTTAGGATGCAAGACAGAAGGGAATGGCTGTTTGAATTCTAGCAGGCAATATCTATTGGCCACATAAAGCCATTTTGGAGCTGTTGCAAGCCACACATACCTGTGAAATATCAATCAGCAGGCTCACTCTGACTGGTAACTAGGTCACTGTCACAGACACACACATCTTGTTTAGTTCCACCTCACATGAAGATTTTTGATTGTAAAAGTTACTACCAGAGGCCTGAGAAAGCTTTACACACCCATGAGTATGCTTCTTGGTATGGGGAGAAACCAGAAAAAGGAATTCTGGTTCTTGCTTTTACCTTCTTTGTTCTCACCTGCTATGCCACACATCGCAGCAGGGTCCTCCTGAATGACTGAGCTGTTTCTGCTCAAACTCAGCCTGCCTGTGACACACAAGTAACTCATGCCAACAACAGTCAAGGCCTGGCAAGGACAGGATGCCAGCTGGGGTCTGTAACTGCAGATACCTCTCCCAGTTTTCTTTCAAAAATCTCACACACTCCATCTCTCCCTTCGCTTAGTACTTACACTGAGGTACATAAGAGCATTACTCTTCTGGGCATTTCAGTCCTACTGGAAGAGTCACTAGGATCCAACCCCAAAGCTCCCCAAACCCTTTAAGTTAAGCCCACTTTCACTTAGGGAGCAGTGGAGTCCCTTTGAGAGATGTCCTCTTGTGAGGGTGAATCCAGGCACCAGGGACTCCACACACACAGATGAACTTTTCTCCTTTATGACTGTGCTCTCCATGTCCAGGGAGAGCACTTCAAAACAGCTAAATAGAGTAAAACACTATGCCCCCTCCATGGAAGACTTCAAGGCCAGGTTGGACAGGGTTTTGAACAACTTAATCTAGCGGAAGGTGTCCCTGTCCATGGCAAGGATGTTGAACTAGATGATCTTTAAGGACTCTTCCAACATAAACCATTCTATGATTGTTTCATTGTTACAACTAACAAATAAATCAAACCCACCAAAATCTTCTCTTGTGATTCACTGTAAACAGTTACTAAGGTATGCAACCAAGATGGACAGCGAGGTCTAGTCACTTGGAGCAACTAAAAACCTCTCTCCCCTGGAAGGTCAGCTATGAAAAGAGCCACCAACATTTGGCAAACTGATCAAGCTCTGCCAAATGCTCAATGCAGCAACTTGTCAGTCGGTCAGTCTGTTTGTTTTTGTGGGATGGAGACTCTGACTCAAATAAAGAAGAAAACACAGAAGAATTGTTCTATCTTTCTCTAGGAATGCTTTGAAAACAAGGGCCTTTTGGTGCCTTTTGGGCCTTTCCAAAAGCAAACAAGCTTCTCCTGAAAGGAGTTGCTTTAAGTGCTCTCTGATGAGAAGATTTCAGCTGACTGCAAAGGCAGCACAAACCAGCAAAGGATATACAGCCCTTTCCATCCTCTCTCTGCAATCCACAGATACGCTACTGGGTATCTAGAGGCTAAAGCACACAATCTCCTTCACTTCTTCAGAGGTTCCTTCCAACCTCCACCATGCTGGGATTCACAGTGGAGCTCTCTGCAGCAAGCAGACCGGTACAGAGCCCAAAAGAAAACCATGTCACAGGGAGCTGCTCTGAGAAAGGGGGAATCCATTTGCATCATTGCTTTTTCTGAGAAACACTACAATTTAGAGAGTAATATGCTGTTTTGAGAACCAACACCTAAAATCAGCATTATCAAAGGAAGCTGATGAGGATGGCTCCTAACACAGAAGGAACATAGTCTTCATAGACTGTCGCTCAGATTTTTTATTCCTATCCGTCTGCGCCTCTGGTCAGACATCAGTAACATTTCTGCAGTAGCACAATGTAAGGATTGAAAGTGACTGCTCTGAGCTGATTGTTCTCTGGAGACTAAGCAAACAACTCTACAGACCAGGCTTTCAATAGCAATGATAAAAAGTGCAAACATTTTATTCAGTAGACACGTTTGTGAAGAGGCTGCCACGTCCATTTGTCAGTTGGTAGAATTTCTCACTTAACATTTCTGCCTCTCTCAAGTTAATATTTCCCCAGCACAGAGACTGAAAGAATTTAATGATCACAGCATCCTTTAGATCTTCTGAGCAAACCCAAATTCTTTCCAGGTAATATTGGCATCAGACCTTGTTTACCAAATGCTCTTCAGCCTATGACCAATAAATGATTAACAAGGAACTTCAAGTCACTTTCCAGATGTTGTTTATGGAGACATCCCTGTGCTGCGATGACAAATGGGGCAGAAATAAGCAATGCATGGCTTGGTGAGGCTCTGCCACTCAGCAGAATATCCCCCAAGGCTGAATAATTTGGGTGAACACCACCGTACAAAGGTTAAATCTTTCCTGTCTGCAAACAGCAACGTGTCCCAGCTGGTATTTATTAGGCTTGAAGAACCAAACACTTGTATTTTCTTAAAGCAGGTAGTAACAACAAGCCTTTAACTGGAGAGCAAAGGGTAACACTTCAGGGTAATGCTCTTTGATGTGTCTAATGCTTTACTCTGTTTTAGCTGCAGAGGAAATGTTAAGACAGCCACCAAGTTTGCTAGAATGAGCTGTGAAAAGTTACACTAACAACAGAAGAGGGAGGGAGGATGGATTTTTTTCCCCCTTCTTTTGCACCTCATTATGCTCCTAAAAATAATCAAGTTGTTATAATGATAATTTCAAAACAAAGCAATTTACACAAGATCAAGCTGCATGCTGCACCCAGGTGAGGATGACTCCAGAGCTGGAGGAACTCAAGTGACCACTACAACAGTACAGTTCAGATATCAAAATTTGTGTCGAGGGCTGTTCTGGATTAGCATCTGCAAATCTGTAACTACTCCAGACACACATAGAGTGACGGAGCTCTGCCCTCACAAATATTGTGATGATGATTCTGAAATCCATGAACAACTTTAATTCCCAGACTATCAAATGGGATGAGATCTTAAAAAAAAAAAAAAAACAACAAAAAAAAAAAAAAAAACCAAAACCAAACAAAAAAAAAAAAAAACAAAACAAAACAACAACAACAACAAAAAACCAACCACAAAACAAAAAACCCCCCACCAAACCCAGATTGCATACATATAACTAAAATAAAGTTTAGCAGACCTGGAATGATAAAAACTGTAACTGGAGCATTATTGATACATTTCAGTGACCAGAATTATAGGTAGAGTGCTACATCAGGCTGTTGAAATCTAACAGCTGGTTTTGCAAAATTTAAGTCTCAGAAGCCCAAAATCCTCCAGAAATTAGCATATTTTTCAGTACCCTCTGTTTAAATCTATAATGATTCAGGCACATTTGAAAGACAAAAAAGGATAGTAAGACCTGTCTAGTTTGGGATTCAGTCAAAACCTGGGACCCTCCCTTCGACTGGGATGTGATTCTGCATCAGACACATTACAGTAACAGTTCCTGGGATAACAAATGCGCTTTGGTAGCCCGAAGGGAAGAGGAGCACAATGCAGCAAAAAGAGCCTCTTTCTTCTCTTCCACACCCACAGCACTAATGTTTTGTGTCTGATGAGGATGTTCCTTTCCAACTGTTGCAAGTGACTTGTGTTGATGCTCTAATAAACCTCGCTCTGATTCTTTCCCCTCTTGTACAAGCAGAGATATACACTATATACAGGAATATTTACAGAAATATACAAGTTAAAGGTAATACAGCAACACAACACCCCTCCCAGAAATCAGAGACCCCAGGAGGGGCTCCCAACCACCCTTCCACCTTCTCCCCACCCCTGTACCTTACCCCAAGGTTTGCCTTACACACAAGGTAAATTAGGAGGATCAGCCGGGGGGAGGTTAGAAGAAAAGTGGTTAGTGAGAATTAATCGGCAGAGGAGCCAGAGCCAGAAGCTGGTAGACTGCCCCAGAAGCTGTTCTTCCAGCAAGAGTCAGACAGAGACTGACTTATTTATATTTTGGTTATTATTCCCAAACAATTCTTCAGCAAGTGTATGAGTGAAGTAGACATCACCATGTTTTCCTTTCACAGCCTATAGTGTAATTTTCTCTATTAAAATATTCTAATTAGCCTCAAACCAGCACACCTCTTTCAAATCCCTGTGACCTATCTGGGGATAGAAGAGGCTGAGGTGGTAGGAGAGCTGGTGCATTCCCACTTACACAGAATCCCAGGGACTTTTGGTCCCTGTGCTTTCAGACATGTACTGGTAGGTCCCCATGAGTTTCATTGGCCCCAGAGGATTTAGTTCTACTAATCTCTGGATCCTATATAACAGTAGATATTTAGGCTATGCATATCAGGCAAGGATTTGTCCCTAGACTCAGAATACTAAGCTGCTGGGGAACTAAATAATTAAGGAAATCTATAATGAGAGATGTATTCCATTACAGACACACACAAAACAAAACAAAACAAAACCAAAACAAAAAACCCAAACAAACAAAAACCCAAACAAACCCAAACAAACAAAAAACAACCCCAAACAAACCCCCAAAAAAAATCTGAAAGGCACAAATAATCTCCTTTAAAAGGAAGAACTTCCTTCAGTGGAGCCAAATGGCCATGTTGGTCTGCAACATCATCTGGAAGATGTTGGACATTGCAAGATGTCAATCTGGGAAGGCTGAACTGCACAGCTCAGTCCAGAGCAAGAAGAAGGCTTATAGAGAATGGAAGCGAGG
>VWZE01008643.1:1851-21166 GCA_013396675.1 Eubucco bourcierii
AGAGCCCCAACTCTCTCAGCCTGTCCTCATAGCAGGATAAGCATCTTCGTGATGCTCTGAGTATCTTCGTGGCCTCCTCTGGACCCCCTCCAATACTTCCATGTCCTTCCTGTGCTGAGGGTTCCAGAACTGCACACAGGACTCCAGGTGGGGTCTGAGGAGAGCAGAGTAAAGGGGTAGAATCACCTCCCTTGCCCTGATATTAAAATGTGCTTACCACAGTCCCCATAATTGTGTGTATAGTGGTAAATAATTATTTGAAACCTGAATTCAGTGATTTCAGAGTCTTACAGACAAACTCTAAGAGGTCTAAGAAGCAAGGGTATCTTTTCTGGGTTTAATACTGCTAGGTGGTCTCCACCTCTACTGTTCATATATTGATCAGTGGCCTGGATGAGGGCAGAGTGCACTGTCAGAAAGTTTGCTGATGGCACCAAACTGGGTGGAGTGGCTGCCACTCCAGAAGGCTGTGCTGCCATTCAGCCAGACTTGGACAGGTTGGAGGGGTGGGCAGGAAGAAATTTAATGACATTCAACATGGGCAAGTGTAGAGTCTTGCACCTGGGAAAGAACAACCCCAGGGATCAGGACAGGTTGGGGACTGACCTGTTGGAAGGAAGAAAAAGGGAAAAGGATCTGGGGGTCCTAGTGGATGAGAGATTGAGCATGAGCCAGCAATGTGCTCTCGTGGTCAGGTGGGCCAATGCCATTCTGGGGTGGAATAGAAGGGCTGTGGCTAGTAGGTCAAGAGAGGTTCTCCTGCTCCTCTACTCTGCCCTGGTGAGGCCACATCTGGAGCACTGTGTCCTGTTCTGGGCCCCCAAGTTCAAGAGGGACATAGAACTGCTTGAGAGAGTCCAGTGCAGAGCCACAGAGATGATAAAGGGAATGGAACAGCTCTGTCAGGAGAAGAGTCTGAGAGAGCTGGGGCTGTGTTGCTTGGAGAAGAGGAGCCTGAGAGGTGACCTCAACAATGTTTATAAATATGTGCAGGGTGAGTGCCAGGAGGCTGAAGCCAGGCTCTGTTGGGTGATGCCTGACAACAGGACAAGGGGCAGTGGGTGGAAACTGAGGCATAGGAAGTTTCATGGAAACATGAGGAAGAATTTTTCCCCTGTGAGGATGACAGAACACTGGAACAGGCTTCCATGGGGGGTTGTGGAGTCTCCCTCTATGAAGATATTCAAAACCTGCCTGGACACATTCCTGTGTGATCTGGTCTAGGGTGATCCTGCTCTGGCAGTGGGGTTGGCCTGGATGAGCTTACAAGGTCCCTTCCAGCTTCTGACATTCTGTGATTCTGTGATCAAAAGCGCTTGAAATGACAGGCACAACTTTAAGGAGAATGAATTAAGTTACTTCATCTGTGGACACAACAACAACAAAAATTGGCAAAAAGTACTACTAAAAAGTAGTGGTCTAGTTCCACAGCCTCAGGACGGAGACTGAAACAAGGGGAAGTTCTCCCAGAAATATATTACCTTCTCAGGAAGGTTCCTACAGGGAACCTGATAGACTCCAAGTTCTTTTAAAAGGTTGACAGTAAGCCTGAGGAACCAAAGTTTGTCATGGAATCTGAAAACCATAACTACCAGAGTCATTGCACCTTTGAAAACCAGCTCAAGAACCGAGCCATGGTGCCATTCTGAGCCAAAATTTTGCTAACTGAACTATGGCTGCCCTGCTGCATGCCCAGTCCTGCAGGAATCAGGACCATCTTGTTTACTATGAAAAGCTCACTTTCCTAGCTGCTCTTTTTGCCAGAGAACAGAGGCTTGCTATGAACAGCTAAATCCTTGTCTCTAATCAATGTTGTTGCTGAGCTTGCCAGCTCAAGCTAAGAAGTCAAGCAGAGGCAAGGGTTTCAAAGCCATAACAAGGGCTGGCAGCAATGAGGTGATATGGGGGACACAGAGCAGAGAGACTATGGACAGACAGTGCTTTCCTGGCATGAGGAACCATGACAACATACAAACATTGCTCAGGCCTCTTGTTCAGATCTTCCCTCCGGGGACTTTGCTGTTTGCTAACACTCAGGGCCAGAAATCAGTCTCTCTGCTGGTGGGAATGATTCAAACCTAACCCTAACCAACATCGATTGAAACCAATGTTTTTTAATTCCTGCTAAACTCATACAAGCCCTCCAAAAGTCCTTCTGCTAACCAGAGTAACAGCTCATCTATCACCATCATCTATGCAGAGGCACCTGCTGAGCACCAGGACTGTCTGCAGCTGTGCAGGTCTGCAGTGCTGCTATATCCTACACCACCGCAGTCTGTTTCCTCCACATCCATAGGGCTTCCCAGCAGGTCCAGCTCCAGCCCCTGTGCTGCTTGCTCGGTGCTGCTCAGAGTCCCACCTGGGGTCTGCTCCCTACAGGGACTCACAGGCTGTGTGCTATCCCTGGCTGCTTTCCAGTCTGAGATGGTTTTCCAACTCAGAGGAGTTTAAATGAGTTTGGTGCCACAAAGTGGTTAAGAGGCCATCAGTGTCTTGCACGGGATCAGAGACAGAACAAATTCAGACAAGGCAAAGTTCAAAAAGAAAAAAGTCTCAGGACTTCTCAGCAAGGTAGGTAGAATCAGATTTTGCTTCCTGGAATAGGGAGAGTCTGAGCTGTTCTGACCACCAGAGGGAAAAATTAAAATGGGGCACAGGTTAGACGCAGAACTAGATAAAAAGACCTGTAAACATTTGAACTAGGGCTATCTGCTGTTCTAAGGAGAAAAAGAGAAAGCTGGTGGTCCATAGCTCTGAATCTCCTGCCCTTTCCTCAGCACAAGCACAATGGCCTTCAGGAGCTCCCTAGCAAACTAGAACTACGCCCAGCTTCTCACTGCAACTTTGATATCGCAAGGGAAGGTCCTGGCTACCTACATATCCTGGCTATATACATTGTTTCTGAGACATCCTCTGCGATGAAAAGTAAGGAGGTTCATCAGAGGATTTCTAAAAGATTCTGAGGTATCCATCCAGTTTCTATCCATTACAGGAGGATCATTGCTTTGATGACCCAGATATGCACTGCATTGCAAACTCTGATACACTGCACTTAGGACCAATTAAATGCAATCCATCCTACACGGACGGATCTACCACTGGGATGGATCAATCTGTTCCACTGTACCACCAGTTAAGTCTGTTTTAGTGCAAGGAGTCACTGAAATATCAAGTTAAGACAAACTCAGAAGCCAAATAGTGAAGTAATTAGCTGCTATGGTGACTCAACACAACATTTCCCAATACTATGTCACAGATTCATGCCTACAATTTTCTTGTTTGGGGTGAAAAGAGAGTAGGTGACCTCCATATCATGCTGGAGAATGCTTCACAACAGCCTATCCACTCAATTATTAAAAAAGTGTTTAAAATGCAGCAAATGAAGCATAACTCCAGGTTAAAATTCAGACTCACAGCCACATCAGGACTAATGCCAGCTAAAGTCATGTAAAAATTTGGCTCAGAAAGCTAGAACTTTAATAGTCATTTAATGAAATACCACCACCCAGAATGATGAACACAAGCAGAAAACTTAGTCACTTAGATTGGAAACAACTTGTTTGTTTGTTTGTTTGTTTTTAAATAAAACAAAACACCATGACTTGATCAGTTTGCTGTTGGCCTATTCCCAAGGACACGTTTGCCAGGAAATTTCAAGCCAATGCAGTCAGAAAACTATTTACTTAACTTCTTCACAGAGTTACTCTTAGGTAAAACTGTATCAGGCCTGATGTATGCTTAGATATTAATGTGATCACATATTAGAAAAGATAAAAATAATTATTATAATAATAACAACAAAAACTCCATTTCTCTAGCTCTGTAGTGGTGACATTTGGTATAGCTCCATAGTGCCTCTGGATGTACATTGACTCTTATTTCAGCTTTTACTGGTGTCACCTTTTTTTGGTGATGCCTGAGCACTGGTTGAGCCCTGTTTATGGGAGAAGCAGTATTCTACACCAGTAGGAAAAAACACTTTTCAACAAATCAGTAAGTAGCCTGCTGTGTTCTGCATGTGAAATTGATAAGCCAGTCCCCTCTTCACCCTGTATAATCTATTTCATATAAATGATTCACGAGGATTAAGGATTTTTTGGATTTAAAAGAATGCAGTAATTGTACAAAGGATCATATAAACTATTTATGAGGTTTAGATAAAATCCACCTGCTGTGTGGATGCATTACCGACCAGGTCCTACCTCAGCTGGACAGGATTAATTTAGTTTGCCTCTCTCTTTGTAAAGTTTCCCAACTTTCCCCCCTCTTCAAGCTGCATAATCTTGTGATCAAGGAAGTTAAGAAACTAATGTCAATGAATTCTGTTCAAAGCTTTCACTTTTATAGATATTACCCCTCCAGACACTCACAGATTACAAATCCTGATCTGACCAGAGTCCAATGGCGTAAGTACGCCGTCAGCCAACGATGTCATCATTACTCAGTAAAGAGTACATATCAAAGATGAAAAAAAATGAAATTAGCCAGCACTTAAAACACACTCAGAATGAAATAATTTTATATCTTCTCTGTAAAAAGGCCAATGTTAAATAAACAAGCTATCTCATTGAGCATATCTAGAAGGATGCCATGAGACCATGACATAAACGAATGAGTTTTGCCAGACCCCAGTTTCGTCTCTGTGTATCACTGCTCCCAAAGGGGAACAACTGAGCAGTTATTCCATTACACTCATGCACTGTTTTGCTCCATCTAGAAAGTAAAAAAAAAAAACTGTTTTAAATTGATGAAGCTTCTAGTTTTGTTCAACAAAAAAAAAGGATATTTTGTTGTCTTCTTCATACCAGAACGAACAGCCTCCATTAGCCAAGGGCTTACCAATGCCTCTTGATGAACTGATCTGTTAGGATTGATGTCTTTGGTATCCTTTTGTTATCATCTGAATCAGTAAACACCTTTTAATCTTTAAAGTGTCATATTTGTTTCTAACAAAGAAAACCCTTATGTGCATTATTGCATTAGAACAACAGAATTATCCTAGGAGTATGGTGTTGAGAGAGTGATGATTGTCTTTTTTCCAAAGACAGCATTCCATGACTGACAGTTGCATAATGGTGCTAGAAGTTACTAAAGAAAATGAAATAAAACTTCTTTAACTTTTTTTAAATATACCAAGGAAAGATTGCTCATGACCTAGAATTTATAAGGAGGTGGGGACTAAACTCACAGTCTCAGAAGTTAGAATCAATCAATGCATCACTACCAATGGCTGCACAGAGTCCCAAATGATCAGAGGGTTGCAGCAGCTCTCCTATGAGGACAGGCTGAGAGAGTTGGGGCTCTGCAGCCTGGAGAAGAGAAGGCTTCCAGCAGACCTGATAGTAGCCTTCCAGTATCTGAAGGGGGCCTACAGGAAGGCTGGGGAAGGATTATTTACAAGGTCCTGCAAGGACAGGACAAGGGGCAATGGGTTTGAACTGGTAGAGGGGAGATTTAGACTGGATGTTAGGAGGAAGTTCTTTACAGTGAGGGTGGTGAGACACTGGAACAGTTTGCCCAGGGAGGTTGTGGCTGCTCCCTCCCTGGAGGTGTTCAAGGCCAGACTGGATGAGGCCTTGAGTGAGCTGTACTAGTGGGAGGTGTCCCTGCCTATGGCAGCGGGTTGGAAGTAGATGATCCTTGAGGTCACTTCCAACCTTACCATTCTATGATTCTATGAAATACGACATGGAGAGCAGTGGGAAGATGACAGAAACCCAACCCTCTCCAGCCTGGCAGGACATGTGGCTTATTTTGGTGGTGGACAGGACTGTATGGTCCAATCAGCCACCAGATATGCTGCAAAGCCATTGCTGTCATGCACACCAGTAAACTCAACACTGTTATGAAAGAGAGAATTATGTCAGTTGGCTTACAGACCAGACATCTCATGGGTCATTTACAGACTATTTGATCTGAGTGGTCATCCTTTTCACAAATAACACACTGAGTAAGATGGAATAATAAAACCTTCTGTGTGTCAGCTGCCTGCTCTTGGAGTTTTGAACTTACAAGCAGACTACAGCTTATAAACATTCTCTTCATACCAATTCTGGAAAAGATTTTTAGAACATTGGTCTGCAGTTAGGGTGGATGAAGTACAGATGAGTCACACGTTATTGGTTGCATAAACTTTCATCTCTATGAAACTTTCTGAACAAGCACTTTGTATTTTTTTCTACTTGTTAATTCAAGGTTGGTTTTGTCTGCACCAGAATAACAGCAGATTCTATTTCTGGAGCAAGTTTTGTTTTCACATTTTTCACAACAATAGAGCAACGCTGGTTTCTCAACACTAATAAGCCCAGTTTAATCACAGTTCCAGAGCTGACAAATTGCACCTTCTCTATGGGTACAATTAAGCATACGCTTTTCAGCTAAGGATAATACTCCTTCTGCCTCTCAGCTAGATTGCACTTGCAATGTGCATTACTTAAATCCAGAACAGCTCTTTCTGTTATCAGCTGCTATCGAAATTCATCCCAGACAGTTAGTTCAAGAAAGGAACGCAAAGATAGCATGGTAGTGTTCAGTGTGCTAAGGACTGCATCATCACAACAGAGTAACATGCTAAACGTGCTGAGAGAGGATCACAGGCTCACAGGATGTCAGGGATTGGAAGGGACCCAAAGAGATCATCGAGTCCAACCCCCCTGCCAGAGTAGGAGCAGACAGTCCAGCTCAGGTCACACAGGAACACATCCAGATAGGCCTTGAAAGGCTCCAGAGAAGGAGACTCCACAACCTCTCTGGGGAGCCTGTGCCAGTNTCCTCAGCCTTTCCTCACCAGACAGTGCTCCAGTGCCTTCATCATGCTCGTAGCCCTTCATTGAAACCTCTCCAGCAGATCCCTGTCCCTCTTCAACTGGGGAGCCCAAAACTGAACATAGTGCTCAAGAGGAGATCTCACCAGGGCAGAGTAGAGAGGGAGGAGAACCTCCCTTGATTTGCTGGATACACTCTTCCTAAGAGCACCCCAGGATCCCATTGGCCCTCTTGGCCACAAGGACAAATTGCTGTGCCATGGATGTTCTCTCCCAGCACTCCCAAGTTGCTCTCCACAGAGCTGCTCTCCAGCAGATCACCTCCCAGCCTGTACTGCTGCAGTTTATTATTCCTCCCCAGGTACAGGACTCTGCACTTGTAATTGTTGAACCTCACTTGGTTCCTCTGTGCCCAGCTCTCCAGTCTGTCCAGGTCTTGCTGGATGGCTGCAGAGCCTTTAGCTGTCTCAGCCAAGCCAAGGCCTTTACCTTTTACTCAGCTAACATGACTTTTATGAGGCATGTTACAATATACTGAGAGTTTGTATTATGGAACACAAGAAGTGGACTCAAAGATCCTATTCTGAGCAGCATGGGAAGGTTTTGTCAGCAAAGGACAAGGCTGATGTCCATTTAGGGCTATTATTCCATGAGTTCACTGGTGTAACCTTGGAATGCCTCTGACAGCTGCATGCTTCCTTCACTCTGGAGGCAAAACATTCCCATGTTACTGTTTGACAAGGCACAAATATGGCACCCTCAAGGAAGAGATAGTTGTGCCAAAGCCAAGTCCTGCCATCTCACTGATATATTAAATGCCAAGTAGTTGAGGAGAATAAGTTGTTACTTCATCCTTAGGAAGAGTGTGTCCAGTAGATCAAAGGAGGTTCTCCTCCTCTCTACTCTGCCCTGCTGAGATCTCATCTTGAGTACTATGTTCAGTTTTGGGCTCCCCAGTTGAAGAGGGACAGGGATCTGCTGGAGAAGGTTCAGTGGATGGCTATGAGGATGATCAAGGGACTGGAGCACTGCCTGATGAGGAAAGGCTGAGGGACCTGAGGCTGCTTAGTCTGGAGAAGAGAAGACTGAGAGGGGATTTAATAAATGTTTATAACTAGCTGAGGGCTGTGGGTTGGGGGGGGGTGGGGACACATGACACAGGCTCTGCTCACTTGCTCCCTGGCATAGAACAAGGAGCAATGGATGGAAGCTGCAACACAGGAGGTTCCAGCTCAACACAAGGGAGAACTTCTTGACTGTAAGGGTCCCAGAGCACTGGCACAGGCTCCCCAGAGAGGTTGTGGAGTCTCCTTCTCTGGAGCCTTTCAAGGCCTATCTGGATGTGTTCCTGTGTGACCTAAGCTAGATTGTCTGATCCTGCTCTGGCAGGGGAGTGAACATCCTGTGAACCCCTGACATCCTGTGAACCTGTGACCCAACACCAACTTTCTGTCTTCTGTTAGAGTTCAGCAGTTATGACTGCAGACCAGTAAAAGCTAGGAAATCAAGGCAGTGAACATGCCATCCTGGATGAAACTTTTTGGAATATGAATTAACAGAGATATGGATTCACTTAGACCCTGCCCAAAGTGAATGGTGTGTAATTTACCTTTGTGTCAAGCTGCCTTATAAATCAGAGGTGCTTGCAGGCAGATGACTGTAAAGCTTTCAGCTGCCTTTTTGATAGCCTGACACTGTTTTGTTATTTATACAGTGAGAGAAAGACAAAGGAGTGTTCATTTCATGTGTCCTTTAACTTTTGCTTTGAAAAGAAATTCAGTAAATTTTCCCATCCTCCTTCCCCTATAGCTCCTACTAGAGGAAAGAAGGAAGAAAGAAGGAAGAAAACATGAGAACAGACAGACAAAAGAATGTCTGAAGGATGCCCTCATGCTTTAAGATGCTAAGAATGAAGGATAATTATTTCCATTTCACATCCCTCCTCCAGCCTCAAGCAATCCATGGGATAGAAGACAGTGGTTGGCTGAAGGCTGTAAGAGATATATCATGAAAAGCTGAAGCAGGAAACCTGGCAGCATCTAAAGGTCAGAAAGATTTCTCCTCTCAGTGAACTGGAAGTTATGAATGTTAAAGCCCAACCACATCCTTCTTTCACTTCACTACTTACAGGTAATGCTATCCCCAAGTTGCTCAACTGGAGCCCTTGGCATTGCAGGACTTCCTCCACAGGATCCTTGCCAAGTTACTCATAAGAGATGTCGATGAGAATTGAATGGCAGTGATGCAGAAGATCAAGCAAAAAGATTGAAGAGCTGAAAGCATAAGAGTGGGCTGCAGCCTGCTCTTGAGCAGGAGCCCTGACTGCTGCCAGCTACACAACACAGCACTGGCTCTCACCTGCTTTGGGTAAGTCCAGGGGACAGCTGTAGGCAACATCTGCTTTACTAATATTGTTCTACTTTTTCTTCCCCCTACAGAGGCTGGCTTGTGAGATTTATTATTATAAACATATCTGTAAGCCCCTAGGGAGGAACACCACCAAATATGCAACAACTAAGAATTGTTGCCAGGGAGCAAGGCCTGAGCAAGGGTGATACAGCATAAAGAATCCTCAAAGAAGCTGTGAAAAACATGCTCCATGGCATTCTTGCTAGTTGTTTAAAAGCTTCTTGTAGGGGGAGGGGAGGGTTTTTTACTCCCTTTTTACCTAGGCTCTGAAATACAGACCTTTAGCAGTGAACTTACACCAACAGGTAAAAATTACTTTTGCCTTCAGCAGTCTACTCGAAAGCAGTTCAAAGATTTCAGAAACAGGTGGCAAAAATCACAGTTATAAAAGTCAGCAGATGTACTTCTCATTACAAACCACCACTTCTGATAAGAATTAGAGGTCAGGTCTTGCAAATGGTCTGTCCTATGATGAGAAGCCATGAGTCCTTCTGCTCCAGAAAGATATTTTGGGATGAGGTGATTGGTTCTGTTTTCGTTTGGGCTTTCTGCTTGTGTTCTGTTTGGGTTTTGGTTGTGTGTTTGTTGGCATGACTCCTGGTACCACCATGGAGAGTAGTGTTCTGTGCCCTGTGGCATACCTAGAACAGCAGCACAACCTCCCACATTTTGCCACTTTGGCTCACTCTCACAGACACCAGAGTTCACCACTCTCTACCCTCAGTGACCCTTAGCTGACCCTGAACTCGGAAGGCAGAGACTGTCAGGTAAAGCATAACTCAGCCTGTTACCTGGAGGCAACAAGCCTCAACCCTTTCATAAGGCAAGAGCCTAAGCACTGCAGTCAGCACAGAGGTTGCTACAGCTGCAATCAAATCATCTCAGATCATTCAGCTTAAAGCTTAGAAACCCAGGTCTCTGCCCCTTGTGTTCCACAGGCTATCTCCTGGTGTTCAAGACCGCCTGTGGGGAGGCTTGATTCCATGGTCTAGTAAAGCTGGCTGGTAGAGAGGATTATAGAATCATAGAATTTAGCCTACATTTTTCCTATTTATACTAATTTATGCATATAAATAAGCTATATGTATACATTAGCTTTCTACATTTTACCAGCCAAGAATATTTGAATGAATATTAAAGAGATGTAAATAACATGGCAAGACTAATTAAACATTGAGCATGTTGCTAAGTAGCTAGCATTTTAAGAACTACAGCTGCTATGATGGAATTCATTAACGTGCAAGAAAGCACTCTTAAAATAATCAGAGATACATTATTTAGAAAGTACAATACCAAACTACTTCAGCTGTCAAAATAATACAAAAATCTGATGCAAGCAAATCAAACTATTTAACTATTGTATAAGAAAGATCCAATTTACAGGAGGAGGTGAAGCTTGTTTCTCTTATACCCTAGATGATTGTGCTTACAATAACCCTGTCTATGATGGAATTTGACAAAGTAATGCAGTCTTAAATGGAACAAATAAATAAATACATATTAATAAAAGCACTGATAAAAGGTGTCAGCAGATGCACCACGTATGTCCCAGCTGTCAAATACAGGGGTATCAAATATCATCTAAGAGTTCAGCAAATAGCTACTCTGAATGTTAACAGGCAAGGAAATTAAACAGACTAAAGCAGCAGGCAAGCTATGCTGCAGCATCCCACATGCTGCAGATATGGGATGCTGCAGCTGCTACATCCCAGCTGCATCCAAGCTATGCTGGGATGTAGGCTGTCTCTCCTCCATCCCATATCATCAAGTGCTATTTTCCTATTTCTGATTTATATGGTAGAGCAAAGTCTAGAATTCTATTTTCTGTATGAAATGTGATTGACAACTCTGACTTAATATAGCACTGAAGAATTCCTTTGTTGTTGTCATTTTCATGTCAAACATTATCTCTTTCTTTCTTTCATGCTTTATTACAACTATTTTAACATTGAAGTATTTAATGTTAAATAAATACAATTAATAATTTATAAATAAATGTATATTTTTAATATATAAATAATAAATATATAATGAATATGTATCTATATTTTTATATATACAGTGATATATAAACATATTGTTATATAATTATTAGATACTATATGTATTATATATACAATTTATATATATTTATATAAGTTTATATAACTCTAAATTTATATAAATAAACATATATAAATCTATATTTTAGAATAAAAATAAATTAAATACAATTATTTTTAACATTAAAGTATTTAAACATTCAAAGTAATTTGAAATGTGAACCTAAACTAACTTGTGGCTTCTCAAGCATCACAACAGCTGTACTGCAGCTGCACAGACCTTAGTATCTCATGCTGTGCCATCTGATAGCTATGCAAACTGCAATGGGTTTACAGAATCTGAACATCTGCAACTGAAGCAGCTCAGCTGATAATATAAACACCTAGTTGAATGTCACCAAGTAGCATCAATTCATCTAAGAAGAAATAGTAAAATGAAGTATCAAAAGCAGCTATGTCTGTCTCTGCAAAGGAGTCAGGTCCCACAAATGCCACAGCAGCTGCATGAAAATGAAGACATAATTTAAAACCTTCTTTGCTCTGCAGAAGCCAAAGCTTGCCTCTTTGACTACAGTAACTGTATATAAAAGGATAGAAGCAGGTCCTACAACCTCACAGCATTACCAAGGCATTCTGAGCTCTAGAGGGTTTTTTAAAATGGAATATATCCAAACAGGCTGATGTAGAACACAATTCCTATACAATCATCCTAGAAATAAGAAAAATGCTGGCACACCATGTTTGAGCAAAGGTAGACTTTTGTAGTGGGATGAAGCATTGAGGTTTTTAGGCCAGCAGCAACAAAGAATAATAATGATGTTTCACATACACAGAACTAAGCAGCTTATATCCCAGCATTTCAACAGCCTTCCCTCTTTAGACAATCCCTCACTCCTATGATATAATAGAGAAACTTCCAGACAGGAGAAGCATTTTCCTATGCTGATTTTTCTCAAGATCTAAAGACTCACTGCTGGGTTATCTTTACCAATTGTCTACCAAACTCATCTATTTATAACATGCTTCTAAACCAAGAATCACTGTCATGTTCCTCAAGGCAGCAAAACATAAGGAAGATTTTGCTAAGACTAAAAACAAACACAAAATCCATTAAGACTGAATGTCAATGTGCAAAACTGGTTTAATAGTAGCCCTGCACAGAAGCACAATTTCCAAGTAGGTTTTGAAAGCCTCCAGTAAAGGAGACCCTACATACTCTTTGGGCAGTCTATTCCAGTGCTCTGTCACCCTGAAAGTAAAGAAGTTTTTCCCTATATTTAAGTGAAACCTCCTGTGTTGTACCTGTTGCCCCTTGTCCTATCACTGGGCACCACTAAGAAGAGCCCCAGCCCTATTCTCTTGACCTCCACCTCTTACATACTTATAAGCATTTCTAAGATTCCCTCACACTCTTCTCCAGGCTAAACAGCTCCAGATCTCTCCTTTCCTCATCAGAGGGATGATCCAGTCACTTAATCACAAGTAGTTCCTTGCTGCTCTTGAACTAAGGAGCCCAGAACTGAACACAATGCTCCAGATGTGGCCTCACTAGGGCAGAGTGGAGCAGAAGGAGAACCTCCCTCCACCTGCTGGCCATGCTTTCAATGCATGCCAGGCTACCATTGGCCTTGGCCTCAAGGAAACTTTGCTGGCTCATGGTTAGCCTGTTACCAGCACTCCCAAGTTCTTCTCTGCAGAGTGACTTTCCAGCAAGTCAACCCCTAGGTTGTACTGGTGCATGAGGTTATTCCTGCCCTAGCTTCAGCACCTTACACGTGCCATTGTTGAACTTTCTTAGGTATCTTTCCCACTTTTCAGGTCTTGCTGAATGGCAGCACAGACTTACACTGTATCATCCACTTCTCCCAGTTTTGTACCACCTGAAAATTTGCTGAAGGCACATGCTGTTCCTTCTTCCAGGTCACTGATTAATATGTTGAACAAGACTGGACCCAATACTGACCACCGGGGAGCACCACTGCCTACAGGCTTCTAACTGTCTAGTCTTGATCACAATCCTCTGAGCTCTGCCACTCAGCCAGGTCTCAATCCACCTCACTGGCTATGCATCTAACCAGCACTTCTTAAGATTCCCTGTAAGGATGTTATGGGTGACAGTGTCAAAAGCTTTGCTGAAGTCAAGTTGGACAATGTCCACAGCTTTCCCCTCATCTACCCAGCCAGTCATGCCATCATAGAAGGGTATCAGATCAGTCAGGATTGATTTCCCCTTGATGAATCTACACTGGCCACTCCCAAAACGTGCTGGAGCACGTCCAGAGAAGGGCAATGATGTTGCTGAGGTGTCTAGAACACAAGCCTTATGAAGAGTAGCAGCTGAGAAAACTGGAGTTTAGTCTGGAGAAGACAAGGCTGAGGGCAGATCTTGTTCCTCTGTATAACTACTTGAAAAGAGGTTGTAATGAGGTGAGCATTGGCATCTTCTCCAAAGGAACACATGAGGAAATGGTCTCAAGCTGCACCAGGGGAGATTCAGATTGGACATAAGAAAATATTTCTTAACTGAAAGGGTTGAGGCACTGGAACATGCTGTCTAGGGAGGCAGTGAAGTCACCATCCCTGGAAATATTAAGGTAAGGCCAGCACTGTAAAGATGCTATATGAATGTTTGACATAACACAAGTCCTATCTGGAGAGAGTGAAAATCTGACAGACAGAAACGTTGGAAATAAACCAAGGTAAGTGGGAAAGTGATCTATCAGCAATGGCTAAATGCAGCGGCAGACTCCACATCTCTCATATTCCGAATCTGTGCAGTTTCCAGAGCACTGTCACTACCAGCTACATCTTCCTGAAGCAACTTTCGAGGAGTTTGCTCATTGCCTCTATGCCAATCCTTCCTCCATGAACAGACAGTACCACAAGACACATGTTATTTACAGAGGAACAAGTAACAGAGCAGCCTGTACAGCTTCCAAAAGAATTCCTAGTCACATACTCTGTGGTTTTCATAATACCAATGTGTTTCCTGGTTACTTCTCTTTGCAATGTTTGTACAGCAAGAACAGATGATCACTTCACAGAAACCAAAGAGCTTGACCAACTGCAGAGACAAGTTATGGTACTGCAAAAAAAAAATAAAAAAAATCTTGGTGCATTAAACTAACAGAGTGGGTTAATTTCTCAAAGCATTTTGAGCATTTAAGAACTATATACAAGCTGCAGGAATATTTTTTTTTTCATGTTGGACAACATCCACTCATTATTTTTAAACTCTAAGAAGAGAATTATAAAGATAAGGCTAGAATCCCTCCTTACTGCCCATTTCTGTAATTAAGACATGTCCTGGTCTGGAGGAATCCCAGCTGTGGGAGGTTTGGATTCTGGGGCACAGAATTAAGGCACAAACAGTGTCAAATGCATAGGCTGGCTTTATTCCACTCACACACATCCCTTATAGGGATGGGGAGAGGCAGAAAGTAAGAGGTGGGGGGAGCAAAGAGAAAGAAAAGAAATACTCCCAACAGACAGAAGTCATCATTAGGCATCCCTTTGAAGAGAGTGGGTGGGGAAGGTTCCGTCCACAGGTCAGAGTTTCTCTCCTTTTCCCTGGCTGCCTCACTGAACAGGCATGTTTTTCTGAGAATCACTTGGCATTTTCCAGGAGTGATTTGCTTAGCCAGGCCCACTGCCCAGTGGTGTTGGGCATGCTCAGTGTGGTAGGGGGTTTCCAGAGTTGAGCCCCCGCCTTGTACATTGGGTTTAAACCAGGAGCTGCTAGATTGTGGTTGGGTCAGAATCAGCATCAGCTGTCACAACAGGAAGCCTTCACCTCCTATGTGTGTTAGGTGACAGGAGCTCAGTTTCAGGTGTGGTGGTCCAGAGTGGTGCTCTTCCAGTCCGTGTAAGCTGAGCAGTCAGACAGGTGGTTCCATGGTAGCATGCACAAGCTCCCTCTGCATTCCCTGGCTGTTGCATACTGGGGGTCTAAGCAGGAGGGGATTTTTAGGAGTGAGTACAACAGGATGTTCCTTAGCATTTAGAAATTTAGCTCAGAATAAGTTTTTTTTTTTCTTCTGAGATGTTGGGACATACTGTACCTGAGCTCAGTCTCTGACAAGACTTCTGCAAAGTATTCACATGAAGTCTCACATTAACCAGATGCTTTTACATAGGCAATGGCTGTTCCATCAAGAATTCACACAAGCCAAATGAAACAAGACCAATATCTATCTCCCTTATGGGATCCCACCCACAGACTATTGAAATGTATCATGTATCACGT
This sequence comes from Eubucco bourcierii, assembly GCA_013396675.1. Lineage (NCBI taxonomy): Eukaryota > Metazoa > Chordata > Aves > Piciformes > Ramphastidae > Eubucco > Eubucco bourcierii. Next base: position 17,313 of record VWZE01008643.1, read on the forward strand.
GTATCTTGAATGGCTTTGGTTCTGCATATTGTATTCAATCATCTCATGTGAAATGCATTCCTTTGCTTTTCCAGTGTTTCTGGGTCTGTCCCCCTATTCTTCCCCTTCCCCTCCCCCGCCTCTACATAAAGCAGAGGCGTGTTGTGGAAGTAGGGAATTGATGTGGCCAAGTCGGGAATTATAAAAATAGAATTATTTTATTTTCCTTAAAGCCCTGTATCCAAAACTATATACAAACAAAATAATCAAAAGTCTAAACAAAAGTTTAGATTTATTTACAGGTTCTAATTTGATTGGGAATTATTCTGTGGGATGTCATGGACAAATTTAGAGATTTAGGCAGCCAGGAAATGGAAAAGACTAAGCCATAAACACAGCTTCATCTCACTATCAGTCAGGCTGAGCAGAGAATTAAGGGAGCAGCAGCAGGCTTTACTCACCGAGGTGAGATAGGCATTGGGCGATGATCCCTTGCTGGGTCTCTCAGCGGCTCGGCTGCCTTCTGACGCTGCAACCAATATCCAATAGTCTGGATCCAGGCGGCAGCAGCCCACGCGGGTGGAAAACCTGCCGAAGTCAGGAGTTTGCCACAAGGCAGGGATCCGTGGGAGCGACGCTGCCTCGGCAGCGCACGGCAGAGCCAAACACCTCGACTCTCCCCAGTGCGGAAAAGCAGCCAGGAAATTGGCTCCGGTCCGAGAGCAGCTGGGTCGAGGTGCCGCCTGCACCTCTCTCCAAAGGACCCCAGGACTCGCCAAGCCTGCAAATTTGTACAGAATGGTGCAAAAGTGGGGAGAGGCATCCAAAGGCAGGAACGTTGCAAACCCGAGAGCTGTGTGAAAAGGTAGGAGCCGTCCAAAAGCGAGGATGGTCCCAACGGGAGCTCTATCAAGGTGGGGGGGTGCTCCTAAGGCGGGAACTCTCTTAAGGCGGGAACTCTCTAAGGCCGGAACGGTTTCCAGGCGGGCACCTGACGCCTTCTCCCTTGCTCTATTTAAGCTTTCCTAGAGAAAGTGTCCATTTTCCACTTACACTGGGCGTGAAAACCCAGCCAGCCACCAGCCCGATTCCTGGTGAGGGCTACCACACGGCTCAGCATTACCTGTGGAAAGGCCTGTTCCCCCTTCGAGCTTGGGGCGGGGGTGGAGGGGGGGGGGGCAAGCAGTTTTCGCGCTGCCTTCTTCCTATTCAAACCCACAGAGGAGGGGAGAAGAAAGGAACTTGGAGTGCTCTGGAACAAGGTGTAACACAGAGAAGTCACATCTGAGACATCCCAGCACATTAATTTGCTAACCATTAGCAACCTGAATGGAATTCTGTATAAAACTCACACTAAGAAAGCAAAGCATAGGCAGATTTTGCCACAGCTTGCTCAGATAAAGAGGGGATCCTTGAACTCCTTTGCAGGAGCCAAGCAAAATGTATTAGCTTGCCCTCCCAGTATGTAGGGCCACAGGGAAAACAAGAGATGTAGCCTCACTTACAGGGCCTGTGCCCTACCAGAAAATGACTGAGGCAGCATGGAAGAACTGGGCAGCCTGCGTACCCTGCTGAAACAAGCAAACCACCTTGCTTGTGTGCTCATTTCCAAAGGCTTTTGCTTTGCTAGCTGGCACCTGGGCAGTATGGTATCCCATATTTCACCTTCCACAACCTGAAGCTTCCATACTGTCAAAGAACACACCAAAAGTGATGCTTGCACAAGGCAATGAACTGCAGTTTTGTGTATAATATGATCTACAGACTTTCACACCCCATGCAGAAGGAATAAAAGCAGTCATTAGCAAAATGAAGTATAAATTTTACACTCCTGTAGTCAGTTAGTTACCTGATCTTTCCAGAAACTTGGCAAAAGAAGTGTACCGCAGTTATGCATATATATATATGCTTAACAATGGCCGTTAAGCTTCCAGTCACAAGACCTAGTTTGCCTTTTGCCACTAAATTTGTACTGCAGATTTTGTAATAGTTACTGACAAGTTATAAAAGAACAGTCCTTTGAAATCACAACCCTGATTATTAAAGGAGTAACAGCAATCCCTTCTTCATCTTCGTCAGTCCCGGTGGGTTTATATCAACAATAAGTTTGGTTCTTTCTTTGAAGATGAAAGGTGCTGTAAAGTGCACTTTATTAAAACCACTGTAAAGACTTGTTATTTTTGTTCATATACTTGCTGAGTGATGGTTTCCAGAAGTCTAACAGCACCTCCTGAACATGCACACTCGCTTTACTTTTTGCCTTGCAGAATTCCTCTGAAAATTGTCGGTCTCTTTTTCAGCCTTTGGCGTACAGCTTCTTGTATGTTTCAAGATAGATCGGTCATTCCATGATCCAGACAGCTTTGTGAGGATACAGCTTTACTGTAAAGCAGAACTGATACAGCACCTTAATGATTGGAGATCATCTAGTGGAATGGGTTAAGAGTCAAATGCTGATCTTGACTCATGACCCGGCTGTGGAGTGGTGGGCTTGGGTTCAGATGTGGCAGTGCCAAATTCTCAATATGTTTGACCTCAATCAGCAATCTCCTACAATTACTCTAGTGATGATTTCTTTCCCTGCATGATGATATGCAGCAATTAAGTAAGACAAGAGAAACAAACGTTTACTTTAGTCACAGAGAATGTTAACTGGAATAATCAGGCTTATATCTCAGTTTGCATTCCTGTGCAGCAGTTTTCCTGCCATTTGACAGCCAGAAATCCCTGCCTTGGTGACCTTTACAACCCAGATGATATTTTTGCAGGCTTTAAAAGACTAATCAATATTTATTAACAATCTGCCTGGCTCGTGACTGGAACAATAGAACTCTTAGAATCTATTTCTATTGCATGTTGTTTGTCAGTCAGAACTGACCACAGCCTGTACCTTCCATCACCTCTGCCTCTTTCCTAAGCAAAGAAGAAATCAACCTACTGTTGTTACAATCTTATCTCTTATAACTTAGTTTCCAAAATCTTCATTCCTTCCCAAGTTTCTGTTAAGAATACAGAAGAAAGTTCACAAAATCGTGCAGGTTTTTTTGTAGCAAGTGTCTGTTGTAGCTGCATGACTCAGCTCCTTTAAGGCTATGTTTGGAAAGGGCACTCTTTTCCTTTCCACCAGAACAGTTCCTTTGTAGACAGTCTTGTCAAGGGAATGCAGTAAATGAACACATATTAATCTTGACACTTCCTTACACTCTGTTTTTGTGTGTATGTGTGGTTTGGGTTTTTTTGGTTTTTTTTTTTTTCCTTTTTTGAAGATATTTTCATGAGACACCAAACAAAGCAGATGTCCCTTAGCAGATCAAGGTTGTTTGGTCTCACATTTTTAAGATGGGAGAAAACAGCTGATGCCAAACCAGGATTCAGTGACTATCACAACACAGAAGCAAATCTGCTTCTGAAGAAGAATTTCTCTTAAATTGTTCCCTGAGTTCTAGCCACTACTAAGCAATATCCTAGAATGTCAGTGTTGACCAACAATGTTTAAAAATCACAAGTTAAAAAAAAATTAAATAACAAGTTTAAATTATATCTTTAATTCAGCTGTACAAGATTCAAGTCTATGCTGCTAGAGAGATGAGAATATGTGGGGGTGTCTATTCCAGGTGATGAAAAAAGGAAGTTCTTCCGTAGCTGATTTACTCCTTTCTTTAGCCACCCTGCCACAAATGAAACAGAGCACAGCAGAACAGGATACTAGAATAATCCAAGTGGGAATGGGTGCATGAGCCATGAGAGAAGGTTGGGTTTATTTTATATGTTTGGGCCACAACCCCAAGCAACGCTACAGCCTTGGGGCAGTGTGGCTGGGGAATTGATGGCAGAAAGGGATCTGGGGGCTGTAACAGACAGGAGCTGAATATGAG
>VWZE01008643.1:21522-33737 GCA_013396675.1 Eubucco bourcierii
GACATTAGGGAAAGGTTTTCCACGGAGAGAGTGGTCAGGGACTGGAATGAGCTGCCCAGGGATGTGGTGGAGTCACCCAGTCTGGCTGTGTTTAAGGGTGGTTTGGATGTGATGCTTTGGACTATGGTGAATCTTGTAGAGTAGGGTTCTAGGTTGGACTTGGTGATCCTGACAGGCTTTGCCAACCTGCATGTTTCTGTAATTCTGTTTACAGTGTCATATACACAGACCGAAGATCTATATGTACACACACAGAGAGTTAGTCACTTTCTGTCTTTCTCCTTAAATTCAATCCCACTCTCAAATACACAGGCCACACATGGTTCACACAGGTATCAGTGGCAGTGCATATGTGCATCTTTGAGATAAATACAGTTTATCTAGAACAACTTAGACATGAAGGCCAGCTTCATTTTTTTAATATTGCATTACCTTTAACTTTTATTCAATCTGCATTAATGTAAATAACATCAAATGTAAACAAAGATGTTTTGGATTCTTGAACAAACATTTCCAAGATCTGCATCAGTATTCAGTGTTTCATATTTATAGAATATCCATCCCATCATGAGTTGCACTGCAGCAGGGTAGGTGGGGAGAAGGAATCCAGGTTTTCATTCTTGACAGTTAGTTTTTACATACACAAATTGGCACTGTATCATAACTTCAATGTTAACTCTTATAATCAAAATGTATTTTTTTAATTGCTTATTTTTAAAAGAAAGCTTGCAAAAACAGCCTTGCAAAAATGTGTACTTTCCCTATTTCTCCTATCAAATAGTAAAAGAATATAAGCCTTGTTTGGGAGCTAGGGGGAGAAGTCATTGCACCCCTGGGATATTACCATAACTTACTTTCCTTTTCCTTGTATTTTCCTCACATTAAAAATGTAAGGACAGAAAAGTAATATACCTCAAACGTGCACCTCCCATTTACTCCAACCCTTCATTCATAACAGCTTTACCAAACAAACCCTCTGTGCCCTCAGTTTATGCTCACCTGCCACCCAACTGCAGCTAATTAAGTTACACACTTGCAGTGACTTAAATAGAGCTTCACTCAGCTCCTAACCCACCCTAGCAACAGTAACATCTGTTGCTCTTCACACTATCACTAAACATTGTCTTCTCATGAGGGTTTTCACGTCTATGATATTCTCTGCCAACTTCCCTGATTAATTAACCCCTAATATCCAGGTTGGATGAGGCCTTGAGTAACTTGTACTAGTGGGAGGTGTCCCTGCCTATGGCAGGGGGTTGAAACTAGATGATCCTTGAGGTCCCTTCCAACCTTACCATTCTATGATTCTATGATTCTATATTCAGAAGGTATCTGATGAGTAGCTATTTACCAACCATACACAAATACATAGCAAACAGAGGTAATTTTCATGGTAGGGGTGTGGAGGACCCTTGCATTGCAATCAGTTATGTATCACTCAGTACTTTAGTGTCAAGAGGTATAAGAACAATTTACACTTTTCTTCTCACTTAGCCTAAACACTATTTCAACTACAAATGGTTATTATGGGGACAGCCTTTCCTTATGAATATTGTGACCTTTAACTACTGTCTGTATTTAAAGTTTGTGGAAAGAATATACTGTTTATGTATCTCCTGCAATAGAAATAGAGCAGATGTGAAGCTAGAGCTGTCCACCAAGGAAAGAGTACTTGGTAGGGAAAGAAAGGATTGGCTGTGAGTATCTTTAGTATCAGTCAAATTTCCAAAGGTGCTCTGTTTGTGAGTGGTTTCTTGACCTGTTCTGTGGAAGCAAACTAAATTTCGGATCACAGATAAAACTCTACAGGAAGAGATCCCCAGGGGGAACTTGTGGTGGAGATTTTCTTTTTTTGTGAGCCTCCACTTGTAAGGCTGAATTTATCCCTGAAGTAACTCCAGTGATGCTAGTGATGTTGTTAATAGTACACAAGGGACGAATTTCTCTTATCTCATTTGTTTCATATTTTAAGTCAAAGAGGCTAGGCCAACCACTCCAAGAGACTAAATCACTTTATTTCCATTTCCACCTGTGCAGCTACAGCAATTTAGAGCTAGCTAGGAGCCTGTCCCACTGTCTGTAATGGTAAATTTTATGGTCAATGTGGGATGATTTTTTTAAGTGATGGATGTTGATGCTAAAATAATCCCTGTACAGAACCCTGTGCAGCTTAAGGATATTAACTGAGGTCAGGAATAAGAGACAGGAGGTAGCAATGCCATGTGTCTTGCCCACAATGCTTGGTAATAAGAATCAAAAGCCTCTCCCCTCACAAATAGCTCATAACTGTCTATGCATAGGAGGCTAACTACCGGCACAGAGAACAGACTACTGCCCTTAAAGTCCTAAGAGTTACCATTTCTGAGTTAGCCAGAGGTTGTGGTGCAGTAAATCCAAAGTCATCACTCCTGTGACTTCCCCACCAAGCGCTCCTAAACTTCATGCCCACAGAAGTGCTTTTGCAAAGCAGTGCAAAGGCCCATGGCTTCCATGCTCTGATTTAAATTGGCCATGTGATTTACAAGCAGAAATCTTGTAAAAATGGAATTTCAGATGCATTTCCTTCACTGGCAGGTTGGCAGTTGTTAAAAGTCACCATACTAGTGCCAATCCCTGCCAGTGATCAAAAGACTTTATCAAGTTTTGCTAGCTACTAAACCCAGGTTCCAACACATCTTGTTCTAATTTATTATTAACTTTCTGTCAGAAAATGTCAATGAGCAAACAATGCATGGCACAATGCCAAGGACACAAATCACCTGCAACACCTGCAAATAAACTGTATCTTGTGATAATCTAAAAATACACATTTCTTCTTGTATGCTGGAAAGTAACTTGATTGTAATACCAATAGAAACCCTGCATGCTTGGTAATCAGTCTCATTTTATGCACTTTCTTCACATCTGTGCAAACAAAGCCATTGTTACAACACAGAAAAGAGCTGTGGCATGTAATACATGCAGCTATGAAACCTTGAGTGCTGCTATGTGCTGAGTCTTTAAATGGAAGGTGGCACATCTGCTTTTGGCATAGGAGTGTAAATCAATCCAAGATGTTTATTAAAGAGTAAGTAACAACCTGTCCACACACTTTTTCTTCATTCCAACTCTGTTTTTGTTCTTGCTTTGTTATTTTCCTGGCAGTTAAATGTGAGCTCTGCATGTTGAAAGTATAGGTTGTCTCTTCATGCACGGATAACATAACATGTCACATAATATTTAACAAGTATGTGATGGGGCACGGTCTGGACAAAAACACAAGCCAAAATGAGGTGGGGAGGAAAGGGTAAGTACAAACAGCTACACCACTGTGACTGAAAGGTTTATTACTCTGGATATGGCATCTATGTTTCCAATTATTTTTCAAATTAATAATAAGACCTAGATTTGATTTCATACTCTAGCTCTTGGCAATTAGTGAACAAAATTTGCAATGGTGAAGGAGAATATTTTCTTCCTCATCAGTCAGAGCCATGAGCAAGCATTAAAGAAGTCAGCACAGCTTAGCTTTGTATCCTTCCACAACTGGCTCAGCCTGAGCAGGGATGGTAGGAAGCCTGAGTCTATCAGCTCTTGCATGGGTTGACCAGCAATAAGAGGAACACAATACTGGCACAGGTAAATAGTGGCACCAGTCAATATTGGCACTGGAGGTTGGCCCATTCTGGAGTGATTGTTGATGCATTTGGCACAGCCATGTTGTTGTCCCACTGACTAAGGAGCTCCATGTTCTGTTGTTCAACAACAAACCAAGGACAGCAATATCTTTTGGGGGTAGCCTCTTTCATAGACCACCTGCTTCAAGAAGCAGCACTTAAGAGGGTGGAAGTGGAGAATAAGGTAGTGGCTTTAGGCCTGAACAGAGAGCCCAGGGCACACAGTGCCCCTCCCTCTTCCTTCAAAGCATGTGCGTCCTAAGATGCCTAAGGAGAGTTATTCCTCCACTGCTAGGCTGGAAGAGCACCTATTCTGTATTCCAGTGAAGGGCCCACTTTGTAGCATGCTTTTTAGTAATCACAGGTAGAAGGGAAATACTGCACATGTGGTCTTGACTTCCAGATGGGAAGGCAGTAAGAAAGTGATGCTCTTCTCCAAGTGGCTTTTGGAAACAAGACATGTCTTCTCAGGCACCGAAGAACTTATCCGCTGGAAAGACAATCTCTCTTTTGTGTGCTGGCAGCAGAAAACCACAGAGTATTCCTGGCTCATTTTAAAGAGACAAAGTTGGAAAACAGTCTGATTAATGTGAGATGGTTATGGAAGATTTGTTATACAGAAACAGGGATGGCAGTGAGGTAGTTTCAACAAAGAGGTCCACATGCTGCACAGGGAATAGAGGCTGCTGGAAGTGTGCCATCCAGTGGATTATATTTGCACATTTAATTAAGTAGACTGACATTCAAACATCTTCAGTAATTGTTCATTTCTTTTCTGTTAAAATGGTCAGCACAGAGTCAAAGCCAAGATCCCAAATGCAGGTGTTTCAGAAATAATGTTACCTGTCAGCCCTGTCTCAAAAGTAGCAAAGATTGCTGTAAATTTGTAAATACAATTTCTGAATTGTAGCTGCACAAGTGACCCAGATGCATTTGCTCAGCAATGCAGAACATACCACAGCAAAACTTACAAAGCAGCTACCACCGTAGGCTAGAATTATCTTGATCAGAGTTGTTACAACATCCTGTTATAATATTTTAGCCAGGGTAAAAATATTAATGAACTTAAATCAAAATACTTAGGCAGATCAGAAACTTCAGAGACGGAGAGGGAGAGGGAGAGGAAAAGGGAAAAGGAGAAGGAGAAGGAGAAGGAAGGAAGGAAGGAAGGAAGGAAGGAAGGGNATTTGTTCCACACAATCTTAGTTTTCTCCTGTTTAAAAACAATCTTTATATTTTTTCTTCCATATGCCTGATACTGCAACTTGTGGAATTGAACCTTTTGAAAGGTGCTGGTGCCAGCTCTTTGCAGAGTGCTTTGGACTGGTCTCTTCATTTCTGTGGCATTTTGTTGTTTTTTGGCTTACACATTGCTATTTAAGTGAATACTTTTGGACTTAGATTTTAAATGTTGGGGTTTTTTTAATGCAAATATGTGGTGCTTCCTTATTGAAAATATCAACTCTTCTTTTTCCCTATGAAAAGTAGGATAAAGAGCCGAAGGTGGGTTGAGATGTTACTTTTCTGTGAATTTAACCTTAAAAAGGGAGACACATGTAATGGTCAAGTATCAAAATATTGAATAAATCTTCCTTCTACTGAAGATGTGATAAAAGCAGTATTACATCTTTTAAACAACAGCTGAGGTACTGTATAGCAGACTGGTCACACTGCCTTGAGGCATTCTATATCAGAGGTTAGGAGAGTACCCATAGCAACGAGAGACACTACACGACTCCAGCAGTTTTAAGGTGCTCTATTCCACCTTTCCTTCTGAAGGCCATGACTCACTTTAGTTTGAAAGTGTGTCCTTTCATCTTTCATTTTTTGGGAAGCCATTTACCAGGAACCATAGGCTGAACTTACAGAACATCTTACAGGGTAATAATGGGGAAGGAGGTAAAAAAGAACTAACTCTTGGTTCTCTTTAGAGCATACTGCATTCATGTCTTCAGGCTTTTATTTGTAATGTCTAGAAAGAGGAGATTTAAGAAAAGGTGATCTTGGAAGGTCTTCAGCAATCATATGTCATCTGGAGCTGGAGCTTTCTGCTCATCAAATTTTTCAAGATATGCAAAAAATTGTATTCCATGCCTCTGGCACCAAGAGAATTGGTAACACCTGAGTTACATCCATACCTGATCTCTGCCAGACCAAGAGGCATGTGACACTGAAGCACGTGGACTATCTCACCCTTTCTTCTATTGGGCAAGCAACCATCTCGCAGCCAGAACTGCCACAGTCCATGCCCACTACTACCCATGCCAGCAATATTAGCAAACGTACCTCAGAGACTGAACTCCCATTTTAATCACAGAGGTCGTTGTTTTATTTCGCTGTCAGCAGTTGGTGTTGCAGCCCAGGCTTTCTACATGTTTATTTCTGGACTAATGAAAACTTGAAGTGCTGCTTGCCCTGCAATACAAAATTTATAGACGAGGAGACAACTTCAGCCTGCCAGGTGAAAATTTTGGCATCCTTGTGTCAGTGTTAAAATCTCTGCAGCTGTAAATATTTATTGAATATGAAATATACTCATATACTCCAGCTAGCGCATTACCACGTGAATAAATCTAACCTTAAATAAATCTTGGGCACTTCATCTTTTATGCACTTTATAAAATCATTGCTTCTTGCTTTGAGCATTTAGCTTTCATATGGCTGTTCAGAGGTACAGCAATCTGGGGTGTGCCTTGATTTCTTTTCTAAAGCAACGTTTTGCTTCTTAAATTTCACTTTACAGCTTTTGCAAAGTTTTCGTTTGATAGGACGAGCACAGCGAGGGCATTAGGACCGAGAGAGAGAGACGCACGCCTTGCTCTGTATTATGTCTGGCAAAGTGCTTCCTGACTGAGTGCCGTAGTTATGTGCGAAACAAAGTCAGAGACCGACTAGTTCTCATCTGTTGATCACAGTTAACTCGAAGCCTCTGAACGGGGGAGAGCTGTCAGAGCTGCTTTCAGAGATAAAGCGCTTCAGTCCAGGCAGCAACTGGAAGCTCTGAAGAAGCAGGGTCTACTCTGGAAGGAAAATATAAGAACTGGAACTTAATTTTACTTAGAATTTACAAAGGAGGAGGTGTGGGGGGGGAAATCAAAACTTTTTATTTTTTTAATCAGCTAAACATGCACCTACCTAACTAAGCATAGAGTCTGTATGATAAAGGATCTGCTTTATCTCTCTGGATCCATGCTGCATTTTACTACAGTAAGTGCAATATTAATAGGAACGTTGTATTTTGTCTGTAAATAGACAGGAAAGCATGAAATGGCATCAGTGAAATGTGAGTGGAGCAAAAAAATTCTCTTGGCAAACAGGGCTTTGCTGCAACCGAGGACTAGAGACTGAGGAAGATCCAAGTGATACTTAACATGACCATCTGTATCATTTTGTCACCAACAGTATGTTCTTGAGGAAGAAGTGCAGATATGGATCACGCAAGCTGCAGTTTCTCTTGTTGTTGCTGATGCTGGGCTTTTTGCTGCTGATGGTTACAACACTGAACCCCCCACCCAGCAACCAGAGCAAGGAAGGGAATTTCCAGCCTGTGGAGTTCAGCCTCCGGGAAGGGAATCAGATGGACTTTGCGGAGACTCAGGAAATACTGGAGACCCAGGAGGAGAACCAGCAGTACTACCCTTTGGACGGGCTATCACCTTTCATCTCCCTGCGGGAGGATGAGTTGATCGTGGCCGTCGTGTCACCCACCGGCAAAAGGAACCACAGCAAGGCCAGGAAGGGCTATCGCGTGGTGAAGCAGCAGAGCAGGCGTCCGGGGGAGAGGGCAGAGGGCGACCCCGAGTCCCAGCTCCTGCCCTTTCCTATGCAGGGTGGAGAAGGGGCTGCTGCGGGGGAGCGGCCGCTCGGCCTGGAAACCCACGGCTTTAACGAGGCGCTCAGCGAGCGGATCCCTCTGCGCAGGGAGCTGCCTGAGGTACGACACCCGTTGTAAGTAGAACAGCTGTTTACTTTCTGCGAGAAAACTCGTCTCTTTCCCCGGCGCTGCCCGCCATGAACCTAAGCCCCACGTCTTTAGTGCCAGACCCTCTCCTCCGCGTCGGGATACCCCACACGCGTGAGGAACACGCACCCGTTCCTTAGGCGCGCTCCTAGCTTCCCTCCAGCCGCTACGGCCCCGCGGTCCACGGGCGTCCGTCCGCGGCCGCCCCCGCCCGGGGCTACAGTCCCCGCGCACCTTGACCCCGCGGCAGGTGCTGTCGGAGCCAACAGAGGCTGCGGGACGCACCGGCGGCGTTTGAAGCCCCGGGGGTCGACTGGCAGTAAAAGCGGAGAGGGCAGGCGGGACGGGACAGCTACGGCTTCCTTGGGGAGAAAGGGAAGAGGAACGAGCGCACCGTACCCCAGGTGACGACTCATGTAGGCTGCTCTCTGCGCCTCCCGTACCCTGCTCCCGTGTGCCACCCACCCGCCTCCCGCGGCCGCCGGGCAATTGGCAGAGGGCAGCTGGCACAGGAAGATAGGCGTAAGACGGCGGGCACAGGCAAGCCTATAGCGGCCCTGCCCCACAGCGACGCGGCCCCTGGGCGGCAGCGCCCCCTGCTGGCTGCCGTGGGCGGGGCGCACTCCGCTGAAGCAGGTGCTGGGCAGCGACAGGGGCCGCGCTCCTGGTGCCCCGACCCCCGCACTCCCCTCTGTCTGCTGGGGCAAGATTGAACAAATGCTGCGTTTGACGCCTCGCGTATTGCATTTAAAGACTGGAGACATGACAGTTATTCCAGCAGCCCTGGAGGAGCAGTTCATCATAAGTCTTTAAAAGCAACTGACAGGTATCTTTGCACCCCTCTGCCTGGAGAAGAGGGAAAGGGATGTGTGTGGGTACCATTTTTTCTTTACCTCCTGCAATGAAAGCTATTGTAGCTTTCCTTTAGGACACGGTGAAAATGTATGCCAGAAGACATTTTAAGTAAGACAAAGTATGTATATAATATGTTTTTCTAGTGGTTGTTTTCACATGTTTAAAGACAGATGGTGGCTTGAATTTAAGAGGGCAATATTAAGAAAGAGAAGTGAAACTTAATTTTTTTCCCCTCACCTGCTGACTAAGTTCAGTGTTCATTTGCATAATTCCACTGTATAATGAAATGGTGGTATTGTTTCAGTTATTTTTCATCATGTTTCACTGGTGACTGAGCTATGTCACGTTCAGAGGAGCAATGGTGACCCTGGTTTACCATCTGTGACATGAGCCAAACCTCAGTGCTACTTAGGCAGCTGAAGGGCCATTCAAAAATACCAATACTAATCTTGGTAAGATTTAAGCCATGGTCTCAAAGCTTGTGGATGAGTTTTCCTCCCTAACTAGTTACAGCCTTAACAGCTATCAACACCACAGCCCAGACTGAAACCACAGATCTGAACAGCTGCTCAGATCTAAAATAAGATCATAAACCTGCAGCAGAGGTCTATCTCTAAGCCAGTCCTGTCATTTATGGCACAACACACAAACCACAGTGATATTTTTAAGGCATAATTTACTCTGTGGACCTCCCTCACAACTGTATCAGTGAAGTTCTGTAGCAGTGTGAAGTTGGAATGAAGCAGTAATAAATCAATCTATTACTGTTTTCTGTTTGAATCACCCTGTTTCTAGTAACGTCTATATTTAGTTAGAGAGAACCCAGCCAGGTAGAGGCATTTCAGTGAGTTACCCCCATGAACTCAGTCTCTCCAATTTCACTTCAAATTAGATGGAAAATTCTTCACACCTGAAACCATGCCTGTTAATTGTGGAGCACTTCCAGATGCTGTAAAACAAGGCTGGCCAAAATTCACGCTTGCATACCTCATGTTTACTCTTAAACCAGAGTGTAAGGTAAATACCATAAGATACACTTACTTGCTGTTCATTAGGAAATCACATGAAGAGGTCTGTTGTGCTTTGCATTAGAGCTGGATAACTACAGTTAACTGGTTAGTAAACTACATAAACCAGAGGTTACGTGCTGTGCTGTGCCTGGATAGCATGGGTTCCTCCTTCCTCACCTAAATGCCACTTTTAGACCTCTCTCACCTAACCCCCATGTATCTTTCCATGTGTTTGCAGGTGAAAGTTTTATGCTGCTTTTCAGAAAGTAGATGAATAAACAGGTCTCTTCCAGCACTTGTGCAGTACCCTGACAGATTGACATTCAGTACCCGCTTTGGCACGGTCAGAGTTTTTGGGTTTCTTGGGGGTCCTAATTGATGGGAGGTTGAGCATGAGCCAGCAATGTGCTCTCGTGGACAGGAGGGGCAACGCCATTCTGGGGTGTATTAGAAGGGCTGTGGCTGGTGGGTCGAGAGAGGTTCTCCTATCCGTCTGCTCTGCCCTGGGGAGGCCACATTTGGAGTATTGTGTCCAGTTCTGGGCCCCCAAGTTCAAGAGGGACATAGAACTGCTTGAGAGAGTCAGGCACAGAGCCACAGAGATGATGAAGGGAATGGAACAGCTCTCTTATGAGGAGACTGAGGGAGCTGGGGCTGTGCTGCTTGGAGAAGAGGAGACTAAGAGGTGACCTCATCAATCATTGTAAATATGTACAGGGTGAGTGCCAGGAGGCTGGAGCCAGGCTCTGCTGGGTGATGCCCAATGACAGGACAAGGGGCAGTGGGTGGAAGCTGAGGCATGGGGAGTTTCATGTAAACATAAGGAGGATTTTTTTTCCCTTTGTGGTGACAGAACACTGGAACAGGCTGCCCAGGGGTGTTTGTGAAGTCTCCCTCTCTGGAGATATTCATAACCTGCCTGGATGCATTCCTGTGTGATCTGGTATAGGAGATCCTGCTCTGGCAGGGGGCTTGGACTGGATGAGCTTTTGAGGTCACTTCCAGCCCCTGACATTCTGTGATTCTGTAAAAAAGCCTTACAACTTGTTCAGTTGTACTAGAAATTTGTTCTGCATCAAAGTTCATCCTCTGAGGTACCTTCAGAATGTTTTCTGCTGCTATCAGTTGGTCAAGCCACCACTGACACCCTCCTATGTGGACAGTGGACCTGCAATAGTGGACATGTGACAATGGACCTGAATCACACCTGCTGTTATGACTTTTATGATGGGGGTTCTGCTCTCTAAAAAAAAATGTGTTTCTCTTGTGGGCCTGAATTACAGAATCATAGAATTGTTTTGGTTAGAAAAGACCTCTGAGATCATCAAGTCAACACCACCATAGCTCTTAAACTGTGTCCCCAAGTGCCATGTCTCCACATTTCTTGAGCACCTCCATGGATGGTGACTTTGCCACCTTCCTCATCAAGACTCAGAAATATCTAAAGATAAACCCATTAGAAATCACAGGAGTCGAGGAGTGACTGTGAGCCTGCTGTGAGAAAGGGAAGATTCACAGATGTCACAGATGGCAAAGGTATCCAGACAAACAGAAACTCACAATGTATCTGGGAAGGTTTTAAGTTTCATTACCAAAGCATATCTTCCACTTCAGTGTTGTTGGGAGCTGAATCTTGACGTGACATTTTCCTGAAGGTGAGTGGGAGTCCCCACTGACAGTGCCTTTGCTGTGTCAGAATTGCTCTGCTCTTCTCATTGCTGCATCTGACAATTCCTTATTTTTCACAAATTGGATTAAATTACTATGTCTCATATCAGTCACAGCCCTGTCTCTTTGAAATGCCAATTTATGATGAATAATCTATAAAATTGCTCCAAATTGCAGGGAAGGTATTTCTATGTACCAGTACCCTTTTGAATCTCCCTGGGAATTAGATATCTATATTGCAAGTCTTTGCCAATCTCCATGGCAACTGAACACTCACCACCTAGGTTATGTGTTCAAGTACAGTTATTTTCAGTTCTTTTCCAATTAAGATTCCATGACAGCCTTATTTTCTTACTCTAGCCACAGTACTAGCAGCAAGGCATTGTAGCATTATGGTGCAAAATACAATTGCTTGTAGCTGTACTGAGTGTTGCTGGTTGGGTGCTGCATGGTGGTAAAAGAACTGCATCAGATCTTCACTTTCCTTGATTACCTCTTGATTCTTCTACTTGAAGGTACAAACACTGCCCAGTCCTGGGAGTATTCTTTTCCCCATCCTGCTGTAAATGGAAGCAATTATCCCACAATGGAATTGGGAAATAATAGCATTATTAATTGCAACAACAAAAAAAAAAGGAGTAAACCAAGGACAGCATCAGTGCGTTACAGTGTAAAACTAATTAAGAAAGTTTGCCTCCCTGTACAAAAATATATTCATATGAAATATTATAAACTATGATAAATTATCATAATTGTGTTTATTGTAAATGGATATTATCAGAAGGTGTATCTATAGTATTCATCAATTCATATTTGTTATTAAATCATTTGGGTTATGGATTCTCTCAAATGATAAGTAGTTTTCTGCCTGGATAGTGTCTAGCATCATAGAGCCTCAGTATGCAAGTGGCAGCACTAAATAAAATGGCAATAAATATAGCAATATTAAAATTACACCCCTTGCATCAGCTTCTGCTGACTAGCTAATTGTTTCATAGAATCATAGAATCATAGAATGGTAAGGTTGGAAGGGACCTCAAGGATCATCCAGTTCCAACCCCCTGA
>VWZE01008643.1:34043-54824 GCA_013396675.1 Eubucco bourcierii
AAGGGGCAGAATCCCCTCCCTTGCCCTGCTGGCCACACTGCTCTTGATGCAGCCCAGCACACAGTTGCTGTCTGGGCTGCACTCACACTGCAGCCTCATGTTGAGCTTTTCATCAACTCAGACCCCAAGGTCCTTTTCCTCAGGGCTGCTCTCAGCCATTCACCACCCAGCCTGGAGTTGTGCTTGGGACTGTGCCTACCCAGGTGCAGGACCTTACACTTGGCCTGGACACACCTCTGCAGGTCTCTCTGGATGGATCCCTGCCCTCCAGCAAGTTAAAGTACTGCATTGCAGTTTGTTCTTTTACCTGTGGAAACATGTGGAGGCTGACTGACCAGCTTCATAACCCTCTCTGCTTTTTCTAGTTGTCTTTTCAGGCTTTCTCTGCCTTCTGGACCATTAAGCTCTATGTTTTGAGGCAGGCAGAGCAGGAAAAAAGTACCCCAGAAAACCAGCAAAACTTTCTCCTTTTTGTATTTTAATTTTTATAATGTCATTCTCATCTTTTCACTTTGTTTTCCAGTCTTGGACACATTAATACTTCTCTTCATTAGAAGTCAGGCTGAGATCTTAAGCTGCTTTCCATCCCTGAAGGTTTAGGTATAGTTTATGCCTTTGCTCTGAGAAAAAAATAGCCAGTTGTAACATTTTTTCCAGTGCCTCTCTCATTTGATCCCATGCAGGTGCCTACAGCAAGAACATGACTCCAGTCTGCCTACTGCTAGTGTCATCATCTGTTTCCATGATGAAGCCTGGTCTACTCTGCTGAGAACTGTGCACAGCATTATGGACACAGCCCCAAAGGCTTCCCTCAAGGATATCATCCTAGTCGATGACCTCAGCCAGCAAGGTACCCCCCACTTCTCTCTGCTTGAGCTCTTGTCTTCAAAAGCTCTGGGGAAGAAACTGACGAGGACAGTAAAACGCAAAGAGCCCCCTCAGAGCTAAGCACAGCCCTGAGCTGCCTGCCAGATTCCACTCTTCCGTTCCTAGAATTCAGCTTAGCCTTTCAGCTTTGAACTATGTTTCTTTTTTTCCCCCTTCATTTCCAATCACTGTGAAGTTCCTTACTTTAAAGTAAGATCACAGTATGCAAATCTTAGCCTTCCCTCTGGACCAGATCTGCTGTAATAATTTCCAGACTTAGACTTTGGCTGAAGCATTGAGTGGAAAACTCCACATTGTTAAAGTAATCCAAAGTGCTTGAGAAAGCCAAACAGTTTCAGGGTCTCACTCTGCTATGCACCTCTTAGGAAATGATAAGAGCATCCACCTTTTGTCAAAATGGGAGAGGAGGCTTTTAGGTTTCCCACTGGGATCTCAGTTTCTATTAGCCTCTACTTCTCTTTAACGTTATGCTGCTTGACCGTGTAAAACAAATGTCCCCAAAAAGCGTTTTACCAGCAAGAAGCAGCATCTCCTACTGCCCGTTGCTTTGTTATAAGCTGGAATGCAGGCAAAAGCATTTCAGAGGTGGTTCTGATTCTGACAGGGCCCCTGAAGGCAGCGCTGAGCGAGTACGTCTCTAAGCTGGATGGTGTGAAACTCATCCGGAGCAACAAGAGGCTTGGAGTCATCCGGGGTCGGATGCTGGGAGCCGCGCGGGCAGCTGGGGACGTGCTTGTCTTCATGGATTCACACTGCGAGTGTCAGAAGGGCTGGCTGGAGCCCCTCCTGGCCAGGCTGTCCATCAGCCGGTAAGTGTCTCTGTGACCTCCCAGCTCCCTGCGTAAAGCTCGTTTCTGCGGAAGGAGATGTGCTTGGGAAAATCTGCGTATTCCTTATTAATTTTCTACCTTATCACCTCATGTGTCACTGGTAGGTGGGAAGGTCACACAGTTGGTAGCCCTCACTTCACACCCAGTGTCACTGAACTGTCAGAGTTTGTATCCAGTTAGACCTGTAGAAAGGTCCAAAATTAAAAGGATTGCAGTCTCAAATTTTGCAGTTTGCAAAGTGAGGAACACCCACCAGAAAAACTGCTGCAGGACTCCATTATTTTTACTTCTCATTTGTCTCAGTGATGAAGCTGAGGCTAAAATGCTTTGTCCTCCTGAGTTAGTTTAGTTAGATACCAACATCACCTGTACGTTCTCTGTTCCATAGAGAAAAAAAAATAACTTTCTGGGTGATTGCAGGCACTCTCACTGACACCAAACTGACAGAGGGAGGTACAGATTCATATTTTCCAAGCCTCTCATGTTTAGTTTGGTGCTTGGGCCTGCTCCCTAGCGTCCAGCTGAGCTCAACTATTCAGTCCCCAAGTCCTTCAAAGACATGAAGTCACTGCAAATGCTTCAAGAATTACATGGCAGTAAATCCTTTATTAATAAAGGACTTTTCTGAAAGAATTTTTTTTTTTTTTTTACATTGAGTTGTCTATCATTACCCATAAACCACTTGGGGAAAAAAAGGAATAATTGCTAAAGGGGGTAAGAGGGGAAAAAAAATCTTCAAAACTCTTACCTGACTCTTAAATAGTCATGGTAAAGAACTTCAAAGGCTACTTCCATGCACTGGAACAAAGTTGCTTTTATGGCTCGTTATGTTTGCTTAAAAGAAAATTAGTGTGAGTTCAGAAATGATTACATCATTCAGATGAAAACATTAAAAGTACTGAAAACAAGAGTAATGCTGCCCTAGGATGGCAGAAATATTCTTTTCTAAAAGGTCCTCCTTGGAAAGGCAGATTACTTTTTTGTCTACTGACTTAATGGATGGTTTATTATGGATATACTTCGTGATTCTTCTGCCTTGAGTTATAGTCTATTGCTGATGCTCATGCAAAACTCCTATCTGTATCAATTTCACAGTCCTTATTCCAGGCTGTATTGCTGAAATTAGGAGTTACAAACAGTCTCAGAGTGAGCTGTGGTGAAGAAAGCATTACAATGGCAAGAGAGGAGTTAGGACCCCACTGCAAGTGTAGTGATTCACTGGCAAAAATCATCCCTGCTGAAGGAATGCAAACCCACCAAGCCTATTGTTGCTCTGTGTTTTCTGTGACACTGTCACCAGGGGGTGAGAAAGGGATTCTGTTCCTCTACAGGGCCCATGTGCTTATTCATTCTTCCAGGAGCAAAGAATTTAACGCTGAATTAGCTAATGGCTAATGGGATTAATGAAGCAAAGGTGGAGGAGTGTTTGGATAAGAGTATGGGCTAAGCCATCCCTTTCTTTGTCAGTCAAGTGCAACTGACCCTGCTGCTGTGGAGAACCTGTGCACAGGGAAGATATGTTCCAAGGCATCTGGCAGTCACTTTCCCTCACTGTCCCTCTTACTGCAGCTGAAGAATGATGATAACAACACTGATAAAGGAGTTAATTAATGGATTTTTATAAATTGCTTGTAATAATTTGGCTACTGGAATGGGCTGCCCAGGGAGGTGGTGGAGTCACCGTCCCTGGAGGTGTTCAAGGCGTGTTTGGACGTGGCACTTGGTGCCATGGTCTGGTCTTGAGGTCTGTGGTGATGGGTTGGGCTTGATCTTTGAGGTCTCTTCCAACCCTGGTGATAGTGTGATACTGTGATACTTGCACAGAGATCACTGTGGAGATTAGCATCATCAACTCGGCTTCATTTAGCAGTTGAGGAGCTGTTAAACTGAATCATGTGGACTCTCTGAGAATACCCAAATGAGGAAAGTACAATGAAATAAAAGCTTAGAGTTACTGGTGAAATAGCCATCTTTCCTCTTCATAATGTACCAGTCAAGCTGCAACTCATGCACTTTAACTGGAGAGACAGGATGGGAAAGCATTTAATCATCTAGAGTGAGTGAGCTGTTTGCTGGCAAGGAAAAATGCAGCCTTTTCAAAGCTCAAACATTTGCAGGAGCTTAACATAGCTTAATGTAGCTAGAGAGAGATTTGAACTTTGAAAAATGTGATTAAGCCACATTTTCTAGAATCCTGATCAGATCCACCACTATTATTGTGACCTGTCTTAGAGTGATGCCAAAAGATCCTTGCCTAAACTGAGACCTCACTGTGAGTTGGACATACACGCGAAGAGAGATACTCCCAGTTCTTAGAAGCCTGTAGTGATGACAGGCAGGACAAATATGGGACAGATTATCCCAGTTTTACAGGTAGGGAAATATTTGACAGATACTTGTCTTGCTCTGGGTGATGACATTTCACCTGCCTGTGTGATAGTTTTATTCACTAACTCAGTCAAAATTATTTTTCCCCAAAATACTAAGTCTGTCTAAAATTATTACTCATACACTTACAGGCACCTTGACTGAGACCATACCTAGCAAACTGGCTGGGAAGCTGTGCATCAGCTTAGTTTTTTGCCTAGAGAATAGTTCAGCAGTTTGTAAAGCATCCCTTGACATTTGATTATTCAAGGTTGAATACTGTAGGCACCTGGACAACATGAGAAAACTAGATGAGATGCCCCACAGATATTCCATTTGACAACTGGTTTTGTTCCAGGCTAATTCCAGGTGAGCAGCATGGTGCATACTAATGCAGCTGTGCCATTATTACAGTTGTCATTAGAGGAATTTGCCTTTTCCAGGAGACTGCAGGGGACAGCTGCTATTTTGTATTTGGTGCAAAGGCAGAGAGGACATATAATGAACTGTGAGGTGAAGCCTTGAAAAGGTTGTTCTTTTAACCTGAAAACAGTGACCATCATTCTGAAGCAGGATGGTTTTTTAAAAGAAAAGATCCAAAGTGCAGGTCTTGACAACACTGCATGGAAGCAAAGTGAGCCTTAATTATATCCTTGACAGGGAATTCAACCTCTGAAAAAGTCACGGGCACTATGACTCTGGCAGAGGGGCAGCTTTCAGAAAATCACAGAACTAACCAGGTTGGAAAAGACCTTTGAGATTATTGAGTCCAACCTATCACCTGACCCTTGTAATTAACTAAACCATGACACTAAGTGTCATCCAGCCTCCTTTTAAACACCTCCAGGGATGGTGATTCCACCACCTCCTTGGGCAGCCCATTCCAATGCCAATCGCTTTCTCTGTCAAGAACTTCTCCCTAACATCCAGCTTAAACCTGCCCTGGTATAGCTTGGGGCTATGCCCTCTTGTTCTGTCACTGAGTGCCTGGGAGAAGAGACCAACCTCACCTGGCTACAACCTCCCTTCAGGTAGTTGTAGACAGCAATGAGGTCTGCCCTGAGCCTCCTCTTCTGCAGGCTGCACACCCCCAGCTCCCTCAGCCTCTCCTCACAGGGCTGTGCTCCAGTCCCTTCACCAGCCTTGGTGCCATTCTCTGGACATGTTCAAGCACCTCAGCACAGCATCTTTCTTAAATTGAAGAACCCAGAACTGGACACAGGGCTCCAGGTGTGGCCTGACCAGTGCTGAGTACAGGGGCAGAAGGACTTCCCTTGTCCTGCTGGCCACACTATTCCTGATCCAGGCCAGGATGCCATTTGCTCTCACTGGCCGCCTGGGCACACTGCTGGCTCATGTTCACCTACTATCTACCAGCTCTCTTAGGTCTCTTTCTAACTGTCTGTTCTCCAGCCACTCTGTCCTCAGCCTGTAGCACTGCATGGGGTTGTTGTGGCCAAAGTGCAGAACCTGGCACCTGGACTTGTTAAAAGTCATGGCACTGGGCTGTGCCCATCTGTCCAGCCTGTCCAGGTCCCTCTACAGAGCCCTCCTGCCCTCTAAAAGATCCACACTTGCTCCTAACTTGGTGTCATCTGCAAACTTACTGATGGAGGACTCAACCCCTCATCCAGATCATCAGAGAAGGTATTAAACAGGACTGGGCCCAGCACTGATCCCAGGGGCACACCGCTAGTGACAGCTGCCAACTGGATGTGGCACCATTCACCACCACTCTCTGGGCCTGACCAGTTCTTAACCCAGCACAGAGTGCCCCTCTCCAAGCCATAGGCTGCCAGCTTGGTCAGGAGTTTGCCCTGCCCCCCATTGTAAGGGCTGTGCTGGTGCACTGCCTGTACTGCAGCTCTATTATGACATTAGGAAAAGGAAGCCTGTCCTATTATTAAAAGAAGTCTTATCTAGTTTCTAAAATCCAGAGTACCTCTGCTCATCTCCGTGATTCTGGGTCCCTGATCTTTAATGAGGATGCTGTTAAACAGAGGAAGTAATGAGCACAGAAGTGGAAAGGTCTCTCATTTGCTGTTTGCTTCCATTCAGGAATGAATGGAAGCCTCTGTGTGGGGATACAGTTTCTATTTTCTGTGTGGTTCTAGTTTTATGGTAATACACCAGAGAGAGGGGAAATATTTTGCACTCCTTCATCTCTTTTCATCTCACTCTCCACTTCTCAGTGGCCATACTCCAGCTTTTTGAGCTACCACACATAAACCATATGTTTTCTACCTTATCACAGTCTCAGGGAACCATGATGTTGCCCATCCAGAGCACACACAACCCCAGCATCTATGCATGCACATCCTTGGTGCTCTCCTCTTGAAAATCTTCCATGTACTGAAGGTATGACAGCCTGCTTCCTGGGACTTCTCTTTTTGCCTGATCCTTTTACAGCCTCAGCTGATTAATGTTCTTCATGTACATGTTATGTTAGGTGAAGACAAGCCATTTCTTTAAATTCTTTCACAGTTGATCACAATCAATAGGTGACCTCTTTTAAAGAGGCTGTAGTAAAAAAAAAAAAAAACTGAAGGCAAGAATCCAAAGTCAGAAGCAAACAATATTGCCAAAAGAAGGAGCAGTAAGGATATAGACATGATTCATGGCACAGTGCCCTGACTTGTCCAGTGTAAAAGGGTATTGGTCACTTCTACACATTTTGGTACCTTATGTACAGATCTGAGTATTTTAACAAAAAAAAACAAAAAACAAAAACAAAAACAAAAACAAAAACAAGACATGTTCAGAATATATATTTAAAAAACTAAAACCCAACAAACAAAAAATAAAACAAAACAACAACAAAACCCAAACCAAAAGATTCCCTTAGCACACTTCCTAGCAGAGATCTGAAGTATGTGTTTGGTACTGTGTGCAGTTCTGGAGCCCTCAGCACAGGAAGGACATGGAACTGTTGGAGCGTGTCCAGAGGAGGCCACGAGAATGATCAGAGGGCTGCAGCAGCTCTGCTGTGAGGACAGACTGAGAGAGTTGGGGCTCTGCAGCCCAGAGAAGAGAAGGCTTCCAGGAGACCTTAGAGTAGCTTTCCAGGATCTGAAGGGGGCCTACAGGAAGGCTGGGGAGGGACTATTGACAAGGTCTTGCAATGCCAGGACAAGGGGCAATGGGTTTGAACTGGCAGAGGGGAGATTTAGACTGTATGTTAGGAGGAAGTCGTTTGCAGTGAGGGTGGTGAGACACTGGCACAGGTTGCCCAAGGAGGTTGTGTCTGCTCCCTCCCTGGAGGTGTTCAAGGCCAGGTTGGACAAGGCCTTAAGTAACCTGTACTAGTGGGAGGTGTCCCTGCCTATGGCAGAGGGTTGGAACTGGATGATCCTTGAGGTCACTTCCAACCTTACCATTATATGATTCTATGATTCTACTTAACCACGATTGGTCTGTCAATTTCAGGCAACTGTTCACATGCTCTGAATTAGTCTGGAGTTGGTCTGTAAGGCAGTATTTAAGGAATCCTTTATACTATAATGGATTTACCAATTTACCATTCCTGGTGGCTGCATTTTATCTTTTTATTAACCCAATCTCATTTCAAATGGTTTGCATTAGTATTTTCCTTAAGACTTGAGCCAATCAGCAAGATGCTTTCAGTGCAAATGCAGCATGGGCCAGCTTGGGTTCTCAGTTATATGCTGGAGTTGTGATTATGTGCAGAGACAGAGGAATTTGACTTCCTAGCTAACCTTTTTTTTGGTTCCTCCTTATTTAAAGTGATTAGAATCTGTTCCCTTCCTGGCAAAAGAAAGTACAACTCAGTGAAAAGCACTTTCAAAATGCAGTCTAAAATTTCAAACCAGATATGTTAATTATAGAATCATAGAATGGTAAGGTTGGAAGGGACCTCAAGGATCATCTAGTTCCAACCCCCTGCCATAGGCAGGGACATCTCCCACTAGCACAGCTTACTCAAGGCCTTGTCCAATCTGGCCTTGAACAACTCCAGGGAGGAAGCAGCCACAACCTCCCTGGGCAACCTGTTCCAGTGTCTCACCACCCTCACTGTAAAGAACTTCCTCCTAACATCTAGTTTCAGTCTCCCCTTTTCCAGTTCAAACCCATTGCCCCTTGTCCTGTCATTGAAGACCTTGTCAAGAGTCCCTCCCCAGCCTTCCTGTAGGCCCCTTTCAGATACTGGAAGGCTACTATAAGGTCTCCTTGAAGCCTTCTCTTCTAATTAATTAAATCTTCCTCTCCTCATATTACTTATTCTAAAAATAGCAAAGAACACAGTGTCCAGGATGACTGTGAAGGGTCATGGGAAGACATTTCATTCTCAATTGTATTTGGTTGAGAGATGCCAAACCAGGGAATTGTTCTTGTTTGGGTTGCTCTTTTTCATGGAATGCTGACCTTTTGTAGTTCATGTGGGTTCCAAGCATTTGAGATACTCACAAATAAGTGAACTGGTTCAAAGCCTTGCTGCTAGTTGTATTTGAATTTCCTGTTTTTCAGTTTGCCAGTATGTGTTTCATTTCAAAGTGCTGAGAAGCTGCTGAGTGTCTGCCAATTACCCAGTTAATATCCAAAAGAATAGCTAAGAACATCTTCCAACTTTCAATTACCTTCTGCTGCAGATTTGCATTTAGACTCACACAAACAGCAAACCATTACTGAACATGCAGGAGACAGATCTTTTATTTTAAAAGCATTAATATCAAAAGATAGACAAATCACTGCTTGATTAAGATTAAAATAGGACACTGACCAATTTTCATACAAGATAAAAATTACTGGATACTGGATTCCTCTATTTCACATCAGAAAGATGCTCCCAATATTTAGTTTTAAGAGACTGTGTTGCCCTTGATCTCAGCAGAGCTGCACCAGTTTATACAAGGTGAAGATCTAGCACTACACTTAAAAACATACCCTTGAAGACTGTTAATCTTGAATTCTGAAAGAGCTAATGGAATGACAGCTCTGAAACAATTATCAGTTTGAATTGTACAATTTTGTGAGTAAGGAGATTAGATTTTACTTTGTTCTCGTTTATTGTTGACCATAGCCAGAGGCCAGCAGGAGCAGGGAGCTCATTCTGCCCCTGGACTCTGCACAGGTTAGGCCACACCTTGAGTCCTGTGTCCAGTTCTGGGCCCCTCCATTGAAGAAGGTGCTTGAGCGTGTCCAGAGAAAGGCAACGAGGCTGGGGAGAGGCCTCGAGCACAGCCCTATGGAGAGAGGCTGAGGGAGCTGGGATTGGTTAGCCTGGAGAAGAGGAGGCTCAGGGGGGACCTTATTGCGGTCTACAACTACCTGCAGGGTGGTTGTAGCCAGGAGGAGGTTGCTTTCTTCTCTCAGGCAAGCAGCACCAGAACAAGAGGACACAGTCTCAAGCTGTGCCAGGGGAAGTTTAGGCTGGAGTTGAGGACAAAGTTGTTGCCTGAGAGAGTCATTGGCTGCTGGAATGGGCTGCCCAGGGAGGTGGTGGAGTCAGCGTCCCTGGAGGCGTTCAAGGCAGGTTTGGACGTGGCACTTGGTGCCATGGTCTGGTCTTGAGGTCTGTGGTATCGGGTTGGACTTGATGAGCTTTGAGATCTCTTCCAAGCTTGGTGATCCTGTGATACTGTGATCCTCTTGACAATGTAAAATAAATGCCCCAGGGTCATTAGTTCTTCAGTCCTGTCTGGATGAGAACTGATAAACTAGTAGCACTAGAGAGCATGCATTTAAGTCACCAGCAACAGACTGAGGTGGGAAGTGTACAAGTCCAGTTACACCAACCAGACAGCTGTCAAAGATGCTTGTACACAGGGGACTGCATCAGGCTGCAAAATTACAGTGATTTTTTGGGTTTTTGAAGTTTAGTCATAGAAAACACATTTCGCTTGTTAGAGGGACTCTTCTCAGCATATCAAAGAAAAAATATCTGTCTTTGTGTGTCTGTCAGAGCACTACCTTCTAGCTATTTCTAGAAGCAGTTTCCTTTTCATCCTGCTAGTGAATAAAGGTTACGTACAGCTTCTGCTGGCTTGAGTTCAAGGTGGCTGCTTCAGTCCTGGGTATCACAGAGGTATCATCAAGAGAGCTGGGGGAGGATATCCACTTTATTATTTTTAGTATAATTTCTTTACATTTCTTCTTGAGTCCTGTGGGAGAATGACAGCCTCAGTCTCTGTGCCTGCAAATGTTGTAGGTGACCTTAACATTCTCTCATCTATTTATAAACTCTGATGCTTGCTTCCAAGAGTGCCTATTACTATACATTAGAAAGGCTGGCTTTACACCTGAATGGACAAGTACAACCACTTCTGTATTTTAAGTGTTTCTGCCTTTAGGTCATCCTAGGACAGTTTGCTTATCAGGACACAGAAGAAATAATTGAGTTACTTTAATCCAACCCACTGCGTACTTCATACAATTCACTGATAATCAGTAGTGAATTGTTTCTCTGTGGGCTGCTAAAATTCCCTACAGGAAATGGCAACTGTGATAAAATAGAATTTGGAGTTTTTCCCACCCCAATACTGATTGTAAAGGCAGAGAATATATGTCAGGATTGCATTAACATGATGCAGAGCTGCCGTCTTCCTTAGCTGGTTCTGGTCTCTGCCCTGGAAATGTACAAAGGGCTCACTGTGTTGGGAGACATCTGATGTGGCCTTTCTTCATTGATAGTATGATGTTTTTAAGCATATTTCTCTCAAGAGTGTTTCTGACCAACATATAAATCTTGAAAGGATGAGATAAAGCCTTTTTTTTGCCCCCAGACTGACTGTTTCATTTCTCTCCCTTAGTTTTAACAGGGAGTTGTTAAATGAGTGCTGGGCTGCATCAAGAGAAGCATGGCCAGCAGGGCAAGGGAGGGGATTCTGCCACTTTACTCTGCTCTTGTCAGCTGGAGTCCTGTGTGCAGTTCTAGAGCCCTCAACACAGGAAGGACATGGAAGTGTTGGAGCGGGTCCAGAGGAGGCCACAAAGATGATCAGAGGGCTGCAGCAGCTCTGCTGTGAGGACAGGCTGAGAGAGTTTGAGCTCTGCAGCCTGGAGAAGAGAAGGCTTCCAGGAGACCTTAGAGTAGCCTTCCAGTATCTGAAGGGGGCTACAGAAAGGCTGGGGAGGGATCATTGACAAGGTCTTGCAATGACAGAACGAGGGGCAATAGGTTTGAACTGACAGAGGGGAGATTTAGACTGGATGTTAGGAGGAAGTTCTTTCCAGTGAGGGTGGTGAGACACTGGCACAGGTTGCCCAGGGAGGTTGTGGCTGCTCCCTCCCTGGAGGTGTTCAAGGCCAGGTTGGAGGAGGCCTTGAGTGACCTGTACTAGTGGGAGGTGTCCCTGCCTATGTCAGGGGGTTGGAACTGGATGATCCTTGAGGTCCCTTCCAACCTTACCATTCTATGATTCTATGATTCTATGAAACTAAATGCTGCCATCTTTTTCAGAAACACTGTCGTCTCCCCTGTCATAGATGTCATAGATTGGAAGACTTTTGAGTACTATCACTCTGTGAGCCTGCACCGAGGTATTTTTGATTGGAAACTGAATTTTCACTGGGAACCAGTGCCAGAGCATGAAGAGAAGGTACGACAGTCTCCCATCAGTCCTATCAGGTAACAGTCCATTAGCTGATGTATCTCCACACAGCTCAGCAGCAAAACTGTACATTTTGGTTCAGCACCCAGCTAAGGAAAGAGAGATGTAGTCACTTGTTTATGCTCAGTTTTTGGTTTACACTGATCTTGTTTGGCCTTTAGTGGTGTGCTGGCTTGAGGCTAACTGGAATATTTTAATGGAGAAAATCCTACTATAGGCTGTGAAAAGGAAACAATGGTGATGTCTGCTTCACTCATAGGCTTGCTGAGATGTGTCAGAATAAGTACTCAAAACATAGATAAGTCAGTCTCTGGGGCACAATGTCTCTGTCTAGCAGCTTCTGGATTTTTCTCTTCTCTGCTGAGTAACCTCACTAACCACTTTTCTTCTAACCCCCCTGGCTGATCCTCCAAACTCATCTTGCACGTAAGGCAAACTTTGGGGATAAGGTATAGGGGTGGGGAGAAGGTGGAAGGCTGGTTGGGAGCCCCTCCTAGGGTCTCTGGTTTCTGGTAGGGGAGTTGTGTTTCTGTATTACCTTTAATTTGTATATCTCTGTAACTGTTCCTGTCTATTGTGTCTATCTCTGCTTGTACATTGTGCTGAGCTGTAAACAGAGCTTCAGTCCTTAACTTCCAGCTGGCTGAGTTCTAATCTGGGACATCACAGTCGATTTGCTAGAGGGCAGGGATCCATCCAGAGGGACCTGGACAGGCTGGAGAGGCATGCCCAAGCCAACCTCACGAAATTCAACAAGGCCAAGTGTAAGGTCCTGCACCTGGGTAGGCACAATCCCAAGCACAACTCCAGGCTGGGTGGTGAATGGCTGGAGAGCAGCCCTGAGGAAAAGGACCTTGGGGTCTGGGCTTATGAAAAGCTCAACATGAGCCTGCAGTGTGTGCATGTAGCCCAGACAGCAACTGAGTGCTGGGCTGCATCAAGAGCAGTGTGGCAAGCAGGGCAAGGGAGGGGATTCTGCCCCTTTACTCTGCTCTCCTCAGACCCCACCTGGAGTCTTGTGTGCAGTTCTGGAGCCCTCAGCACAGGAAGGACATGGAAGTGTTGGAGCGGGTCCAGAGGAGGTCACAAAGATGCTCAGAGGGCTGCAGCAGCTCTGCTGTGAGGACAGGCTGAGAGAGTTGGGGCTCTGCAGCCTGGAGAAGAGAAGGCTTCTGGGAGACCTTAGAGTAGCCTTCCAGTATCTGAAGGGGGCTCCAGGAAGGCTGGGGAGGGACTACTGACAAGGTCTTGCAATGACAGGACAAGGGACTAGATGATCCTTGAGGTCCCTTCCAACCTTACCATTCTATGATTCTATGATTTTACAAAGCGTGGGGGGCGGGGAACTCCCAAATCATTCACAAGTGGTCATTCTAAAGAGATTGCAGTCATACTTTCAACATGACCAGTATTTTGGCACAACTAATGTACAGCCTGGTCAGATAAGGTGTGGAGGTTTGTGTGCAAAGCCAAAGATTAGTTCTGCAGAGTTAAAAGGGACGTCTTAATAATGATCTGTCTGTTGTTTTGAATGTACATGTAACATTTCCCACTGTTCTGAGCCTTGTTTGAGAATTCAACTCTCCCCAAGCAAATCCCAGAATTAGCTTCCAGTTGTTCTTTCTCTTGATTAGATAATTAATTGGTGCAAGCTTGTATGGCCTAGTGTTCAATCGTTTTGTGGTACTGCCTCTGTGGAAATGGTGAGATTTTCCCCCTCAACATAATTTCCTATCCAAAATTCAAGGTGTTCACTTCCAAACTCTTTTCTACATAGGAGTCCTGTGGTAGCTGGTGCAGTGGTGGCCATGGATCGACATTACTTCCAAAACACTGGAGCTTATGATTCTGACATGACCATGTGGGGAGCAGAAAATCTAGAGCTATCTATAAGGGTAAGAACCTTAATTTAAACATCAGGCTGTGGTAACTAACCTGAGTGAAAAGGCAAGGAGCAGTTTATAAAAGCAGTTGAATGCAGAACATTGTGGGGTATGGAGGCTATCAGTGTCCTCACAGCAATCTATCCCCATGCTCCAGCGTCTGTCAAGCTGTCAGGACTACATAAGAATATGCAGCTCCTGTGAGTTAGGAATATTATGTCAGGAGAAGAAAGTTTCACTGATGTCACTATCATCCTGAAGACTGAGTCACTGGTTTAAGCACCTGAAAGCTACCACTTCCTTTTTGGCATGTAGCATGCACCAAAGGGAGCATCTACATCTTTCTTTCTTTGCCAACCTGTAGTTTTAGTGCCAAACTGTTTATATTACACTGTTTGCATTGATTTTTGGCTGAATACAAAGGGTAACTGATATTAAAATGAAGTGAAAATTGCAGACACAAAGGCTGTATAATCTTCAGGTGCCCCAGACAAAAAGATGTTCCCCCAGGTTTCTTCTCTACACTATACTATTTGTGCACAGGGAAACATAAAAGGATATAAATAGCTGTACATGGTCCAATCAAAGGTCTGTCCTGCTGAGTTATCTCTGTGGGGAACACAGAAGCCCATAATAATGGTGTTTCCAGCAGGATTAGAATTTCCTGAGGCAGGGTCTATAGTACAGGAGCTTCTCTTTTTTTAGAAAAAGGTACTCTAAACAAGGTAATCTCTTTTTGTGCTTTCACCTGTGTTTCAGACCTGGCTTTGTGGTGGCTCTGTAGAAATTATTCCGTGCTCCCGAGTTGGGCACGTCTATCGCAATCACTTTCCCCGTGCTTTCTCCTATGAAGAGGCCATTGTGAGGAACAAAATCCGAATAGCTGAGACCTGGCTGGGCTCTTTTAAAGAGAACTTCTACAAGCATGACACTATGGCCTTCTTGATCAGCAAGGTAAAGACATCAGTGGTCATTCATTTCTGAGGGAGGGATTGTGTGCTGAGGTAGGCGAAGTGGGTGGAAGAGAGGTAGGAGTTTCTGTGTGCAGTCAAATATTCAACATGGACAGTGCTGAGGATAGTCCCTCTATAAAATCTTCCAGTGGAAGAGTGTCAGAAGGAAAGGCAGTCTGCAACTGAGAAAGTCAGATCTCATCATAGCCACTATTGACAATTGTTTCTTTGTTGGAAGATTCATGCTGACAGCAGTCCAGCCTCCAGGGCTTTGAATTCCCAGCAGCCTGTATGCTAAGAGAGACTTAAAGCAAAGTATGTGGCATAGCCCAGTCATGTAGTCACACTTGAAGAATCTACAGTGCCTATGCTGTATAATAACTACAGTGCCCATGCTGTATAATAACTACAGTGCACATGCTGTATAATAACTACAGTGCCCATGCTGTATAATAAGTACAGAACAGCCACACTTGTTTGTAAGCCACTGTATAATCAGTGCATTGCAGATCTGGGTCAGTCAAGGGACTCTATATCTCATGTATTACAAGCCAGCGGATGTTTGTTGACTGGGAGTCATGCAGCTGTGGTTAATGTCATTAATGTTAAGGTGTTAATAATGTGAAGTTCTTAATGTCACTGTAGGTCTCAGGAATTCTTTGGCTTCATGCCTTTTCTTGTAATGGTGTCATAGAATCATAGAATCATAGAATGGTAAGGTTGGAAGGGACCTCAAGGATCATCCAGTTCCAACCCCCTGCCATAGGCAGGGACACCTCCCACTAGTACAGCTTACTCAAGGCCTCATCCAGTCTGGCCTTGAACACCTCCAGGGAGGGAGCATCCATGACCTCCCTGGGCAACCTGTTCCAGTGCCTCACCAACCAGTGTCCTCTCCTACAAGGCAGTGGTAAGCAGTTGTGAGGGAATATGCCATTCACAGAATCATAGAGTGGTTTAGGTTGGAAGGAACCTCAAAGATCATCTAGTTCCAACCCCCTGCCACAGGCAGGGACACCTCCCACTAGAACAGGTCACTCAAGGCCTCATCCAACCCAGCCTTGAACACCTCCAGGGAGGGAGCAGCCACAGCCTCTCTGGGCAACCTGTGCCAGTATCTCACCATCCTCACTGCAGACAACTTCTTCCTAACATCCAGTTTCAATCTCCCCTCTGCCAGTTCAAACCCACTGCCCCTGGGTGTCCTGTCATTGCAACACCTTGTCAATAGTCCCTCCCCAGCCTTCCTGGAGCCCCCTTCGGATACTGGAAGGCTACTCTAAGGTCTCCTGGAAGCCATCTCTTCTCCAGGCTGCAGAGCCCCAACTCTCTCAGCCTGTCCTCACAGCAGAGCTGCTGCAGCCCTCTGATCATCTTTGTGGCCTTCTCTGGACCTGCTCCAACAGTTCCATGTCCTTCTTGTGCTGGAGGCTCCAGCACTTCCAGGGGGGGTGTCTGACAAGAGCAGAGCAAAGAGGCAGAATCCCCTCCCTTGCCCTTTTGCCCACACTGCTCTTGCTGCTGCCCAGCACTCGGTTGCTGTCTGGGCTACTGCTACAACACTGCAGGCTCATGTTGAGCTTTTCATCAACCAAAAAAAAAAAAGAGACTACATAATCTCCTCCCTCCTTGTCTGTGTTGTAGGTTTGCACTCCTCTGTTCATCAGTTGCCTCACAAGAATTGGAGCCACATAATTGCAAGGCAGATGTTAGGACAAACCATGTAAGATGGGCAGTTAGGTATTTAAATCATTTAATAACTCCCCAAAAGCCTTTCTTGTCAACTCAGAAGCCATTTTCTGTACTAAAAGCTATAACCATCAATGATACTAGCTGTACTAGCTGTAAGCACCATGACCTTTTGACTGAAAGCTTATTCTAGTCAGAATACTTATAGTACTCCTAAGTATGATGCTCCTTCAAGTGATCAATTTTATGATCTCTGTGCTCAGCATACCATGACATAAAAAGCCCTTTGCTCTGTTCCTTTCCATCCTTGGGATGTTACTCAAAAGACACAGGCAGGCAATGACATTATTGTTGCTCAGCTGCAGATGGGCACTGTGGGGATTTACTGCACTGAGAGGGGGAGTGGAGCCACCACTGGCCACTGCCAACATCTGTAGGAGCCTTGGCTGCAGACATTGCCCACTGCAGAAAATAACTGGTGACCTGTGCTTAAGTGGCTTTAGAGGTCTTCCCATTTTATGGCCTCAATTGCCTCCTGCCCAGGATGCTCAGCTCTCTACTATTTCAAGCACTGTCTCTTTTTCTCCTTTTCTTGTATGGTTTGTTTATCATAGAATCATAGAATGGTAAGGTTGGAAGGGACCTCAAGGATCATCCAGTTCCAACCCCCTGCCATAGGCAGGGACACCTCCCACTAGTACAGCTCACTCAAGGCCTTGTCCAACCTGGCCTTGAACACCTCCAGGGAGGGAGCAGCCACAACCTCCCTGGGCAACCTGTGCCAGTGTCTTTCCACCCTCACTGCAAAGAGTCCTCCTGACATCTGGTTTCAATCTCCCCTCTGCCAGTTCAAACCCATTGCCCCTTGTCCTGGCATTGCAAGACCTTGTCAATAGTCCCTCCCCAACCTTCCTGTAGGCCCCTTCAGATCCTGGAAAGCTACTCTAAGGTCTCCTGGAAGCCTTCTCTTCTCTGGGCTGCAGAGCCCCAACTCTCTCAGCCTGTCCTCATAGCAGAGCTGCTCCAGCCCTCTGATCATCTTTGTGGCCTCCTCTGGGCCCACTCCAACAGTTCCATGTCCTTCCTGTGCTGGGGGCTCCAGAACTGCACACAGGACTCCAGATGGGGTCTGTGGAGAGCAGAGTAAAGGGGAAGAATCCCCTCCCTTGCCCTGCTGCCCACACTTCCCTTGCTGCAGCCCAGTTCTCAGTTGCTGTCTGGGCTGCACTCACACTGCAGGCTCATGTTGAGCTTTTCGTCAACCCAGACCCCAAGGTCCTTTTCCTCCTTTTCCTGTTTTTGACCATTCCCCACCCAGCCTGGAGTTGTGCTTGGGATTTTGCCTACCCAGTTTAATTTACAAGCACAGTTTCAGGTTAGTTCACAGGGTTAGTTACTTAGTTTACACTATTTATACCATTTATTTGGCATCAAATATAGACTGTAAGTAGTATGACATTCACTGCCATTGCTCCCTCCAGCCAAAGCAGAGGCTCCAGAGAAACATCTCTTTTTAGGGGAAGAATTCTACTTCTCAGCTCACATTTTCCAAGAAAACACCTTGGGGACAGGTTTCTGTGGTACTGTGTTGCTGAGCTTTGTTGTTATGTTTGTTGAATCTAAGACTGATATTAAACTATGAGATTCTCTTTAATATATTGCAACAGTTGAGCTTTAACTGTGCAGCCTACAGGACTGGCACAGTCCCACATGGCATGATTGTTCCTTGTCTTTAGAAACAGATATACCTCCCCTGGTCTCCATGGCCCTTCATTTGTCAGTGCTTTCCAGGCATGTTGCAATGTCCTTTTTATTCTTGGGGGTTTTGTTGGGGTTTTTTTGGTTGGTTGGTTGGTTGGTTTGGTTTGGTTTGGTTTGGTTTTGGTGGGGTTTGTTGTTTTTTTGGTTTTTTTTGTTTGGTTTGGGTTTTTTTTTGTTTGGTTTTGTTTTGTTTTGTTTTTTTTCCTTTTCTGGCTGCAGAGAAATGGTTGGTATAAGAAAAAAGTGTTTCATGGGCAATCTTTGCTTACATTACCAATTTTAATGCCAGACCCATTTCCTGGAATTCAAAATTGTATTTTTAGAAAGTAGAAATATGAAGGGCAACATCTACTGCTAGCAAGAAAGAGGAGAGAGACCCTTATGGGTGATGATATATTTTAGTGTGGGAGAAGTGAGAGATTTAGGAGTGTTCTGTGTGGTTTTGCAACTGAAAGATTAGGCACTTACCTGCTTCAAGGTTTTCAGCTCCACATGTTTAGCATCTTGAGTGCTAAATACCCTCAGATATTCAGGGCAGCTGCCCCAAGGGTTGAAAGCACTTGGGTTTTTTTTCAGAACAGAATTGCTACAGGAAGGTTGAGAGTTGATGCTGAGTGTATATAATTCAAGAAAACACATGTCATAGGAAAGATTTTATGCCTCTATAGCCACAAAATACATTCATTTACTAGATTTAGCAACATAGAACATGATAATGTGTTTTGGGCTATCACCACTTAGATCCTCTTGTCATGGAGAACTGACAATATCTGGATAATATGGGCTGTAAAAGGCCAGGAAACTGAATTTTAATCAGAAGGCCAAACTGTATACTTAATGAGAATCTAATACAATCCCACTGCTTTCAGTGCAACAAGAATTAAACTTGGCCCTGAATTTTTTTTTTTTTTTTTAATTAAAATGAGGACAAAGACTGACTTCTCTTGCAGTACAGGGCTGCAGCAGCTCTCCTATGAGGACAGGCTACAAGAGTTGGGGCTCTTCAGCCTGGAGAAGAGAAGGCTGCCAGCAGACCTCATAGTAGCCTTCCAGTATCTGAAGGGGCCTACAGGAAGGCTGGGGAGGGACTATTTACAAGGTCCTGCAACAACAGGACAAGGGGCAATGGGTTTGAACTGGCAGAGGGGAGATTTAGACTGGGTGTTAGGAGGAAGTTGTTTGNAAACATTTTCACAGTGTAGGCTGATTCTGAAACATTTACTTCTGACACAATGGTAGACTAAATGCTGTTTTAGCACAAAGTTGGAGGAAGGCTGTAGCTGATCTTCCTCCTTTGAGTACTCATAAGAGAGATATGTATCCAAATCTATGACATGCAGTATTGAAGAGGTGGTAGAAATAATTTCTATGCAGGAATTTTAAGTTCTGGCATCTCTAACATAAATACACTAGTAAACTTGTTGCCTCTCTGCTTTCTCCACAAAGGCAGAGAAGCCAGACTGCAGTGAGAGACTTCAGCTGCAGAAGAGACTGGGCTGTAGGAATTTCCAATGGTTTATATCAAATGTCTACCCTGAGCTCTCCCAACATGAAGACACACCAAGATTCTCTGGCAGGGTAAGAGAAGTCACAGTATGAAGGATGATTAGTGGGTTTGCATCGTTCAAAGACCCCAGGCTTGCTTCCATGTACTGAGTGACCATAGGGTGAGAGGCTCTTACTGCTTTGAAATGTTTATTGTCCAAACAGACAATGCAACAGGGATGGGATAAGTAAGAAAAGGAGAGAAGGCAAACAGCTGGTCCAAATTCTCTCACATAAACATTGGAAACCAGCCAGTTGCTGAACCCAGATTGTCTGACTCAGTTCAGAGGATCCTAACCTTAGATTCTGTAGGTGCTGTTAGTAAAGGAAAAGACCTTATGCAGACAGCAACTGTAACAGCAGCTGAGATGGCTCTGTGCTGACCTATGTGCATGCAGAGGAAAAAAAGCATTTCTCCAGTTCTGCACTTCCCCCAAGGGCAGAAGTAGTAGCAATAGCAGTTCCTTGCCTGACAGTGTACAGAAGGCAATATTCTCCTCTTTAGTTTTTTAATAAAATCACATGAGTTGAAAACTGTAATTCATTGAAATATTCATTTATTTCAGGCAGCCTCACTGGAAGGGAAGCCAACCAAGGCAATGACATCCACTAATTAAATCACACTTTGCTATCTGTAGCCAGATTCTATCATGTCTTTTTAATATTTTGTCTGTTCTTTATTATGAAAGTTTGCTTGAGTAGGGTGTAAGAACTGAATGTGGATCACAGGGATTGTCACATGTTTTTTTTCTTCTTCTTTTCATCTTGGGTTTTTTCTGACTACACTATCCAAATGAAGTGCAATTCTCCACTAGTGTAAAAAATTTGATGAGTTTCTTTTATCTGCCATAGTAGTTAAAAGTAGAAGTGCATATCTCAAACAAGATTCACTGGATACCACTGACCTTTGATGAGACTACCTTTTATATAAGACCAGTATGCAACATCTAGTCTGAAAGGAAAAACAGTGCCTGAATTAGGAGCAAAAAACGTACAAAGGAATACAGTCAGACACACACACACACACACACACAAGTCAGCTGAAGGATATTTGGGTTGTATTTGATTGTGCTTTATCTCAGTATAAACCTTTACTTACAGCTTTACAATACTGGTATTGGCTTCTGTGCGGATTACAGACCTGGAAGAGTCATTGCAGAAGGTTCTATCAAACTCTCCCCATGCAGTGACAGCCTCACGCAGGTACTACATGGTTTAAGTATAAAGGTGCTGTATCAGATCTGGAGAATCATCCAGAAGACAGTCACTCCAACATAGAATCATAGAAT
Organism: Eubucco bourcierii; assembly: GCA_013396675.1. Classification (NCBI taxonomy): domain Eukaryota; kingdom Metazoa; phylum Chordata; class Aves; order Piciformes; family Ramphastidae; genus Eubucco; species Eubucco bourcierii. The sequence goes on from VWZE01008643.1 coordinate 54,817, forward strand.
CATAGAAT
>VWZE01008643.1:66420-79630 GCA_013396675.1 Eubucco bourcierii
CAGAGAGGTCCAGACCAAAACAGCCAGAGAGCCCGAGACTCTCCAAGTGTCTTATCTCTGTTTGTGTCCTTGTTCTTATCCATCTCAGCAAGCCTATGAGTGAAGCAGACATCACCAGCATTTGCTTTTCACAGCCTATAATCTAATGTTCTCCATTAAAATATTCCAATTAGCCTCAAAGCAGCACAATGAGCATTGGGAACTCCAGGTCATGAAGCTCCATTCTTCCACATAACCTTTCATTTTGACCCTTGACAACAACAAACTGTTGGATTTTGTCTGCAACCCTTAGCCAGATCATTCCAGCTGTGCAGATGTCATTAAAACCTCCCACTCTGTGTGGCTCTAGTTCTGCCAGGCCAGCAATTTTCCTCCTTGAACTGAGTAGAATATTAAGCTGCCAAAAGGGCAAGAGAATTTTCTACCTGCTCCTGCACAAGGGTCGCATCGGTGCAATTATATTATTAAAAATGTTTCAAACACACCTGCAAAATAAATAGTAAAATGAGTAAGACCTCTAGATGTGGACAAAGTCTATCTCCCACAAGAACACAGAAGAGCTGTATCATTTTTCCTTGGTTTTGGCAGTTGAAAGACAAAATCCTAATGGAGAACACAGGAGAGAAATAACAGCAGGAGAAGGGGGAAGACAGAGGAGGTTATTTCTCAGACTGAGAAAGTGCAGGTGGCTATTTGTTCTAGTGAGACCAAGATTGCTCTTTTTTCTGGTTGGACATGTCAGAGAGAGGCACAAAGCAATATTTGAGGTTTCCTCCTGCCCTGTGTGGAGAGGCTCACCTCAGCTTTCTGGTTGCTTTCAGCTAGACTGGCCATAATGAAAAAAAAAATCATGGAATTTCCACCCATAAAACAACTGTATTGTGAACTATGGGCAGTCTTGGAATTGTCATTTCTTGGCAGTGCTGAGCAATGAATTACAGTATGATACATCTGGGGCTAATACCAGAAAGAGTCTGCATGGTAAAGATCTGGATAGTGCAAAAATGAGCAGAAGTAAACAGCATTTCACAGTGATAAACCACACTGGGCAGGGTTTAATGTGACAGGCGACTTAGTAAGAAGGAAAATATTAAACTGAGTTGTTTCAGCTTTTTCTTAGAGGGATGTTTCTGAGTTGTTGTGCCCTGGATGCAGCTCTTCAAATGTCACTAAGGCATTTTGCTCCTCAGCTGGTGTTGTCCAACTGGTCAGGAGCATCAAGAGTGTATGTAACATAGCAGGGCTGTGTTCAGGTGCATCCCACAGTGGGGCCAACGGTGTGACCTCGCGAAGCGAGTTGTGGCGATTGAGGCTGACTCTGATAAGATACCTGACATCTGGAGGGTATTATAGCAGAGACTGTAGAGCTGCTGAACAAAGTAAGAGAGTAAGAAAAAATCAAACAGTACTGTACAAAAAAAAAGAAGAATCAGACTCATTACTCACAGAGTGAAATCCCCTGAAAAATCAAACTCCAGAGGAATCAAAACGAGTCACAGATTGATGTCAAGGGTCAGCCTGCATGGAGGGATTGTGCAGGGTGAGAAATGCTGTACTATTTTACATTGACTTCTTCAGAATGAAATTATTCATTTCACAAATGTTGTAATGTTTCAACTCCTGTGGACAAAACTCATTTTTGTGCATTTACTATTGCTCTCCCTCTCTCCTCACTATTTTTCAGTTCAGCAAGAGGTAATATTAAAAAAAAGAAGATCCAGAGCTGATGAAGAGTTGGAACTATATGATCCTTGAGGTCCCTTCCAACCTTACCATTCTATGATTCTATGATTCTAAGAGCAGCCAGACATTCCCTATGGCATTCCAAATACATCACTGGTCAGGACAGGATTTTGTCTGCGCTTCTGCCTCAACCTGAGCCATAACAGCCTCAGACATGAATGACACCAAAATGCACTTGCTCAGTCTGATCTTTCGGCTGATACAGTGAAGCAGCAATCAGACTGAGCCTGAAATATTTATGAGAGAGAGTCATGAAGAGCAGAAAACCCAGAAATTTATTATTTAGTCTACATGTCCTTTATTCTCTGCTCATTGGAAATTCATATCAATTCTGCCCTTTTGTCGGGTAAACTGGATCTGAAGTAACATCTCTGAAGCAGCCTGAGTTACTCCAGATTCACACAGCTGTGTGGGCTGGCAGGATCTGCCTTAGAGCATTTTAGATTAGCTGTGTCTCAAAGGGCACTCTGAATCCATGGCTCAGAGAATCCCCAGCTAGTTTAATCTTTGCAAGCCACCCTTGCAAGGTGATCTGCAAACATGTTTATGGGTCTGGCACAATACTATCTTATTCCTCAGGTTGATTAACCTGTCAGAAATTAATCTCTTTCTTCAGACCTCTATTTTTGCAGGTGCTCTTGGTATAAATGCCTCAACCACACGAAAACAAACTAGGCAAAACGTGCAGAGGCTTTATTTGGCATAGAGAGAAACCAAGGACACAGCTCTGCTACGGTTGCAAAAATAAAAAGAGTGTGGGGAACTTGGCCTTTCTCAATGGAAACTCAACATTTGGGTGGCCCTGCTGCAGTCTGTGTGGGGCTGGCAGTCATTGTCTCTGAAGAGGCTGGCTTAACCTGGATTGCTATCAAATCCTCCCTCTGTGAGGCCATGCATTTGGCAGAGGTACTGACAGAAATTCTCTGGCTGAGAAAGTGCAATCAAATCCTGTTAGGCATGATATCTTGAGAAAGGGGTCCATAAGTTTAAAACACTGAGAAAGTTTGACTGTGGGTGTTTGGCATTTTCTCCAGTTGATGATTTATTTGAATTCTCCTTCGGTTATGAAAATCCCAGATTTGAAAAAAAAAAATCAAAGTTTAAAAAAAAAAAGAAAAAGGATTTGCAAAGATCAGTGTTTTGTCAGGACCAGATTAAATTCTTCCAGTCCATATCTCCTATCCACCATTCCTCCCTTGCTGTGTGCACAGGGGATAACCACACAGCCCAAATTGCTAGGTTACTTACTAGGTTTGGAGAGCAAGAAAGAAATGCTGAGATTAGTGCCTGAACAAACATTTGGAATGGGGAGAAAATCCTTCCTCTCATAAGCAGGAGGAGGTGGGCTCTGTACCAGTGCATCCCTCAAAGGCTGCCTCATTACCATGTACTATCAGTGTGCCTACAGAGGAAATCCACAAAGAAAAGGCTTGAGTATCAGACCTCTCCCCCACTCACCCTTGCTTTCACAGCAAGATGACATCTCTAGATTGCTAAGCAGCTTGCACTGGAGGTGTAGGCACCACAGAAACATCTTTTGATGCCCAAGGCAGGATGCCAGCTTGGTGTGTCATCACCTGCTGTCCCTCAGGCCTTGTGTCAAGGAATATTAAAAATACAGCCTTGGTTCCAGTTCCAAGCAGTGCTTGAACTCCATGAACCATCCCTAGCAGAGAACATGATTTGCAGTTTTCCACGTCCTTTTCCCAGGCCTACACTATAGGTTTGCATTTGCCCATCGGTGACCACTGTGCATCAACCCAGGGTTAGTGAATTCTGCTGTTTGTATCAACAAAAAAATGAATTAAGCTCCTGACTCCACAGCTTTTACTTGCCCAAGGAAAGCTCATAGGCTCTAACCCCAGGCTGTTTGCAAAGCCTGTCAAAACCCATTTGTGTATGGAGATCACAGCAGCGAATCTCATAGTTAAGGCTAAAAGGTAATTCTATGCCAAGCTCATTCTAGGTCACCAACTTCCTGAGGGTATTCTTCCAAGAAACAGCTTTATCTTGAGTAGTTCAGCAAGAGGAGAGAGACTGTGAGTTATGATTAACCCCTTCTTCAAAAGGAGAAGCAAGAATTCCTCAATTTATCACATTCATCACTCATTTTTTAGTCAGGGAAAGACTTCTTCCCCACATGGCCAATACAGAAAATAAAGTTACAAGGAAATTACAGATTTAAATAGAGAAAAAAGAAATGTCCTTTGTCCTTTCAAAAAGGGAATATTTTATATGTGCATCTTGGGCATTATCTACCACTCCTTTCAGAAAACTACATGCAGTGTATTCAAATTTAAAAGAAATCTCATTGAAATTCTCTACCAACTTGAGTTAAAAGCTTCACACCCTGGAAAAAACAAGCATCCATCAGGAAAGACATGGAAATAAAGGAGGCACACAGATGCAGCTTTGAGGAGAGAGATGAAGCCATATAACAAGTGTGACATGACTAATTAAGAAAAAACAGAAGGAATGGAAGAAAGAAAAAGAAAAAGAAAAAGAAAAAGAAAAAGAAAAAGAAAAAGAAAAAGAAAAAGAAAAAGAAAAAGAAAAAGAAAAAGAAAAAGAAAAAGAAAAAGAAAAAGAAAAAGAAAAAGAAAAAGAAAAAGAAAAAGAAAAAGAAAAAGAAAAAGAAAAAGAAAAAGAGAAAGAAAAAGAGAAAGAAAAAGAGAAAGAAAAAGAGAAAGAAAAAGAGAAAGAAAAAGAGAAAGAAAAAGAGAAAGAAAAAGAGAAAAAGAAAAAGAGAAAAAGAAAAAGAGAAAAAGAAAAAGAGAAAACTAAACAAATGCAGCTAAATGATGGGAGGAGCATTAACCAGTCTGGGACAGTCCTACCCAAACACACGGAGCTTGCACATCTTCATCGGCTGCCGTTAGGTTGTGGGAGAACAATTACAGGGAGGGACTAGCAGAAAGACCACCTGAGCTGACAGTAATACCTGAGCCAGACCACACCATCTTCTAAAAGACACACAGACCATGAGGAAGTAGGATAAAAACATCATCATTCTGAGGCTAGGACTCTAAAAGGTTTTTCCATTAATTAAACATTAGTTCTAAGATGTCAACCTAGTGTTCAGCAACTGTCAAAAAACATCAAATGTTGATAATCTTTGGGAAATAGCAGAACTGAGAACAAATACCACAGGAAGGACATGGAACTGTTGGAGTGGGTCCAGAGGAGGCCACAAAGATACTCAGAGGGCTGCAGCAGCTCTGCTATGAGGACAGGCTGAGAGAGTTGGGGCTCTGCAGCCTGGAGAAGTGAAGGCTTCCAGGAGACCTTAGAGTAGCCTTCCAGGATCTGAAGGGGGCTACAGGAAGGCTGGGGAGAGACTATTGACAAGGTCTTGCAATGACAGGACAAGAGGCAATGGGTTTCACATATCCAAATTAGCCTCAAACCAGCACAGATCACCATATAGTGGCAGAGCTTCTCCCAGCTGTATGGAGAAGAAGGACAAAGAACAAGGGCAGACATGAAAAGCAGAGAGATAAGGCTGACAAGGCTGTTCCTGTCTCAGAGCACATTGGGTCAATACTGTAACCAAGCTTTTTGGGGGAAAAAAAAAAATCCAGATACACTGAGCTCTTGGAGAACTCCACATTCTGCTTCACCTAGTCAAAGGGCTAGATTTGTGTGTTGCAGCACACAACCTAATGCAGGAAATACCAATTTATCACTGAGTTGGGTTGTTGTGGAGAGAGAACTCTTGCAGTAGCTGTGGTGACTGCCTGCCTGGCTGGCCAATGGCATGGCTGGATAGGGCAGCTCTGCTGCTGTGACCTTCATGCACCAGGCAGCTGTCAGAGCAAGCTTCTCCTGGCTGGCTGTGCTCAACAGCAAGGTAAATAGCATAGCAATTATTTACCATGACACCATGGGAAGCCTGTGTTGGACTGGTGAACTGCCAAGGATTTTTGAGAGGTGACCTGGTATGCAAACATATCAAATCAGTGACAGCAAGGGGTAAAGAGTGGGCAGGTCACTTAAGCTTTTGCACTCTCTTTAGTCTCTTTTGACCCACTTCCTCCCTGACTACAGGTGACACTGTGACAGCTACTTTCCAGCTTGGCACAACTTCTTTCAATTGTTGCCTTTATTACTCAAGAGGCTTGACCAGTTTCAGGGCTGATGAGCCCACTATATACATGTTTACACCCATACCTCTAGATCCTCCCTGTCTCCTCCATGCCATGCTTACTATGGAGCAACATTAAGAACATTAAGTGGTTTAATTTTAAATGAAACAGAATCCAAGTTTTGTCCTGTCTAAATATGATGAAAAAAAGCAATCCACAAAGAACTCACCTGGAGTACTGTGTGCAGTTCTGGAACCCTCAGCACAGGAAGGACATGGAAGTGTTGGAGCGGGTCCAGAGGAGGGCCACAAAGATGCTCAGAGGGCTGGAGCAGCTCTGCTATGAGGACAGGCTGAGAGAGTTGGGGCTCTTCAGCCTGGAGAAGAGAAGGCTTCGAGGGGACCTGATAGTAGCCTTCCAGCATCTGAAGGGGGCCTACAGGAAGGCTGGGGAAGGATTATTTACAAGGTCCTGCAATGACAGGACAAGGGGCAATGGGCTTAAACTGGCAGAGGGGAGATTTAGACTAGATGTTAGGAGGAAGTTCTTTACAGTGAGGGTGGTGAGGCACTGGAACAGGTTGCCCAGGGAGGTTGTGGCTGCTCCCTCCCTGGATGTGTTCAAGGCCAGATTGGATGAGGCCTTGAGTAACCTGTACTAGTGGGAGATGTCCCTGCCTATGGCAGGGGGTTGGAACTAGATGATCCTTGAGGTCCCTTCCAACCTTACCATTGTATGATTCTATGATTCTATGAACTGCACTAGGAGAAAATCACAACCTTTTGTTACTACACTAAATATCTTGATAAATCCTGTTTGTTAAAACACTTCAAGAAGTTTTCATTGTAACAAATACCAATCCCTAACTAGCCTGATCTGAATATTAAACTAGAATAGAACTATTTATTTTGATCTCCTCAGACCCCATCTGGAGTCCTGTGTGCAGTTCTGCAGCCCCCAGCACAGGAAGGACATGGAANTCAACCTTATTCTATGATTTCACTTTCTTAACTGAAAATTGTCATGGTTTATTTGAAATTTATCAGGATCTGATTATTGAAAAATAAACTTGTTATCTATGTAACAATCTTCATTAAACTGGTGTTCTGCACAGGACTTTTTTTTTTTTTTCTTTTTTTGATTGGTGCTGGGATTCAAAATTAAGAATTGTGCTGGGGGAAGAAATGTTAAGGTATGTACATAGGAGTCCTTTAGGACATTACAAGCTCCCCTACACAGAGATAATGCAGAACAAGTGCTGCAGCTGAAATTGGTGGCCTAATGACCCCAGCTCTTGGAGGTCTAGGGCCTCTCTCATGGATTTCTAGAGCAACTATTCAACTAATCATGTATGCTATTGATATACAGGCACCATGAGCCAGAAGTGCATGACCTTCTCAGCATGTTTCTTTGAAATGCAAACAAGCTCAGAGAAGCTGAGCCTCTATAATTCAACATAAATTATTTTCCATTTCTTCCCATAAAACTGTGGCAACAGAGTGTATTGCTTGTTTTAAACACTAGGCAGAAGCTCACCAGTGTTTAACAGTGTTAGTCATTTGAGAGCTTGAATATCTAAAACGGATCACAAGTTATTCACTGTCTCTAATCTCTAGTAAATGCCACTTATTCCATTAACATTCACATGAAGCTGTTTTCATCACACTGGACTCCTCTGTGCAAAAGTCAAGGACCTAATCAAACACATAATCAATCATTCTGCTTGTCAGCTGCAAACAAGAAGCAAAAGACTTCTCTGTGTCCTACATAATTGCCTCTTTAGAAGACAAGTGAACCATTGGTTTCCAAGAACATGTAATACACAAGTAATGCATGAGGCCTGTATGCTGCACAAGAGCCTGTGTTGCTGGGAAGAAACCTTGTGACTGAATTCCTGAAGAGGAACATTTCTGATGGGCTACTCAGATTGCCCTGACTGATGTTTTGATGTTATACTGTATGGAAGGGTTTTTTAAAAGCTGGCTGCAATCACCGGAGTCAAAAGCTTCTTACAAATTAACAGAAGACAGAAGCAGGCAGCTCTTGGCTTTAGTATCACTGAGCTTTCACGATGGGTGAACTGTTGCCAGAGAACTCCTCTCTGCAGAGTGGAAAGTGGCAAGGCAGTAAAACAGCTCAATGAATTCTAAACACCTCTCTGAGATTTCCAAAGGGCAGCAAGGACAGAGATAAGTGACATCTGTCGTTGTTTTGCCTCCTTTCTGGGAAGATGACAACTACCATCTTAAGACCCTCAAGACACTGCAACGAGTCTGAGTTGGGCACACATGCCCAAATGCTTTTCTACCATCAGCCACAAGACAGCACTGCACTGTTGTTATCCTGAAGCTCCAGAAAAGCAAACGTATTGCAACCTTCATTAAAGCTTTAATAAACACCTATGTACCCAAATAACTTTTAACGTGCATAGAAACTCCATTAGACAACTTGGATCCTATTCTTACTTGGCAAGAACACACCATGAAACTTTAAGCACTGAAAGTCACAACTGATGTAAAGTAGAAATTAATTGTGCCAGAATTACTGCTAAAAAGGCCACTACTTGTATTTTAGATGAGTGGGGAACACCACAGAGAATCATTTCAAAGCTCGTATCAGCACATTCAAGTCATGAATGCTTTTTACAACCACACAGTAATTCACCCACATGGAGTATAAATAATTCTCTATGCAAGTCTCATAAAATCTTCATGGTCAAATTACTTCTGTAAAATTTACACACCTTTAGAGAAGCTATACCAAGCAACTTACTTTGATGCAATTCCATCACAGTACACATTCCCTGATGTTCCATTTGAAACTTTATCTCCTTATGTACAAGACTTGTGGAAAAATCCTCAGCGTACTTATGCAGTAGAAATCTGGACAGCAGCTTAAATAAGGTTCCTGTTGGTTTGCTATATAGCATCTACTGATACAATTAAATTAACTGAAGTAATTCCAGTGTCATTACCACAGCAGCAACTCAACGACACTGCAAATCTTCATCTGGTGCCCAAACTCAACAAACAATAGCTCATTATAACCACGAGTGGAGTTCTCAATATCTTTATTTAAACAATCAAAAATAAATATTTGACAAGATATAGCTAACCAAAGTGCCACAACTTTTTTCCCCCCCTTTTGTTTTCAAACACAGTTACTGTGTAACCTGAGTGCCACCTTCTGGTTTAGGCATGAAAACACTTTGTGTTGTGCATACTGCATTCAAAACTGAAGGGTGTAGTTTGCAGCTGTTTTTTGGGTTGGTGTTTTGCTTTTTTTTTCCTTTTCATGTAAAAAAATAATTAGAATGTTCACCTTCAAGATTGACAGAACGCTCTAACAACTAAAACAGTTAAATGCAAGAATTCAGTAAGGTTTTAGTGCCTGGAGCAGAACAACTATATAGAATCATAGAATGGTAAGGTTGGAAGGGACATCAAGGCTCATCTAGTTCCAACCACCTGCCATAGGCAGGGACACATCCCACTAGTACAGGTTACTCAAGGCCTCATCCAACCTGGCCTTGAACACCTCCAGGGAGGGAGCAGCCACAACCTCCCTGGGCAACCTGTTCCAGTGTCTCACCACCCTCACTGGAAAGAACTTCCTCCTAACATCCAGTCTAAATCTCCCTACATAAATGTATTTTCCTCCAAATTTAATTCACAGATGTCAAATTCTACTAAAAACAGGAATAATCATTATTTTAAATAAATATTTAAATGCAGTGGTTTGTAAATACAAGGAAGTAGTCTTGGAATAAATGTACTTTGGAGTTTATTGTTTCAACTCCTTTTTTACCCTAATATATTCCTTTAAGGTAAATGTGTGCATCTGTTATGCAGGAAGTGAACAGAATCTAACATGGGAGGACTGAGAAATTCACCAAATGTACTATTGGAAATGGCACAAAGAACTGCAGCTCAATTTGTACTTGCTGCAGCAGTCAAACTGCAAAGTTCTTGAAAAAACATATGGAAATTAAAACCTACTTCAAAATCCATTACCACACTGCTAGCTTTACAGGGGTTTGACTCCTTCTGTTTCACACAACCTCCACAGAAGTTTTATAGCTATTATGTCAGAGAGCCATTTGACAACAGCTACCACAGTTGTTTCAAAGCAACTGAAAAAACACAACTCAGGTGTTGCCTCCACTGCAGCTATAAATACAACTGCACTTTCTTTGTGCTTACAAGTAGTAAAACCAATTTACCAGCAATGTTCTAGGTCTTTTTTTTTCCCCATGTTACCTATGGGCAGGAAGTACACGAGCCACATCACATGGGTGATGCCACGTTGTGTCAAAACTCTATTTCTGTATGGCATCATGACCTATGAAGTCCTAAATTTTGTCTCCCATCATTTCAGCTCTCTATGCCACTTCACTCTGGTATATACAAAACCTGCTTTTCTCCACTGGCTAAAAATCCACTTGTGTACACAAATGCTGCAATTTCACAGCTCCACACACTTCTTCTGCATATCGACTTGCTGTCAATTAGCATCATGTCTTCTAGAACACGTGTGGCAACTCATACTTTTTCAAATGTGCAACCCTTTTGAACAAAACCCACTCATGTGCTGATGTCCCAGCAAATTCTCATTCAAATTATGAAGACAGACAGTTATTGCACTTTTATCTCACAGCAGCGAGCACTTCCACGAGAAGGACCATGTCTCTTTCCAGAATTGCCATCCCCATACATTCGTATTCTAAAGCAGCAACAGTTCATGATGTACTCGTCAGCACTTAATCAATTCCTTGTTTGTCAAAGGCTCTGCAACGACTTCATCACGCATGAATTGCTCCTAAAGACAGCAAGCAGAGTTTTAGTTGATTTTCATTATTTTTAGAGCTCTTCTGAAAAACACCAGATAAACATTCTGTTTTCCAGTCTGGGTGTAACTGGTATGAATCTGTCTCCCAAAAAAAACCCAAACAAACCAAACTACAAAATGCCTCCTGGATAAGAAAAACTACTGGGCTACCTGAGAGGGCTGCTAGTATCATAGACCTTAACATCACGGAGATAGTTATATATTTCAGCCCACGTTCAAACAAGCAAGTATGTTTCAAATCCCAAACACAACAGGAAGCGACTAGAAAAACAAGAGACTAGGCAGGAACCACAGACACACACAACAGGATTGCTGCTTCACACAGCCCTATACCTATCTCACACGGCCCTATAAGCAGGCCGTGACTACATCCGACAGTCCTCTCGACGCACCCACCTGGTCGTAAATGACACGCAGAACTAGGGAGCAACTGGGACAGGTAGCCACGTCCTCACCGTTCTCTAGGTCCTCCTGCAAAAGCCCCGGGAAAAGTGTTCACCAATTCGCCGCCTGCCCGACCCACAGACGCGGCAGGCGGGGACAGCATCGCGGTCTAACGCTGTCTCCCTCTCCTCCTTCTCCCACCGCCTCGTTCCTTACCCGCGTGATGAGGAAGCGGTCCCCGCAGGGACACGGATAGCTGTAAGTCTCGGTCTCCTCATCATACTCGAAATCCTCGATCTCCACCTCGTCGTGGAAGACAGACATGGCGTTGCCGAGGCTGGAGGAGAGGACGGGGAGGAAGTGACGCAAGGCTCATGCGCCGCGTGAGCACCGTGTCGCGGGGCGTGTCGAGAGCGTGTCTCGTCACGTGATGCGGGGGGGAGGGGGGGTTAGAGAGATGGGAGCCCCAGGGAGCGCGGGACGGGCCTGAGGGCTCTGCGCGCGTCGCATGGAGGCTCCAACTGATGCCCTCTATTCCTCGGCCCTGCCGGTCCCTCGTCCTGACAGCCTGCTGCCTGGCGGCCTGCGCGGAGGAGTGATCGCTAGTGGCTGAAGGGGTTGGCAGGGTATTGCTACGATCTTGGCCTTCAGCTTCTCCCAGGGCAAGGCGGGCAGGGGCGGCAGCCGTCCTGCCTTCTTCTTGCTGCCGCGTTTCAGCCTAACGCAGGCTTCTCCCGTGCTCCGCAGTGTGCTCAATCCTCAGCCGCGGGGAAGAGCCTTTTTTTCGGGCGTGAGTTGCAGAAAGGACTGTTTGTGTGGAGCGGTGTCTCTTAGAGGTGCATGCTTTTGTAAATATTTCCAGTTCTACCCCCTCAGTACTCTCCTGTGTTAACTGTCGTAGTAACTTGAGCCTCAGGTTGGTTAGGGCGCCTCAGGTTAACTAAAAGTAACTGCAGTTGTATATCTCAAGTAATATTAAATGAGGGCCAGCAGGTCTGAGGGTAAGGAGAATAAGTGAATTGCTTGATTTCTAATTTTAAGTGGGGAGAGGAAGGAGTCATATATATATATATAAAAAAAAAAGTAGCACTTCTCTCAGTGGAGCAAAAAAAGAAGGAAAATATTTGGTGGTGTTATTTCTGTAAGACAGGAGGTTGGGAAGCTGAAATGATGGATGCCCTTCTTGGAGGGCAAGGAGTTGCCAAAAAAATGGCAAAAAAAATGAGCCAAAAAAAATCACAGAGTTGACAGATGGAGGAGAGGCTGTCCATGTTTTTTAAAGGCATGACTCAGACTTGTAGAGGGGAACCAGGATTCATTAAGAGATATTTTAGAATTTAGTAGTAACAGACTGGAAGTTTTTTATTTCTTGACTTTTCTGGATTGGAAAGTGACTGATGGTAGTGCAAATGGAACAAGTATCTTGAAGTGCCTTTTAAGAAATATTTTTAATTTAGGCTAGAGTCTCAGACTTAAAGTAGTTTGTATCAACAGGATCTTTCAACTCAGACATGAAAGTTGTAGCTCTGAAGGTTGACATTTTGTTTTCACTGTTATATATTCACCAAGGGCAAATATTGCCTGACAGATTTGATGGCTTTTTATGATGAAGTCACAGCAAGAGTGGCCAAGGGAAGGGCAACTGATGTCATCTACCTAGACCTGAGTAAGGCATTTGGCTCTGTCCCACATGTCATTCTGGTCACCAAACTGCAAAAACATGGACTGGATGGGTGGAGACTGCTAGATAAGGAATTGGCTGGATGGTGGCACACAGAGAGTGGTGATCAAGGGCACAATGTCCACCTGGAGACCAGTGCCAAGTGGCGTCCCTCAGGGGTCAGTGCTGGCACCAGTGCTGTTTGGCATCTTTGTCAGTGACATGGACAGAGGAATCAGTGCACCCTCAGCAAGTTTGCAGATGGCACCAAACTGTGTGGCACAGTCAGTTTGCTAGAGGCAGGAATCCATCCAGAGGGACCTGGACAGGCTGCAGAGGTGTGCCCAAGCCAACCTCATGGCATTCAACAAGGCCAAGTGTAAGGTCCTGCACCTGGGTAGGCACAATGCTAAGCACAACTCCAGGCTGGGTGGGGAATGGCTGAAGAGCAGCCCTGAGGAAAAGGACCTGGGGGTCTGGGTTGATGAAA
>VWZE01008643.1:80043-91767 GCA_013396675.1 Eubucco bourcierii
GGAGGTGTTCAGGGCCAGGTTGGAGGAGGCCTTGAGTGAGCTGTACTAGTGGGAGGTGTCCCTGCCTATGGCAGGGGGTTGGAGCTGGATGATCTTTGAGGTCCTTTCCAACCTTACCATTCTGTGATTCTATATTGATACTGATTTTTTTATTGTTTGGCTGAGCTTTATGTTTTCATATGTAGCCTTGGATATACTTGCTTCATAAAGTGGTACCAGTGCAAATGAAAAGGAGGCCAGCTTTAAGTGACCATCAGGCTTAGCAACAGAATTAAACCAAATACATAAAATAAACAATCAAGTCTTTATACTGGGTTTTAAAGTTAGGGCACTTGTTATAGCAGGAGTTACTGGTTTGTGTAGGAGCAATTGAGTGTGGAAAGCATTATGTGAGGTGATTAAAAGAAAATACAAAAGAAGAAGAATTAAATCTTTATCCTCAGTCCTTGGCTTCTGAAGCAAAGGGTGTGATTCAGTCTGGTGATGTGGTGATTTAAGTAAAGTCACAGCTGTTGGGGTAACAGTTTACGTAACAATGTCCATATTCAAACATCTGTCATTTTTACTTTGAATTAGTTCATGTGGTAGAGTGCAAAGCTTGAAAACAATCAGAAAGCAAGAAGCCTAAACAAAGATGTAGATGGATATAACAAAGATACACTGTCTAAAGACTTCAGATCATAAAATGATCTGATGAATTTGAGTAACTCAAGGATTTTTGAGCACTCTGGGTTTACGAACAAAATGTGCTGAAGTACAGGAGGGTGACTTCTTTGTTAGATGTGTGCTTTCTATTTCCAGATTGTTAATACTTCTGTTATCCCAAGCTTCACATTTGTATGTAACAGATGCTGATGTGTTTCATTCAGATGGAGTGCTCTCTTTATGCTGTGGCAAATAAAAACATGCAGGTAGTTTTGTTCATTGTTGGTAAAAGAGTTTTAAATAATTCCACTTTGAAAAGTTGTGAGCTGTTGTAGCATTAAATGCAAAAATGCTATTAAAAATGATGGACAGTTAAAAACTGCAGGAAGTATTTCTTGAAAGTAGGCATTTTGAATACTTGCAGTAAATGTATTCCATTTCTGAGAAGCCTAATTTATGAAAGCCCTGCCTCCCATTTGTGCAAGATTACAAGCTGGACAAATTACTAAGTGACCAGCCAGTGCAGCTGTTAGTGAAAGCCTAAAGCATATGGGCCTGATTAGTTAAACGAGATGGATTGTTGTGATTTCAAAGGATTCAAAATGAAAAGCAAAAACATTTTGAAAATAAATTACATGCTTTGAAAGAATGCAGGGAAAAGGATTTAAATGGAGGTAAAAGATAAGAGCGCTCTAAAGAAGCAGTGGACTGTACAGAAATGCCCTAACTTGCTAGGTGATGATAATATGATAAAGAGTTATGCTAGTCCATTTTAGGGAAAAACAGGCAGATTTACAAGCAATAAGAAATAGCTCTTGGCTCACTGTGAACCTGTTCCTACACTTGATGAACTAAGGGAGTTTCTGACTTACTTTGAATAGCATGTCTTTCTCTGCAATAGCTCTGTGTGTGCAATTTGGAAACATCACACCATGTGGTGAATGTGTCTGCTGCTTGCTTATCTCTTTAAAGATGTAAATATTATGTAGGATGAATGGAGGTAGGAGAGATTTACTTTTTTTAATTTAAATAAACCTCTAAACAAAGAGTTTTATTTAATGTTTATAAATAACCAGAACCACTCTTTGCCAGTAGAAAGTGAATGCATAGCCAGTGCTCTTCTTTCAAAGATAAATATTGCTTGAGCATTTAAAATCACAGATGTCTTGACTGGAAGGGAATTCAGCAGGTCATCTAGTCAAAACTCCTGCTTGGTGCAGGACAGTTGCTAGCACTGGGTTAGGCCAGTTCCAGGTAGACCTTTGTACTTCCAGATCTGCAGTTTCTCAGCACCCCTTTGAGGTGAAGCTCTATCATTCAGCATGTGAACCATCTCTCTAATGTAGTATCATCCCCAAGTTTGCTGATGTTTACCTTCTGTCTTACCCAATTTATTGAACTATATCAGCCACAGTATTAACCCCAGGGTACTGTTACTAGCCAGCAACTGAAGCAACTTAAAGCCAGGTCTTCAAATCTGTCAGCCCAGACAGTTTTCAACCACTCCGACAGTCCATCTGGCCTCAGTTTGCTAATCGATATGCAGTGGGAGGTGGTGTCAAAAGCCACAGGGCAATCAAGGCATAATGTATCCACTGCTGTCCCTTTAGCTGTGTGACCAAGTATTTAATCACAGTAGGTGTTCATATTTATCAAACATAATTTGCCCTTGATAAATCAGTGCTGAGTCTCCCTGATTACTTTCTTAGCTTTCACACAGCTAAGGGGAGGAGCTGTGAGCGTTTTTTTCAGAGAGGTGATGCTGACTGGATACAGAGACTGCTTCTTGCCTCTTTTGAAAATGACCATGCATTAGTCTTTTTCCAGTCAATTGGAGACTTTCTGCAATAGCTGTTTTTCATAGGCAATAGAGCATGTCAGCTGTGTCTCTTAGCAACCTTGAGTGTAACCCATCTGGCTCCATGGGTTTGAATGCATCCTGCAGTTATTGGCCCCACTCCTACTTACCCCTCTCTCAGATGCTGCTGATACAACAAGAGGTCTAGGTGCAGGCTTTGCCTGTGAAAACTGAGTAAGAAAAGGTGTTGAGTACTTCAGCCTTTTCCATGTTATCTGTGACAAGGTTATCTTCCCCTTTGATTGATGGATGCATGTTTCACTTCTTTATGATACTTCCACGTTTTAAAATTTCCTTCTTGTTGCCCTATATGCTTATTGGTAGTTTTAGCTCCAGCTCAGCTTTGGCCTTTCTGATTTAATGGAGATGATAGCTGAAAACAAGCCATGTCAAACAGTGAGTATTTTATTTAACATATATATATGGATTTTTCAGGAGGTGGTGATTCTGAAGACAGCTCAGCCATCATGGCTCATTCTACTATTAATGTGGGGTTTGCTGTTCCTCAGTTACTGAGAGGTGCTAGAAGATTTTTTGCCACTCACTCTGCTTTGCTGACATTGAGGCACTCAGCTTTTTGTTACTGCACAGCAAATGGGTAGGTCATCCACACACAGAAGCTGTTGTTGATTTAAATAGAGTGTCTCAATAATACTGTTAAAGCTGAGAACTGTTACAAGCCTGTGAATACTTCTTTAATTCCAATTATATATTTATATTCTTAGTTGGATTTATGTCATCTGTAGTCTGGATACACTAGTAAATTGTTATGGTAATAGAAATTTGTATCAGGGAGGGACAGTAGCACAGCTGTCAAAATGACAATTATCTTTGTTTGCTTTTTTGTTGCAGCACAATAAAATCAAAAAGGAAAATGGATCATCTAGAGAGGACAGCAAATAATTTTCGCCAGGAGGTCAGTGTTCTCTTTAATATATCTTAGTTACTAGAGGGATTTTTAATATGAAGAAACTGGATAATTATTTGATTCTTAGGCTTCATTTTGTTTTCTACTGGGCCATATTACTTGTTTTTCTCATTTTTTTGTATTTGATTGTCATGCAAAATAAGATTTATTTTTTGTTGTTAATGGGTGAAGTGTTATTAGTTATAAAAATTGTCCATGCCATGTGATACCTTGGACAGGAATTTATTAGGATTCTGGTCCAATATGGTTTATGGTAAGTAATGAAAGCACACTGCTACCTATCATCTCCACATGGGCTTCTCAGATTTTTATGGATCCACATGGGCTTCTCAGACTTTTATAGATTTCTACAATTGTGGTTCAAATTCAAGGTTAAAAATATGTAAATATGTGGAGAATACTATTTTATAATATGGGAGATAAAATGAAAAGACATTTTGAAGGGAGAGATGATAGACAGTTATAAAAAGGATTGTAGTTTGCATCCTCTTTAATTCACAGGTACAGGGAAGACAGAGCAAAATCCATTAAAATCCAGACATGCTTATTCTGGATCTCAGTTATATGCAATCAACATTCTTTTTCATCATCTTAAGAGGTGGACATACTCTTGTAATTCACAGAGATCCTTCCTTCCTGTAGTCAGCTAAAGTACATGTTTTGAAATTTTTTAATTCTGGGAGACTATGACTTCAGTTCTCAAAAGTGTTTCATTGGTAAAATAATTCTGCATTTTTCATAGACCTTTAAGGAGATTTAGGGCACTTTTTTGACTGGAAAATCCCATCTTGAATTTATAGGAACTGGGAAGCAGTGTCTGTTTTTATTTGTTGTTTACTTGGCTTCTCTCAGTCATGACAGACTAGGTTGGCATGTGTCACACAGCAGGACAGGCTACATTCTCAAACACACTACACAGATGTTAATGTGCATATGCATGAATAATTAACTTGCTTATCTGCTGGGTTCTTCCCCAATTACAGTTAAGAATAAGCCAGAGGCCAAGTGAATTCTTTTTGAAAGGCAGCGATACACAGGTAACCCCCAAACTCAAGATTCATCACTTGTGCCATAGGGTGTAGCTGGATGAGGTGAATGCATTGCTTTTTTTGTGTGTTACCAGAGCTGCCAGGGTGTGAGCCAGCTTTGGGAACCATGTGTCTCTTGAGTTGTCTCACCTCCTCACACCTAATGTCAGCTCTTTGTTGAGTACAGGTTGGCATTGCTTGTGGGCTGCTTGAGTGGTTCTGACTCATGGGACATTAACTCAGGATGTGGAGAAAAGGAGCACAGAGACAGGCAGATGCACATTCTTGTTAGCTTCTGATGTGGAAAAAAAAATATTGGATGTTTGAGTTTTGCAATCATGTTTTTTTAAGATCTTGGGTTATTTCTAAGTGCTTGGGTTGCTTAACTTTTCTATTCAACATACCTGTTGAGCACTTAGAAAATATGTGGGAAATGGATTCTCAAGAGGTATTGGAAGCTCTGGGTGGTATAGAGGACTAAGGCCTGAGAAAAAGAAGCAAGGTAGGATAGGTGAAAGACCAGGGCTCATTTCTTGCTACCACTGATTCTCTATATCAAAAGATCATCCTGCTTTTTTTTTTTTTAACTACTTGATTTATTTTTTGTTACTTTATTTTTTACCATTTATTTTAAAGTTTATTATAAATGCTCTGCTTGGTTGTAAGTTCATATTATTGTTAGCAATTGTTCGCTTGCTTCAGGCTGTATTGCCTTGTAGCCATTTCAGTGCTCTATAAAGGTGAAAGAGCTCTATGCTGCCTCAGTGTGCATGCTGCAGAATATTGCCTGTTGAACAGCAGTAATGGGAAGTACCAGGGCAAGAAGTGCCTAACACTTTCTTTAAACACAGCAGCAAAGTCTGGAGTCCTACGGCCTCCTCCTCACTGTAGCCTTGCTCTGAAGTCACTCGGATACTCTTATGATAGTCCAAAATACTGTTTGAATGTCTTTGATCACTCTTACTCAAATCTGATTTTTGTAATAGCTTTATACTGATTAAGAATTAAATTCCCAGTGCTCTGTCAGCCAAAGAAATTAGGGAGTGTACTGAAGAGTAAGGGAGGGAATGAAGAATATCAAAACTTAATGTCCCTTTCCTGCACTTAAGGTTTCTCCTTCAGAACAACCATTTAAGTCATGTCAGACATTTCATTTGTTAATTTAGAATGATTACATTCCTCATTTAATACTGCCTGCTAAAGTGGAAAAGAAATGTATGCTACTGGCAAACGTCCTGCTGCTTAATGGGACGGTGGACATGTTCAGATGTTGCTTTATGAATACATTAATTTCCTGCCATGTGTTTTCCATTAGACTATAGTTGCTTAATGTTGTTTAACTTTTTTTTTTTTTTTTAAACAGTTTGATCTTAATGAAACGAGAAATGGTAGAGTTGTGGTGGTGTTATTAGTATTTCCTGCTGTGGTAAATGACATCAGCACTTTTTTATCAGAGTAAAATCTGTCTGTTGGCCTGTGTACAAAGTGCCTAGGGCATTATTTTCTTTGTAGAGGGGAAAAAAAAAATTAGTAATTATAATCCAAAAATACCTGAAGAGGAAGGGTTGGAAAGGAGAGGTGATGAAAATCCATGTTGCACTCATGGACATCAATGTAAGTGTGGAGCTCCTCTCCCATGGCCCTGTTGCAAAATACACTTTTCATGTAGAAAAGCATTATTTTTCTTCTTTTTAATATCTTTTAAAAAGCATATCAGCTATGGTTCTTACATTCCATCTGGATGCCAAACCAAAGCTATTCTGTTGACTAATGATGAATGCTTGTGTGGCAGTTCCCTTATGCTCATAGATAATATATGTGGTCAAATGGGTATGTGCCTAAAAGCTGTAACACAGAGCTTGTTGCTTTTCTTTCATTAGTGCACAGTATTTCAGTAATACATTTAATTACTTAAATGAGATACAAATCCAGAGTTCTCCTTGGAACTTCAGTAGCAGCTGATCTTTTTATGAGTTTGCTTGTCAGTCAGACATCTTTTTTACTTTGTTGCTGGAAGATACAGAAGTGTTTGCTTGGTATACATGTAAAAAAGAATCTGTAAAGTGGTAACTAACAATCTTTTCTTTATGTTCTCTTCAACTGAAATACAAGAAATATGAACATAATCTGAGAATAACCCTGACAAAACTGGCAAGCATGGTGGACTCTAAGTAGAAAACCATTTCTGTATTTGGTGACTATTCTTCTTTCACTACCCTAGTGAAAAAAATATTGGTGATCAGGTAATGAGGCGCTGCAGATAACAGCAGAGTGACAGATCTCTCATCCACAGAGCCTTGAGTACATTTGCTGGAAATGATGCCTACATAACACAATGGTTTGTTTTCTTTTGGTAGGTAATTTCCCATGCAAAAGTGTGTGGAATCACCAATGAATCTGAGACAGTCAAAAGACTTCGTCTGGCTGTTGCAGATAAAGATTTTACTTTTAAAGCAGGACAGTGGTAAGATCTTCTGATATTGGAGGGGAAAATCACTACCAGAAATCCACTGTAACAAAATGTTTTAACAAGATAGCTAATACTTCAGCTTTGGAAAAATTATTAGTGTCTATAATATTTTATTACTGGGTGTTCTGTCAAGTAGCTGATGTTTGGCATATAAGACACATTATTAAATCATAGAATCATAGAATGGTAAGGTTGGAAGGGACCTCAAGGATCATCCAGTTCCAACCCCCTGACATAGGCAAGGACACCTCCCACTAGTACAGCTCACTCAAGGCCTCGTCCAACTTGGCCTTGAACATCTCCAGGGAGGGAGTAGCCACAACCTCTCTGGGCAACCTGTGCCAGTGTCTCACCACCCTCACTGGAAAGAACTTCCTCCTAACATCCAGTTTCAATCTCCCCTCTGCCAGTTCAAACCCATTGCCCCTTGTCCTGTCATTGAATGACCTTGTCGATAGTCCCTCCCCAGCCTTCCTGTAGGCCCCCTTCAGATACTGGAAGGCCACTCCAGGGTCTCCTGGAAGCCTTCTCTTCTCCAGGCTGCAGAACCCCAACTCTCTCAGTCTGTCCTCATAGCAGAGCTGCTGCAGCCCTCTGAGCATCTTCGTGGCCTCCTCTGGACCCGCTCCAACAGTTCCATGTCCTTCCTGTGCTGAGGTCTCCAGAACTGCACACAGTGGTTGAATATGGTAATATTCATTTTAAAGGGCAAAATTACATTCTTTAAATGTTCAGTTTGAGTTTTGGTAGCTTCCTCTGGTTTCTGTGTGTTAGGCTGTTTCTTCAAGAATACTGTGAGTTGCACTGCACTTCATTCTGCAGCTCTCTTTACTGTCTTTGTTTACTGGTTAGTTTTACAGAGACTCTTGGTTTGCAGATTACTTAATTTTGGTTTATAATTAAATCAGAATTGCTTCCACTCTGAACATTGAGCTTTTTAGGTCAGATTAATATGTAAATACAGATAGGCAAACTTGGATTATTAAGCCTTTGAAATAATGAGCTGTTTGTTCAAGCAGTCATAGAGCTCTTTTTCCCAAAGAAATAATGGATTTTCATGTTTGTCTTCCTTGTTAAAAATATTCCCACTCAATCACTTTTTTTTTTCCCTCTTAGAAATTAATTAAAAACTGCTTTTAGCATGGGACATTTAAATGTTCTTACAGTTTTTATTGCCCTAGGTCACCTGAAAGTGTTTTTGCTGGAATCAAAGTATAGCTGCTAGGATATTAACAATATATGTTACTCATGTCTTTTAAATTTAGAACCAGAACACAAGATGATAATTGCAATAATTTGTTTGTTGAGTAATTTGCTGCAGTTTTTGCACATGTACAGTGACTCATATTAAATTCTTGCTTGCCAGTACTTGGGAAGTGCATTTACACTCCAAAAATGTTTTAGAAGTTATCATGCTGAGAACTGAAAGCTTTAATTGTAATTACTCTTTTTCATTTTCTTCTTCCTTGAAAGTATTCTCATGTTATTGTAAGGTATACAACAAGTTCTCTATGCTTCTAGCTGTGGACTGTGGTTGTGTTTTTCGATGAGCAGTACAGAACACCAGGCCACATCTTCCTGAGGAGAAAAGGCAAACTTGTTAGAATTTGCTGTATTAAGGTGTTACAGCCCAAGGCTGTCACAGTAAAACTTGTATGTATGTTTTGAAAGTTGCCATTACCAAGCTTTTCAGAAACAAAAGTGAGTTTGTTTTGCAAGCTGGCAGGCAGGTCTTTGTCTGAGGAATCCTGTTGCTGTTACTCATTTTGATTTACTAAAACCTGCATTGAGGTATCTCCATGTCATAAATACTTTGAACAAGGGGCTTCATGGTTTTACTGTTTCTGATCTCCTCCTCCAGCAATTGCTAATTGTTCTTAAAGATGTTGTTGAAAGAGCTTTTACAAGGAAGGAAATTAAAACCCACCAGAATACCTCTGTTCTGCATTTTTAGGCACCTCTCCTTGAGGATTTCTGTTGTTTGGTGGTGGAGTGGGGTCTTTTTGTGTGTTTTGCTTGTTTTTTTTCCCCTTGAACTACTCTTTTTGGTCACCCTGGCACAGATAGCATTTCTTGAGGAGACCTCTTGTCTTTCCTACACAGAGCTAAGGTGAGACAAACTATCAGAAATACAAGCTAGTCGACTGTCACACAGTATACTGTGCCCTGGAATCTTGCATACTTATACAAATGGGAGAGGAGTGCAAATACAGGAAGAAACAAGTGCCAAATTAGTACTTCAGAAGGGTAAAAAGAGTGTTTGATTTCAGTATTACATCAACATTTGGGTTTGTATGTATGTTTCCCCACCTGGCATGAATAGTTTCTCTTACATGTCAAGCAGAACATTCTGACTTGAATGTAAATTGTTACTTTACAGCATAAATGTTATCCTCCTTCCTTTTTTTTTTTTCCTTATTTTTGGCAGTTTAATTAGTAAGATGATTTTCCACCAGAGGGTGGTAAAGAGCTTTAGTAGCATCTTGAGATGCTCGTTGTTACTGTAAGTGCTGCAATAGAGGACTCATCCTTACTGCCAGGAACGCTGAGCCCGATGGTCAGTGAGGCTGCAGAAGCTGAGGACAGCAAAATAAACCTCATTTGCAGTTCCATCAAAATTTTATTAGCATAAAGTTAAAAATTATACTACTGTAGTATTGCATATATCACACTTTGCATTTTTCAAGGGAGAAGATATTTTTCTTTGATGGGTGAAGGTTTGTGGGGCATAAGCTGGCAAGATTTTGTTCTTTAAAAAGCAGTGCTTCCTTTCCTCCCTCAAAAATTTGCAATCTCCATGAAGAACACAGACTTGCTGTTTAATGAAAATATCTGCCCCATGGAATTCAGTCTGTACTTCTTGTTGTATTCTCCTTTAACTGATACTGAGCCAGCACAGCTCAGGCTTGAATGGAATAATGATCTCTGCCTTGGCCTTGCTGACGAGTGTGGTGGAGCTGCACTATTAGTTTTAAACAGTAGTATTAGTTTTAGTTTTCTTTGTTTTGTTATGTGGTGTGGAAAGCTGAGGTATTTAAAGATCTATGCAATGCAGAGGAGTTTAAGTGTTGAATCAGGTGTGGAGGGTAGGAGAGCTCTGCAGAGGGACCTGGGCAGGCTGGGTGGGTGGGCAGAGGCCAACGGGATGAGATTTAACAAGACTAAGTAGCAGGTTTTACACTCTGGCTGCAACAACCCCAAAGAGTGCTGCAGGCTGGAGACAAAGTGCCTGGAGAGCAGCCAGGCAGAGAGGGACCTGGGGGTACTGGTAGAGAGTAGCTGAAGATGAGGCAGCAGTGTGCCCAGGTGGGCAGGAGAGCTAATGGCATCCTGGTCTGGATCAGGAGCAGTGTGGCCANTGAGGGAGCTGGGGGTGTGCAGCCTGCAGAAGAGGAGGCTCAGGGCAGAGCTCATTGCTGTCTACAGTTACCTGAAAGGAAGTAGTAGCCAGGTGGGGTTGGGCTCTTCTGCCAGGCACCCAGCAACAGAATGAGGGGACACAGTCTCAAGTTGTGCCAGGAGAGGTCTAGGCTGGATGTTAGGAGGAAGTTGTTGCCAGTGAGAGTGATTGGCATTGGAATGGGCTGCCCAGGGAGGAGGTGAAGTTGCCATCCCTGGAGGTGCTGAAAAAAAACCTGGATGGGGCACTTGGTGCCATGGTCTGGTTGATTGGCTAGGGCTGGGTGCTAGGTTGGGCTGGATGAGCTTGGAGCTCACTTCCAGCCTGGTTGATTCTGTGATTCTATGACTTCTGACTTTCTGATTCTCTTTGGAATATCAAAGACTTGCGACAATTAATTATAGCTCATGTGTAGCAATGACTTTGCCTTCCAAGCTCTAATTACTGGAGTTGCAGAAGCTTAGCCATATGTTACCTTCTAATCTGTGGAAACCCACGAGTGGTTTACTTTAACTTTTAAATAAAACCTGCAGTGATTTCTTCCAGTCCTATTCGGTGCCAGCTGGGAAGAGCTCGCTGCCAGCAGAGGGCACTGCGGCTCAGTAACTGGAGCGGTTCTGCTGCTGCCAGCAGATTTTACGCCTGGGACAGTTTTTACCGAATGTGGTTTTACTTCAGCTGTTTCATCATCTCAGAGAAAAAAAGTGCTTAATCATTTCCCTAAAATTGGTTTTCAGATCATCTTATGTCTGAAAATTGAAGAGCCAGTCGAAAGAACCAAGAAGAGTGGGATTTAAGCTATGCTATCAAACCGTGCTGTGCTTTTGTTTTACTGCACACATGGTGTTGGAGTTCTGGTCCGTTCTAAGATGTGCCATCCAATGCAGAATGGTTGGCAAACGTGCTGGTTTAACAGAGGTGGTGACATGTTTCTAGATGACAATGAGTCTAAGGAAATGGCATTACTTGAAGGCCTCTTTTTGAAAAAGCTATATCGTGGGGTCAAGCTATATCATCTGGCTTGATGAGAAGCTCAACATCAACCTGCAGTGTGTGCATGCAGCCCAGACAGCCAACTGCGTCCTGGGCTGCAGCAAGAGCAGTGTGGGCAGCAGGGCAAGGGAGGGGATTCTGCCCCTTTACTCTGCTCTCCTCAGACCCCACCAAGAGTCCTGTGTGCAGTTCTGGAGCCCCCAGCACAGGAAGGACATGGAAGTGTTGGAGCGGGTCCAGAGGAGGCCACGAGGATGATCAGAGGGCTGCAGCAGCTCTGCTGTGAGGACAGACTGAGAGAGTTGGGGCTCAGCAGCCTGGAGAAGAGAAGGCTTCGAGGAGACCTGATAGTAGCCTTCCAGTATCTGAAGGGGGCCTACAGGAAGGCTGGGGAGGGACTAT
>VWZE01008643.1:91929-126780 GCA_013396675.1 Eubucco bourcierii
ACTGGATGTTAGGAGGAAGTTCTTTCCAGTGAGGGTGGTGAGACACTGGCACAGGTTGCCCAGACAGGTTGTGGCTGCTCCCTCCCTGGAGGTGTTGAAGGCCAGGTTGGAGGAGGCCTTGAGTGAGCTGTACTAGTGGGAGGTGTCCCTGCCTATGGCAGGGGGTTGGAACTAGATGATCCTTGAGGTCCCTTCAAACCTTACCATTCTATGATTCTATGGAAGTGAAGATGTCTTTGTAAAGGAAGGGTAATTAAAACAAATCAGCTGGTTTGGTTTGGTCCATGCTTGGAGTTGCTGGCTTTTTAAAAACTTTGATTTATGGTCTGTTTTTAGGGTTGACTTCTTTGTTCCTGGACTGTCTGTAGTTGGGGGATTCTCAATATGCTCAAGCCCTGGCCTGCTGAAACGAGAAGGAGTATTGGAGCTGGCAGTGAAGCACGCTGATCATCCTCCTGCTCACTGGGTTCACACAGAGGTAAACAGGATCAACTGTGAGATTCGGCTTTTATCTTAGTTTTTGGGGGTGTGGAAGGGGTGACACATGTGATTGCAGACCACTTTTTGCTAGTGACTGCGAAACTGTTCAGCCATTTTTAATACCACATAAATCTTGAAACCTTTTGTTGAGTAAGGCACTGAACTTGGATATTTGTAGGGTAATATGATTATTGGCATTTTTCAACTCCATTTGTGCTTGGTGATGTGAAGTGATACTGTAGTTAGTGCAGACAAGGATCCTCACAGCTTTGGAATTAATAAACTGGAAAAAATAAGTTGAAAAATCTGAGTTCTAACTTGAGTGCCTGAGAGCAGCCTGTGCCAGATCTGGTAACATGGAAGTGTTGGAGCGGCTCCAGAGGAGGCCATGAGGATGATCAGAGGGCTGGAACAGCCCTGCTGTGAGGACAGGCTGAGAGAGTTGGGCCTCTGCAGCCTGGAGAAGAGAAGGCTTCCAGGGGACCTGATAGAAGCCTTCCAGTATCTGAAGGGGCCTACAGGAAGGCTGGGGAGGGACTATTGACAAGGTCTTGTAGTGACAGGACAAGGGGCAATGGGTTTGAACTGGCAGAGGGGAGATTCAGACTGGATGTTAGGAGGAAGTTCTTTCCAGTGAGGGTGGTGAGGCACTGGCACAGGTTGCCCAGGGAGGTTGTGGCTGCTCCCTCCCTGGAGGTGTTCAGGGCCAGGCTGGATGAGGCCTTGAGTGAGCTGTGCTAGTGGGAGGTGTCCCTGCCTATGTCAGGTGTTTGGAACTGGATGATCCTTGAGGTCCCTTCCAACCTTACCATTCTATGATTGTTTGAACTTGCCAGCAGTCCTGGCCATTTCTACAAACACTAACTGGGAACCATTGTCTTGTAAATTTAGGTTATTAATGAGGAGCAAAGGAAGGTATTTAGATCTGTTTTTCTGAAATGGTAAAGCAACAGCATACTTCAGAATTCCTATAGTAAATATGCAATTTTTATAACATTGGCATAATCCAAGGCTTGATTTGTGCAATACTAAATGTCTGCCTGGCCTCTTGCAGTATTCTGTTCATTTGTTTGCCCCATTTAGTCATAGTCAGAAGAGTCCTATTGCTGCTGCTGATCATATTTCACAGATGATCTGTCCTGTCAACTTTTGTTCTTTTCACAGCCTTCCTTGACCTGTCCTATTTACTGGTTTTTGCCTGGCATTTGTGTTTGGTAAATGTAGAGTTCAAGTTGACAAGTTATCCTAGGTTTACAAGTGCTACAGTTTTGTTCAGTGGCCAGGAGAGTTAGAGTCAAGATTAATGCAGATTTACAAGACTTGAGAATATGCAGAGTGATGTAAATCTAATAGTTAACCATATCAGGTTCTCTCTGCTGGAACATAAACCAAAGAACCCTGTTGAGATGTTGTATAGGACTTGAGTGTGTGCCTGCAGTCTGAAGAGGCCTGTCAGGTTTTTGGTATGACTCTTTCAAGAATATGAGGGCCTAACTTCGTAATTCCCAGTCTCCAAAGACTCTTGGAGGATTTTTTTGATGTTGTAAATCAGTTTGGTGTTGCTGCATTTTTTGGTTGAATTTATAGGAAGGTCTTTAGTTAGTAGATATGCTAGCTCAAGCCTGATGCTGTGGAGACATCTCCAGAGTCTTTATGGACTCCTCTGATGAAAATAAAAATAGCAACCTAGAATTTGAAAAAGTTTATATATGGTAAAAAAACTTTGGTACTTACTTGTTTACAAGTTATTTATAAAGGAAGTTGGTATCTCAGGGTAAAAGATGTTATGAGTACTAAGTATTCCAATTTACTCACTGTATTTTTTTTTGGAGGTATTTATTTTTAATATTACTATTTATTAAATCATTCTGATTTCCCTCTGTGACCTCATAGCAGGGCCCAGACTGGGTTTGGGTACCAGTGTGATCTCACACCTTAACCTGGGGTTTTCACAACCACACATTGCTCTTGAAAAACTTGCATGACTCATTCCTCTTTCAACTGTTAGGGAGCTGGGAAGGGGGAGTCACCATCCTGCCTTATCAGAAGACTGAAACTTCTGAGAGCAGAACTAGAGACACTGAAACAGTTTGAAACTGCATTTCTGTTCAAGTATTTTTTCCCTTACTGGTCAATAAAAATAAAGAAATCACAGCCCAGAGAGTCCTGTGACTGTGGTGCAAGAAGGTGAATATTTCAACTTTTGCTTTTGGTTTTGAAATTAAGTATCTTCTTTTCCATCCTAGTGTACTCTTGACTCAGAAGTGGCTCTTCGAGTGGGAGGTGATTTCTTCTTTGATCCTCAGCCTGGTGACTCCCCTGTAAAACTAGTGCTGATTGCAGGGGGCGTTGGAATTAACCCATTGTTTTCTATACTGCTGCATATAGCAGATCTTCATGGACACCAAGAGGGTAAAGCAAATGGATACAAAATGGGAACAGTGAAGCTGTACTACAGTGCAAAAAAGACAAGTGAACTCTTATTTAAGGTAAATCATTTCTTTACAGAATAGGTCTCAGCTATCCAGCTGTTAGAGTGTATAGATCATTCTGGTGCTAAATTCCAGGGAGTCCCTCAATGAAAGACACTCTGCAAACAGGCAGAAGTCATTCCCTGCCTCAAATCCACATGTTAATTCCTTACACCACTGTACAAACTAAGGTAGTTAGTGGACTTCACTGAGCAGTCAGATAGCATTCTCCTGTTGTCTCATAAAAGCATCATAGCTGAATAAAGCCTGCATATAGTATAAAGCATGTGTATATACACACCAGTGGTATTGTATAGTGCTGCCTGCTCTCACACTGCAACCACATAGTCTCTTTACAGGTTGTCTTGAATTCAAAGACTGGTAGGAGCAATTACATCCAAAGGAGATACTTCCAAAATAATAGGGGAGCTTAAGTGACAAAGCATTAGTTAGCATTTGGTACTAGTATAAGAATGAAGAGTTTATAACCACTTGTGAAATTGCTTGTATAGGACTTCATCAACATTTACATAGCAGCTAAAGATCACTTGTCACACTCAGCTGTTAAAGGGCACTGATGATAATATTTTAGGGTCAAATTAGAATCACAGAATGTCAGGGGCCGGAAGGGACCTCAAAACCTCATCTGGTCCAAGCCCCCTGCCAGAGCAGGATCACCCAGAGCAGATCACACAGGAAAGCATCCAGATGCTTCTGGAATATCTCCAGAGAGGGAGATTCCACAACCTCCCTGGGCAGCCTGTTCCAGTGCTCTGTCACCCTCAGAGTGAAAAAATTCTTCCTCAGGTTCCCATGGAACCTCCTATGCCTCAGCTTCCACCCATTGCCCCTTGTCCTGTCACTGGGCATCACCCAGCAGAGCCTGGCTCCAGCCTCCTGGCACTCACTCCTTACATATTTCTAAACATGAATGAGGTCACCTCTCAGTCTCCTCCTCTCCAAGCTCCCTCAAGCTCTCCTCATAAGGTGTTCAACTTCCTTCATCATTGTGGCTCTGTGCTGGACTCTCTCCAGCAGCTCCCTGTCCTTGAGCTGGGGGGCCCAGAACTGGACACAATACTCCAGATGAGGCCTTACCGGGGCAGGAGAATCTCCCTTGACCTGCTAACCACAGCCCTTCTAATCCGCCCCAGAATGGCATTGGCCCTCCTGGCCACCAGAGCGCACACACCTCAGCTCATGCCCATCCTGCCATCCACCAGGACTCCCAAGTCCTTCTCCCCTTCCCTGCTGTCCAGCAGGGCAGTTCCCAACCTATCCTGATCCCTGGGGCTCTTTCCCAGGTGCGTGATTATACACTTGCCTCTGTTGAACTTCATTCAACTTCTCCCTGCCCAACTCTCAGCCTGTCTCAGTCTCTGAATGGCAGCACAACTCTGCAGTGTGGCAGCCACTGCACCCAAGTTGTTAGCAAACTTACTGCCAGTGCATTCCATGCCCTCATCCAGGTCATTAGTGAATACATTGAATAATACTGGTCCCAGTACTGACCCCTGAGGGACTTCACTAGTTACAGGCCTCCAGCTAGACTCTGTCCCACTGACCACAACTCTCTGACTTTCCTTTAACCAGTTCCCAATCCACCTCACTACTCAATCATCCAGACCACACCTCCTCAGTTTTGCTATGAGGATGCTGTGGGAGACAGTGTCAAATGCTTTACTGAAATCAAGGTAGAGCACAGCCACTGCTCTTCCACCATCTATCCACCTAGTTATGTGCTCATAGAAAGTGATCAGGTTGGTCAGACATGACTTCCCCTTTGTAAACCATGCTGACTGCTCCCAGTGACCTTCTTGTCCTAGATATGGCTAAGCACAGCACTGGGGATAAGCTGCTGCTCCATTATCTTTCCAGGGATGGAGGTGAGGCTGACCAGTGCACAGTTACCTGGGTCCTCCTCCTTACTCTTTTTGAAGATTGGAGTGATGTTTGCCCTCCTCCAATCCCCAGCACCTCTCCTGTCCACCAGGACTTACTGAAGATGATGGAGAGTTCTCTGGCAATGACCTGTGCCAGCTCCCTCAGCACTCGTGGGTGCATGCCACCAGGACCCATGGACTTATGGATGTCCAGTTTACTTAACTGTTCCCTAACCCAGTCCCCATCAACCAAGGAAGTCTCCTCCTTAACCTTGTCTTCCTCTGTGGCCTTAGGGGTGTGGGGCTTCTGAGCATAGATAGAGACAAAAGCGGCATTCAGCAGCTCTGCCTTATCCACATCCTCTGTCACCAGGGCACCCATCTCATCCAGCAGGGGGCCTGTATTCCCTCTAGTGTTGGTTCTGCCTGCAACAGATTTGAAGAAGCCCTTTCTGTTGTCTTTGGCCTGCCTTGCAAGATTGAATTCCAAGGAGGCCTTAGCCTTCCTAGTAGCGTCCCTGCATCCTCTGGCAACTGTCTTATACTCCTCCCAGGTGGCCAGCCCCTCCTTCCACCATCTGTGGACTTCCTTCTGCCATTTGATTTTGTTCAGCAGCTCCTGACATAACCATGCAGGTCTCCTGACTCCCCCTCTTGATTTCCTACTCACTGGAATGCTCTGATCCTGAACTTGGAAGAAGTATTAACATAGTTTCTGTAAAGAAGCATCCCTAATGATTTAGGTTTCTTTGAGGCATTGAAAGCTTTTGCTTGTAAGATAAAGGTGAAAAGCTATTGTGATTCCATAAACTCTGGGTAGGATCCATCTCTAGTTTTTTCTTCTGTATTTCTACCACATTTTTAGATAGGAAGATGTTTGCTTTCCTTGGAAAGCCATTTATGTGTTGCTAGAAGCAGAATAATAAACTGCAACCTGTCTGTTCTTTTGGCCAGCTGCAGGCCTCTCATGTTCTAATCATACAGTTCTTTTCAGTGCAGAGCTAGCATTTCTTGAGTTTCATTGCAGAAATGAAGTCCTTAAGAAAGAGTTTCAAATACTTAAGAGTTTCCAGTGTCCATTCCAGCAGTGAAAATCCCAAATAGTGCAGAGTCTAGACAGTAACTAAATCTTAGCTTCAGAGGTGACTACAGCATGTCCTTGTCACTGTGGTTTGAACTGAAGCTGATGGAGTTTTGGTGTTAAGTATCAACCTTGTGGTTTAGAGAGCTGAAAATTGAAGTTTGTGCTCTGGTAAAAATAGCATTAGCATTAGAATCACAGAATGCTTTGGGTTGGAAGGGACCTCCAAAGGTCATTTAGTCCAACCTCCCTGCAGTGAGCAGGAACATCCTCCACTAGATTACACTGTAGTTGGTTTTACTTGAAAAACACAAGAGAGTAGAGAGTGTAGTAATCTTACTAGATAAAGCAGACAAGACTCAAGAAGTTCCTAACAAAGGGTAAATACAATACTGCAGGGTTGGGGTTTTTAAATGGAAAACCCATATGCAGGAGAAGGAAGTAATGAGAATTTATATGGGAAAGAAATCAGGAAAGGACTTAACTGGTGCTTAGGTGCAAATCTAATAAATTCCAGCCCACTGTAAAAAAAGGAGAGCACTAAACATGGCTGTAGTGTGTTCAGGTTCCAGGTATGGAAATGCTGTGTGTGTGCAGGTCAGCCCTGTGAAATCAGCCCACCAAGTTCTCAGTGCTGACATGAGTCTCAGTCCTCAGCAGGCATCAGTGGCACTGTATGCATGCATCTGCTGTGGTGTAATGGCCTGTGGTCTGTTTGGCATTGCAGAAAAACATCCTTGGTTTGATGAATGCCTTTCCTGGACAGATCATGTGCCGCTTCCACATCACCCAGCAGAGTGCACAGATCTCTAAAGAACTTCAGCCACATGTTACAGGTACACAGATCGTGTTGGAGGGCTAGAGGAATGAAGTTACCTGCATGGTTTAACATTTAAAGATTCAAAATGAGATGTGAATTAAAACCTGTATAATTTCACTGCTTTGGGGGAAAAAAAAAAATTCCCTTCGCAGTTTTTGGTTTGGTTTGGGTTTTTAATTTCAAATAAACCTCCTCTGTTAAATCCAAAATTCATTGTGGTATTTCCCACTCCAAGCTTTACTGCAGAAACTATTAAGCAAAATATTTACTTTGCTGAAGGTGGAATTGATGAAGGATAAGCTGACTTTGTGTCAGACATACTTTCACCAGAGCTGTTCTCTGTTCTATTGGTGTTAGAGATAATTACCTATTTTTGTCCTCTGAATTATGGAATTTTTAGTTCCATGTAAGCCGTGTTCCTCTTCAGTGACCAATATCCTATGCATTCCAGCTGGAAGTACTGATCTAAATCCCCAAAGAAAAATGGCTTTGGAGGCCTCAAAGCTTGATAACTATTATCCTTAAACAGGCCTAGCATTTTTAAGAAAGGAGTACCTGAAACAGCTCTTCTTGAAATTCTTTGGAGGCTTTGGAGGCCTCAAGGATTGATACCCATTATCCTTAAACAGGCCTAGCATTTATAAGAAAGGAGTATCTGAAATAGCTCTTCTTGAAATTCAGTCATTCTACTTCAAATTACTTCATGGTCATTACATGATTAACGTTTCTGTTTCCTACTTTTCCATTTGTCAGAGGGAAGAATATCTGAAAAGGATCTAGAAAAACATGTATCTAAGGATACTTTGTGGTACATCTGTGGTCCACCTCCAATGATAGAATCTATATCCAACCTACTCTCCAGCATTGGTGTTCCTAGAAACTCTGTCTTCTTTGAGAAGTGGTGGTAGTGGCACCTGCTGAACAGAAGACAGAGTCTGTTTCCAGTGTATTATTTTGGAAAGCTAAAATGTACAGAAATAGACTATGAATCAGTTGAAGATTTTCCATGAAGATCTCTTCAGTCATGATGCTGCTCCTTTAATTTAACTGTAATACATCCATAATACACTGCTGCTGCTCTTGCAGGGCAGGGGGAAGTGATTTTATATTAAAGAGATTAACTGCTGTGGTTTTGGGATGGTTTGCTTATTTCACTTTATACCCCTCTTTTGTTACCTAACTTTGAAGGCTTTCAGTGCCTGATTCAGCAGTTACAGAGAATGAGTTGTGCAGCAATGCCAGGCCAGTTTATAATCAATACTAATTCAGGCCACAACTTATGAATCTGCCCCAAATCATTGTGCTGATGAGTCCACACACTGCCTTCCCCAGTTCTCTACAATAAATTCTATTTTTATAGGAGAATTACTGTATTGTGACTTCCTTCTCTTCCCATTCTTAAAAAACACAACTTTTTTGTGGTTTAAGTCAGCCAATTGTGTTGACAGTAAAACTTTTTCTTATATTCATAGCTGAGTATTGAGTATAAAAGTGTTAAGAAGCTGCCAGGCTCTGACAGAGTTGTAGTTACTCACATGAAAATGTGTCCCTTGCAGGTACAGAGGTGGCCCATCCAGCTTGTGCTCACACATCACATCCCCCCAAAAGCAGCAATGGGCAGCCACAGCCAAGACAGGAAATCTCCACCTCCTGCTGCAGTAGAGAGTTTTAGAAGGCTCCAGGATATATACTACTTTGGGGGGAAAAAAGTGTGTGTAAAGTTTCCTTTTAAAGAGTCCATCATTCAGAGTCACCTCTTCCTGACTGAAAACACAGCTTGCCCCTTAGGGGCTGTTCTGAGCTGTGGTACCTATGGATTTTTGTCTGACACTCACCAGTAGCATTGCTTCAGTTGTTTAGCTTCTGCAGCAATTTCAGTAGTGCTCTTGTGCTGCCATCAAAGCAAGGGCTTGGAGTTTTCTGGTCTCACTGGTTTTTGAAGATGGGGTGAATGTGGATGTGGCATAGAATCATAGAATGGTAAGGTTGGAAGGGACCTTAAGGATCATCCAGTTCCATCCCCCTGCCATAGGCAGGGACACCTCCCACTAGTACAGGGCACTCAAGGCCTCCTCCAACCTGGTCTTGAACACCTCCAGGGAGGGAGCAGACACAACCTCCCTGGGCAACCTGTGCCAGTGTCTCACCACCCTCACTGTAAACAACTTCCACCTAACATCCAGTCTAAATCTCCCCTCTGCCAGTTCAAACCCATTGCCCCTTGTCCTGTCATTGCAAGACCTTGTCAATAGTCCCTCCCCAGCCTTCCTGTAGCCCCCTTCAGATATTGGAAGGCTCCTCTAAGGTGGCAGTAGATACCCTACAAGCTGAGAGTGAGTGTAATGGCTGACAACTGAGCCCTTTCTGATTGAAGCTTCTTCCCCCAATTTGCAGAAAAACTCTTAGTGGAAATGATAGCACTAACAAAACCCATAAGATCCTTAATTACCTATACAGACAGGTGGAGTCCTTAAGTGGTAGAGATCCCCATTGTACATCTGAAGACCTCAATAAGGAACAATCATTATTG
This sequence comes from Eubucco bourcierii, assembly GCA_013396675.1. Lineage (NCBI taxonomy): Eukaryota > Metazoa > Chordata > Aves > Piciformes > Ramphastidae > Eubucco > Eubucco bourcierii. The sequence continues at coordinate 101,195 of VWZE01008643.1, forward strand.
AATGATTGAAAATGTTAAACAGGTCAGGCCTGCTCGGTGTCAGCAGCTCTCTTCCTCCAGTTAAATGCTTCAGGCAGCAGTCAGGTAAGGCAGCAGCAGGTTCCTTGCCATCAGCAACCCTCTCCTGTACCTTAGAAGTTGCAAAGATGCTGATTCCATCACCAGCAACGGTACTGTTGGTGTGAAGAATTTAGTCTTTCAAGCATAACTTCCCCATGCCTGGCTAAAAAGGCCTCCCACCTGAGAAATCATTTCAGCTTCAGTATGCTGAGCTTAGCCTTAGTCTTAATCGGTACAGTTTACAGCTTGTAGGGTATCTACTGCCACATCCACATTCACCCCATCTTCAGAAAGCAGGGAGACAGCCTAGCTAGAAAACTCCAAGCCCTTGCTTTGATTGCAGCACAAGAGCACTACTGAAATTGTTGCAGAAGCTAAACAACTGAAGCAATGCTACTGGTGAGTGTCAGACAAAAATCCATAGGTACCACAGCTCAGAACAAACAGCCCCTAAGGGGCAAGCTGTGTTTCCAGTCAGGAAGAGGTGACTCTGAATGATGGACCTCAAAGATCTGCCTATCTGGGACAGTGCCATGATGAGTGTTCCCATCTTCTGGTGCCTGCAGCCTTATTCACTCAGTGCCACACGGTACAGCAGCACAAACCTAAGTGCAGGCTGAAATGACTTCTCCTCCACTGCAGACCCAGAGGGGATGTCTCATCAAATCCCCTCCTACTTAAATGAGAGGGAGATTCTTTCTGAGTATCCCTGTTTGAAGGAATGGTTCCTTGTTTGCTCACTCCAGAATGTAAACAGGCCAGTGTGCGTGTCAGAAAAAATAAAACCAAGGGGGTCTTGTGTGCATAATGAAGATCACAACTGACATGTGGGGGTTGATGCTTGAAGGAAGCAGGAGTGTTTTCCTAGAAACAAGCAATGCATTGCTATGGGGTAGTACTGGTGCCTTAAAATAAAAACCACTGGCTGGGCTCCTGCACATTTTAACAGAGAAATAATGAAAAGATTCTGAGAAGCCTCTACATGTTGTTTTTCTTGTGACTTTTATATCATTAAGTGGATTATAAACAGGTTTACTTTTTTTTTTGCCCCCCCCTTAATGCACAAGCTTCCTTCAGCCCAAATGACATCTCTCACAAACCACTCCTCAGATTCGCAGCGAAATGTCCATTTAACAAAAGGCATTTCAAAGCCCTTTGCATCTGTAATCGCTCTCTCTTCCCTCTAACCTCTTTCTGTCAGCCCCTGTTAACTCAGCCTGAGCGCTGTGGGGCAAGAAAGAACACAGCACTCCAACTGAATGGGCTCACCCGCTTGAAGAGCAGCGTTGAACACACAAACACACACTGGAGGAGGGAAAAACATTCCAAGCTCCCCAGCCCCCAATTCCATAGACCTCAGTTACTGCTGACAAGAAGTTCTGTCTTACCTTGAACACCTACCCTGCCAAAGGGCACAGAGCACCTTCATTCCCTAACGCGTGTGCTGCTCCTTACTGCCATTTCTGAGCCAAGAGGCCAGGATAGTTGTTCATGTCCCCTTCATCCATTGCCTTGGCACTGAAGAATCTTCTGGAATTCTACTTTTCACTGGGTTTGGAACAAAACATCAGTTTCACCTTGAATCTGTTGCTGGATCTGACTCCATCACAACTGAGGCGAGAAAAGAAACCCAGGAAAATTAGCCTATGTAAATATGTGCTCTGCAAATAAATCAGTGCAGGAACAGCCTACTCTGGTGGGAACAGAGAGCAGCCTCTGCTGTTCAGCAGCTACTGAGAGGAGAAATATTCTCAGCAGGTGGTGGAATCGTAACACATAATCCTAGAAAGCAAAAATGTTTATTTCTACTGCACTTGGGTCATCAGCTAAGGAGCTACTTAAGGAGCCAAAGCAGACCAATGCTTCTTCTAGAGCAACCAAAGCTGAGGGTTGCCATAGGTCTCCATCTACACACTTCTAGCAAGACAGTTTGTGCTACCTGGTGTTGGAGCCTGTTTAGAACAAACCTTCTTCTTAGAATGAACCTTTTTCTTCTTCCTGTGGCATTTATTTTAGCACTTTGCTGTGTGCTGATCTGGCACAATGAATATGAAGTATTCCTATAGGATTTGCATTAATTAACTGGAAAAAGAGTGGCTATTCAGTTATTACATCATTTTAGTTAGTAGGGTGCTTTTAGAGTGAATAACAGAAAGCACTTAAATTGAAAATGCTTTTTGTTCCCCCTTCCAGAGTATTGGTAAGGTACTGATTAGAGTCAACTGCCACATTCAGCACCACAGGCAACCTTCTGCTGATGGAGGCTTTGGCAAGGATTGCCTTTTAAAGCAGGCACAGCCTTGGAGACACAGGAACTGCATCTACAACTCTGAATCCATAGGTGAGCTGGCATTGTTAGCCAGCATTCCTCATACTTTTTAGAAGCATTTATCAGAAAGAAATTAGTCTCTGCTCTTCTTAGACTCTTCAGTTCTAGGGGGGGGGGGATGAAATTCCTGCATGAAAAGCTGATTGTGCTTTATTTCTGCCCTATAATTGGCTCCCTGAGGCAAATGTAGAGTCACAGCAACTACAAAGAAAAGGGAGGGCACCCAAATGCAGAGCCCTTCCCTGCTCACCTCAGAAACAGGTTGAGAGAGAAGCTGAATTAGGGGGCAAAAGAAGTATATTGTTCTGTGCTTACCTTCATTGCCATGCATATGTTAAAGCTACTTCGAGCTATTTCAGTTATACTGTTTTCATATGCACAGATCCAACAATCAAAGAAATTATGCAAGATGAAATGCCGGCCAAATAATTTGTGGATTTATCCCCTCCTAATCAGTACATGAACTATTTTCATTATGATGTTTCTACAGTTTGGACATTTGACCTTTCTTGGTACCTTTCTTGGTCTTCTACCCTTGCCTTCTGCTGTTCAATATAAAACTCCTTTTCCATCCATCCTTTAGTTCAGCCACTCCTCTTTGCCATTGTCATACAGCCTTGGACATTTCTTTGCTTGTCTGGGCTGGATTTTCTCCTTCGAACTCATCCTGTTTCACAACTGATGTCTTCTTCAGATGAGCACTTGCTCTGGCATCAGCATTCCTACCTGAGTAGCCCACAGGCTCCTCCAGCAGACAGGCAGCTCTTCAGACTGGCTTACGGACCTGAGGGTTCTGGAGAGAGCAAAACCACCTTCAAGTTAAAATACAGCCAAGTGCCACTTGTGTGTGCTGTTGTGCTGCACTGTCACCAGCCGGCATCCCTAACGCATGGCAGCAAACGCTGTCAGCTCCTTCCCTAGGCGCACGGGCAATGCTCTCTGGTGTCTCCTTTCCTTGCAGGAGAGGCACGTTAAGGTTAGATTGCATTCTCACTGGGAGATTCTGTCCAGTCTTGGGGGGAAAAACAGGTCAGGCTTTAAATGACAGCTCTCTGTGGGGAGGGACAGGGCCTGGCTTCTCTCTCGGCTGTGTGCTGGAGATGACAAACCCTGCTAGGAGCTGGTGGCTCAGAGCACTTTGGCTTCTCTGAGGGAGTCTTGCCCTCCCCCCACAGGTTGTACTTCTGCAGCCAAACACCCATTTCAGCTTCTCCCACACAGGGTCTCTCCACTAGTGCATTTCCCCACTTGGTCACATGTTCAGATGCAGGAGTTAAGCTCTTGGCCTAAGCTTTTCTCTTCTCCATTGAGGTTTCAAATAAGGTGATGGTTGCTTGTTTTTGCTTCCTCGGCTACTCTGGTGGTCTTGCTTTTTCAAGCTCAAAATGGCAGAGGCAGATGAGATAAAATGCACCTAACAGCTGCAGAGCCTTGCTGCTGTAGCCAGGCCTGTCTTCCTCAGGCTACATCACTTCTGTGTCACCCATCTACGAGGAGGTTTATGCTGTCTCTGTTTACTTGAGACCAGGGCACGGTGAAAGCAAGTGCAGGACTCCAGACAGCTGAACTGAGAGTAGCTCGAAGTCACATGTTGGAATTGATTATGTGACTATAAAACCAACGCTTGTTTGTCCTTTTCACACAAGAAACAATGGGAATGTTCTCTGTCAATCTTCCCAGCCCTAACTTGCCCTGGCATTTACATAAAGTTGTAAATCAAGCTTCCACTTCAACAAGTGCAACTTCCTCACAGACCCTTAGGTGCACTGTTGGACTGGTGGTGAAAACCCCAGCAGCCAGTTCTCTAGGCACCAGCAAATACTACTAATCCAGTAGCAAGAAGCTTCCTTCATCACCACATACATACACCAAGTTCCTCCTTCTGGAGGCAAATTATTGGCTGTTGTGCAAGTACCACAAATAAGGAATCTCCTCATGACCTTTATTTTTCTTTAGTTTTGTAAGCAGTTGGGATCCAGTTAAACAAGGTCAAATTGCAATCCAGTAAATGCTTTTTCTTCAAAAGTATTTGGAAAGTTCTTTCTACTGCAACACTTTCTACTAGCAAAATACTCATTAAATGCAGTGAACTATTACACAGGATTAATACAAAGCTAGTCCTTGAAATAGACACCATCAGTAGAAGGATCTTATGCTAACAAGATTTGCAGTCAGGTACTTCAAACTGTACAGATCAGAGACCTTGTATTTAAGTAGACCACTTGCAACAACCTCTTTTTGAGGCTCTTGGAACTCCTCTCTAATCTGAAGAAACGGAATGAAATAATTGAAAAATAGTGCTGTAAGCAGAAGCTACTTAAAGTCCTGTGGTTAAACAACTGAGTTAAAAATCAAAAATCCTTTAATCACTGGGAAGAAAAAAAAAAGAAAAAAAAAGGCACCACCGTGCTTTGTGTGTGTGAAATGGCTTAAACTTGAATGCCCTTGTCCCAGTTAGATGAATATTCAAAGTGGCATGACTTTGCCCTTCTCTGCAGTGTTTTGCCAACTGTATAATGTTTAGGCCTGTAAAATGCTTTTGAATCACTCTAGGTGCACATCTGACGCAGAACACACTTCCTTCCTACAGCATTCTGAAGGCAAAGGAAAATTAGCAGACACAAACTGGTGAAGGAACAAAGCAGCAAACCACTTACAGAGCTCTTACTTCAGGTTAAAAAAAAAAAAGGGGGGTGTGGGGTGTGTGTGTGTGGTTTAAAATGTACTTCTCACCTTCTTACCAGATTGTAAACAGGGATTAAGAAAAGAGATAGAAACTACTTCCTACTGTTTTAAGAACCCTGAAGTACTTGGGAGAACATTGGCACAGAAAGTATGTTACACATGGACTGACTGTCACTTGTAAATGTTTTTAATGTAGCTCCAAACATAAGAATGCTGGCAATTTTACAGATTTCCATCAGCTATCAGCTCCAAAATATGGCTACTCATAGATATAGATAAATATATATATAAAAACAACACCTCTAGGAGGGTATTTGCATTTTGTAAAGTCATTTAGTGACAGTGGTTGGCCACTGATCCCTGTTACTTGTCTACAGTTTCTGTTCTTTCTCCCAACACGTAACACTGAGGAAACAGTGCAAAATCACCTGGAAGGGTCAGGAGGCAACATCTAATTCCAATTTTAGTGAAGTTAGCCACTGAAATTAGTACATTTTACCTGCCTTTTGATTTCCCCCTCGTTTTTCTGTCTTCTGAAGTCTCCACAGCTACAAACTGTTGACTGGCAAAGAGAACATAAATGTGAGTGAAAAGGGAACAGCATTTGATACTGGAATCCTCTGCCCCACACAAACTTACTGTGGAGTTTGTTTACCCAGTGTGCCAAAAAAAAAAAGTACATCACTTTCTTATTGCTGAAAGATCTGAAGAGTTAATAAAACTCAGAAGAGAGTCTCATCAGTATAAGTATGCTATCTGAGATAAATGCAGGTAACAAGCATCTCACCTAAGCTTTCCAACTGTAGCCTGTTTAAGCCCAAATACCATTTTCATGACACTACAAGCTTCATGACAAGTAACCTATGGCACAATAACACCTTCAGCAAAGATACGTGGACAAGAAAGCATTACAGAGTAAAATCTGACCAAGTGGAATGTTTGCCCTGACCCAGGGACAAAACCAGTTTGCTAAGGTCACAGAAAAACCCAAGTTTTCTGCCCCTACCTTTTCCTTTGAAGTGTAGCCTAAGAGGCAGCACAGGGCATTGGTCACTCTGGGCAGTGGATGGAATTTTTGCAATTCATTTCTGTGGGTTAACAAGCCTGGACCTGCAGTTACTTAAAACTTCCATTTATTGGTGTGCTAAGGAGCAAAGTAAGTACAATGCCAAAGAAGTGCTGAACTGAGCAACGAGTGATGGTGATGAGCAAGGTTCTTGTGTCTTGGCAAAGTATCAGCAACTCTCAGGAGTCCTGAAGCACAGGTCCTTACTCGCAGGAGCAGTCCACTGCTCCGTCACTGCCCCCGCAGCCCTCCAGCGCTGGAGCGCAGTCTCCCCCCGCTGTTCCCTGTTCCACGCAGCAGTCAGAGGCGCTCTGGCTGAGGCAGGCCTGCAGGTCACTGCCATCGGTATGGCAACCGGCAGGAGATGCTGCTTCTAACGCCCCGTTCAGGTGGCTGCCTGTGTCGTTGGTCCCAGCAACCTCATCTCCCAAGTCTATGACATCGTCCAGCTGCTGCTCTGGATCCGGCTTGGCTGCTGTTGAGATTTGTGCTTCTAAGTTTCTTGTGTTCTCCGTGACCTCAAACTCCTGCTTCTCTGCCACCTGCTTCTCCCTGGTACTTGACTTAACCTTTGTGGAATTCTTCATTTGTTTGTTGTGCATATCTTCTTTGGAGAACCTCCAGTGAAACTACAAATAAAAGATGGAAATGTTAAAGGCCACTAGAAACAACATGAGATGGTCATTTACTCTCCTGAGTAGAAATGCCTTTATTGACTAGTTTTAACCCAAGAAGTAGTTTGAGCAAAAAGAGCTGAAGTTTTACAGAATGGCCTAAGTCAGACGAGTTAAGCTCATTTGTGCCTACATGTACACAACTATTACACGGAGGAGAGAGGATGTGATGCATTCTGCTTCTGCTGCTTGCCATGCCCAGTGGGTTCCTCACCACATGCTGTGTCACCGTGGAGGCCTACAGCACGCTGGCAGCCAAGCTGCACCATGTGCAGAGCAAGAGCACGCAAAGCCGCACAAGTGCGGACGGAGGAAGCGATCCCATGGCCTTCTTCCAATGTTTGTCACCAGGTTCGTGGCAGAACTAACACCATGCTCCAGACTGCACCCAAACAGGAAAATATTCTGAACCATTGGTGTCAATGTTTTGTGGTGAGGAAGCCTGAGACTGCCTCCTGCAGCACTCGTCACAAGACTTGCCACAGCCACCATCGCAGAATGGGTTTATCTGTTAACAACAGAGGGTACCAGCAGTACATTGACATACCAACTCGACAGCTGTAACAAATACAGAGGCTGACAAATAGGCCACTAACAGATCTGCTTTGTTTGTAAAAACATGAGTGGATGTGAAGGTTTGGGAGTTCCCTGCCCCCCCACACTTTGTAAAATGACCCAGACTAGAACTCAGCCAGCTGGAAGTTAAGGACTGAAGCTCTATTTACAGCTCAGCACAATGTACAGCAGATATTTACACTATAGACAGGAATATTTACAGAAATATACAAGTAAAAGGTAATACAGAAACACAACTCCCCTCCAGAAATCAGAGACCCCAGGAGGGGCTCCCAACCACCCTTCCACCTTCTCCCCACCCCTGTACCTTACCCCAAGGTTTGCCTTATGTGCAAGGTAAATTAGGAGGATCGGCCAAGGGGGTTAGAAGAAAAGTGGTTAGTGAGGATTAATCAGCAGAGGAGCCAGAGCCCAGAAGCTGCTAGATCCCCCAGCAGCTCCTGTTCCAGCAAGCGACAGAGAGAGACTGACTTATCTAGTGTTTTGGTTATTGTTCCCAAACAATTCTCCAGCAAGCCTATGAGTGAAGCAGACATCATGATGTTTTCCTTTCACAGCCTAGAGTGTAATTTTCTCTATTAAAATATTCTAATTAGCCTCAAACCAGCCCAGTGGACCTCCCCAAGGAGAGCCAGGCCATGTCCCCAGCCCTCGCTGAGCCATCTTGCACGAGTCTGCAAAGCACTCATGAAGGTGCACAAATGTTTCATCAGCAGTGTCTGCTAATGGAAGCTCAGGGATGGGCTAGCAAGCAATGCTGGGATGGCATAAATAATCTCATCAGGACACTCAGACATTTTCTCCAGTGCAGCCATGTCTGTGCCACAGTTGGCCAAAACAAGGACTCGTGGTCGTACATTTCAGATCTAGCATTTGTTCTTTAATCAAAGAGCCACTCAAAACCTATTAAGGCTCATTACATTAAAAAAAAAAAAAAAAAGGAGCAATGTTCATTCCTTCAGCTAGCCAGAACTTCAGCTACAAAGAAAACAAATGGCCTTCACAAGATTTTCCTGAGAAGCCATCTAAATTTACCATTTAGAGAATGGGGAAAGACAGCATCTCAGCTCTACAGCCTCACTGTCTGAAATTCAGATACCTGAATATTTTCCTCTTTGATTTGCACAAGTGCTGGGCACCTACAACTCCCCTTTAACTCAAAGCTCTCTTTGATGGAAGGTAAGATCAGGCCTCTGAATGTGATAAAGACTGAACTGCAGGGGACTGTGTGCATGTGCATGTGTCTGGGTAGTCAGGTATTTATATCCTGTTTCACAAAAGTGCACACAGCCTGTGCCTGCTGAAATAAGCAGTGAATAAAGTGAATGAACAGGATTACCTCCTCACTGACAGAATGATGCACTAATAAGAATACTTCTCTCTTACTGAAGAGAAAAATAAGCTGTACCACCCCTTGCATGTTGCCTTTTCTGCTCCTCTGGCTAAACAGAACAGCAGTTGTGGTGCATGGGTTAGATGGCTCAGATCCCCCCAGGGATCAGTGCTGGGTTCGGTGCTGTTCAACATCTTCATCAATGACACTGATGAGGGGAGAGTCTGCTCAGCGAGTTTGCTGATGACACCAAACTGAGAGGCTTGGCTGATAGAGCTGAAGGCTGTGTGGCCACCTAGGGAGACCTGGACTGACTGAGAGCTGGGCACAGAGGAACCAAATGAGGTTCAACAAGGACAAGTGCAGAGTCCTGCACCTGGGCAGGAATAATAAACTGCACCAGGACAGGCTGGGAGGTGATCTGCTGGAGAGCAGCCCTGTGGAGAGGGACCTGGGAGTGCTGGTGGTTAACAAGTTCTGCACGGGACAGCAACGTGTCCTTGTGGCCAAGAGGGCCAATGGGATCCTGGGATGTATTAGGAAGAGTGTGTCCAGTAGATCAAGAGAGGTTCTCCTCCCCCTCTGCCCTCATGAGACCTCATCTTGAGTACTGTGTACAGTTTTGAGCTCCCCAGTTGAAAAGGGACAGGGATCTGCTGGAGAAGGTCCAGCAGAGGGCTATAAGGATGATGAGGGGACTGGAGCACTGCCTGATGAGGAGAGGCTGAGGGGCCTGGGGCTGCTTAGTCTGGAGAACAGAAGACTGAGAGGGGATATAAACAATGTTTATAACTGAGGGCTGGGGGTCAGGAGTGGGGGACAGGCTCTGCTCACTTGCTCCCTGGGATAGGACAAGGAGCAATGGATGGAAGCTGCAGCACAGGAGGTTCCAGCTCAACACAAGGGGGAACTGTTTGACTGTAGGGGTTCCAGAGCACTGGCACAGGCTGCCCAAAGGAGTTGTGAAGTCTCCTTCTCTGAAGCCTTTCAAGGCCTGTCTGGATGTGTGCCTGTGTGACCTGAGTTAGATTGTCTGCTCCTGCTCTGGCATGAGGGTTGGACTCGATGATCTCTTTGGGTTCCTTCCAACCCCTGACATCCTGTGAGCCTTTTAATCTTGCCAGCCTATTTCCCTCCTCTGAGAGGTTATCTATAAACATTTCAGACATGCCATACCACAAGTTCAAAAACCCCTGAGTGCCTGTAAAGTTGCATATGCAGAATATTCAGTAACTTAACATCAAATGCCGTTTGGCATCTTTGATGTGACTCACACCACCACTTAGAGATGCTGAACCAGTCTTACATTTCTTTGTACAACCATAATCAATATACCTCATTTTAACTTGACCTTTGGTGTGAAAATTTGCTCTAGTGATTTGTGCCCCCCCAATACATCTGTGTATTTAATACTGCCAATGTGTAAATCCTTTGCTTTGTCAACCAGACGTTGTTGAAGAAGTTTTTATATCCTCCAATGCAAAAAATTTAAACAAAGTCCTGAGTCATCTGGGTGGTATGCATTTGTTATTGTAATATAAGCAATCAGCAGCATACTCATTTACTTGAAGATGTACAATCACTTGTAGGTTCCCACCCCTCCCATTAAAACCTCACACAGCGGCAGGGGAAAAATGACCAAACACAGGCACTCCAACCCTCATCCCAAGGTCCCTCTAATCACTTGAAAATAGAAAAAGCAAGACTGCTGGGCTTTGTAACACATTCACAGAATACTCTGGGCTCTGTCTTTGCTAATGAGAGAGGGTAAATCCTATAATCACAGCCATGCTCCCAGTGGTTCTCTCCTACTTCAGTCAGTTCAAACACTCTCCTGGCCACCAGTTCACCTAAATGATGACTTTCACAGAGCCAGGCTCAAACCCAGTGAGGGCTTTATAGATTAAAAAATATCTGTAATTATCTCAAATGTTGGGTAAAATGCTCCTAGTGCTCAACTCTGCTTAGTGTTTCCAGTCTCCTACTCTTAAATCAACATCTGCAGGGCCTCAAGCACACCACTTCTTCAGGTGACAATTGGCTAGCCAGAACTCACCTAAGTGCACAAAGCTAGAATACAAATGAGTTTGTTTTAATTAGCAGCCTTCTCACTGTGTGGTTTCAGAGATCCTTTCCATACTTCACCTGTCTGTCCTGGTACTCAAAGGGCAAGGTGAGCTCTAGTACTACAGGAAGGTCAGCACTTCTCCCAGTGTCCAGTCCCTGTACTTGTATCTCACCTGTATGCCATGACAGGTTTGGGTAGGGAATGCCACAGCTACACAGTTTCAAAATGGAAATAGGAATACACATGTCTGTCCCTCGTGCACATCATCAGCTGTCAGCTATGTTCTTGGATAATTTAGCTGGATTCAGGGGGCTTTTTTGGGTTAATTCTAGCAGAATTCATTAGCATTCACACAATACACACAAACACCTGCCAAGATCAGGCATGCTCCATGCTAGGCTCTATCAAAACAGGTAACAAGAAAGAGAAAGCAATTTAAACAGAAAAGACAGGCAGTGGGTGGGAGAAAATAGTATTGGTTCCACCTAGCAGGCAGTGAACATGGGCAGGGGATTTTAGGTGCCACTGTAAAGAGAAATCTACACCCCTGCTACTGCTGTGACTTCAGTAGAGAATGAAGAGTTTTCACATCATTTGAATATTTTTTTGTTTCTCTCATTTAAACAGTACCTTGTATCTTACTATTTAGCCCAGAAATGCTGAACAGGCCTTTTTTACTTCTATGGGAAATCAATGCCAACATAAAAATACCTCCAATGAAAACCAAAGAAACCAGGTACTCAAGGTTATTTACCTTAGATTCTTTCTTCTTTGCTTTCTGGGGCAAAGAAGGTCTCTGAAGAAATACAATTTGCTTTGTAGATAAATTTCCCTCCCTGAAAAGAAACAAATGCACACTCCTGAGAATGAATTAAATTCACGTCTGACATCACCCACAGCGAAAATCCATCTCAGTCACTTATTTCTCCAGGTCAAACAACAACAAAATGAAGAATGACCTAAACATTGCCTCTCCCCAGTGTCTTTCCATAGCCTGGCATTTTGGAGGGAAAAAAAAAAAAAAAAGAGCAACTGTTCAGCCTGATAGAGCCTGTCAGCCTGTGACATACTTCTGCTGAATGTTTTAGCATTAGTGTGTAAACACAGAAAAAAATTGTTTGGAGCAAAAAGCAAGAAATCCAGGCTTCATGGTGCCTGTGTGGAGCAGCATCTCAGTATCAACAGAGTAGTCCCTCCCAGGACACCAGTCAGGAATGGGGCTGGGTGCTCCTCACAGCACCACAGGAGGCACAACCAAAGGCCACCAGCGGTTAGACTGGGTGGGTGCCTTGGGTGGGTGCCCTTCGGCTCTGTCAAGCTGAGCAGTGCCACTGAAGTTCTAATACAGGCTACAGAAAGCTAGAAGAGAAAGAAAACCATATATAGCTGGTTAATTTTCTGTTCATTTCTATATTTAAACATAGATGAAAAACTTTAAATATCATTTTTTCCCCCCCCAGCACAGATGGCCTTTACTTTTTAGGTTTTTATGTGTAGGAGTAGTCTTCATCTAGATCTGGGCATATTTTTACTCTTTAAAGATAAAAAAAATCAGGACTGATTGTGTTGCTGTATAAATACATTCCTGATCGGTGAAAATGCAGAAAGCACCACCTTCATGATTAACAAGTAGGATTGATTGTTTTTTCACCACAGTTATGAAGAGCATTTTTAAGTGACTTGCATTTATAGTTAAAACCTAAGACTATTAATAATAGCAAAGTAGAGTGCAAAATGATTGCGTATGCAAAGAAGGCTCGAGGGTCTCCTGGGCTAGACTGTCTATCAGCAGCATCAGACAACATCAGCTAGGCAATATCTCACTCCAAACATTATTACAGCTTTTGGCTGTGCTACTGGGAGATCCAGGGCAGGAATTTTACAATCAAGTTTGCAGAGAGGCAGAGATGCTACCCAGAACATTGATGCAGAAACCACACTGCTACCTTGCGCTGTTTTGTCTGCCAGACACGTGCTTCCTGCCCCATGCTCAGAAAACCGAAATAGCTGCACCAAAGTCTGCAAGGGCAGCTACTGAGTGCATGCAAGGAAATCCAGGAGAACTCTTGGTATGGGCTTCAGTGTCCTAAAGGCAGTGTGGGACCCCTCCCTACCTGTTTGTCTTCAGAATGGGAGTGGGAAGCACACAGGTCAGCTGCCAGCCATACACCGCCAGGGAATTCAGCAGCGGAACGTAATCTGTCTGCACCTCAACTCCCTAGGAAAGAGCAATCAGCAGTTAGCATCATCACCTGGAATGCAACAGTCAGTCTGCCAAAAAGAAAAAAAACAACAAGGAAATATACATGTGTGGGTATTCTGGGAGGGAGAATGGGGTTTTGTCCTGAAGTGTCCTAATGACAAGGGCTTGCAATGACAGGACAAGGGGCAATGGGTTTGAACTGGCAGAGGGGAGATTTAGACTGGATGTCAGGAGGAAGTTGTTTGCAGTGAGGGTGGTGAGACACTGGCACAGGTTGCCCAGGGAGGTTGTGGCTGCTCCCTCCCTGGAGGTGTTCAGTCCAGGTTGGAGAAGGCCTTGAGTGAGCTGTGCTAGTGGGAGGTGTCCCTGCCTATGTCAGGGGGTTGGAACTAGACGATCCTTGAGGTCCCTTCCAACCTTACCATTCTATGATTCTAAGTGGGTCACTTTGTATGTCCAGCTAAGCAGGAAAGAAAACATTTGAAAGCATGAGACACAGGGGCCAACAGCCTGTAGGTAACAAACTGCTAACTGAGTTTGTTTAAATTGGTAAATACCTGTGAGGCATCCACCTAGCTTTAGCTTGCAGACCTGAACAGGCCAAAGTCATTGTATTCTATCAATTACCTCCTCCCAAACAAAAACATATTGAAGTAGTTAAAACATGACAGTGTTGCATTTCCCACATCCTGCAGCCATCTAGGCCAGAGTAAATCCTGTAGACCTGTACTGAAATCAGTCAGGTTACTCCAGCAGGATGGATGAAAAGCAAAATGACCAATGCCAACAACAAAAGCACAGGTTTACTTCTTTTACCACCCACAAATATGCATCGCTTCCTTGTTCTTCGGGATCAGGAAATCCGTGGGTTGAGACCAAAAGCATTGCCTTTCAGGGCAGAAGTCTGGCTCCAGCCACAGATCTACCCAGCAGAGCCTTGCTAATTTTCTTTCTGCTAAATGGCAGACCCTGTCATTCACTCAGAAAGAACCACAGTTCTCTCAACAAAGATTGCTCCAGTGAGGTGTCTAATTGCCAAAACTTGCAGCAATTTAACAGAAATATGTTAGAGCATATTTACTAGTTTTTAATTTTAACAAACACAAAGCAGACAAATGGTAACTACTAAACTCTACAAACAGAACTAAATTCCATTGGAGTAACAATTGAATTTATCCAAAAGCTCAGGCACTTACACTGGTTTCATGTGCACCCAAGGAGTTTTAACTGCCAGTTCTCAGCACTGGGTAAGGCACAGTAGTTTTGCAGCTCCAAAAAATCCATTTATTCCTCAGTAATGAAACAGTCATTTGATCAGAATCCATTTATTCCTCAGTAATGAAACAGTCATTTGATCAGAACTAATCCAAATCCTGCTGTAGTTATTTCAAAGTATTTCAGTGAATTCCAGTCTCAGCTATTCCTTTCTTCTAACAAATGTAATTTAGGTCACTTGATATCTTCATAACTGAATGACTGCCTGACTATACCTTCTAAAAACCTGATCATGAGTACAAAGGCAAATAGCTGAAGAAGCTGCACACTGTTCCTGCTGAAAAAGGTGAATGCTTAAAAACTATATTCCAGAAAGCACATGCAAGAGAACACTCCACTGATGTCATTTCTCTACAGGGGTTTTCAGGGTCTTACAGAAACACTGCTCCTTTACAGCATCACTGCGTGCAGATCAGAATTGCTAACTGCAGGAGAGGAAAGAGATGCCCTGCAAGAGGAGAGCAATGCCATGTGGTCTTTGATTCATGTTCAACCAAGGCTTATCCTACAGATGCAATTGTGGTAGCTTCAGAGTCCCCTTAGACTCCCACAAGATGGATTATTTCCACCCTCCTGTCAGTTTTTAAAATAGGGTGTCCAAGGGTAATGCAAAAATGATGACATTTCTTTTAAGATCTGATGGTTCAAGAAAACATATTAATAACACACTTAAGATTTATGAGATTAGTCAACAATATCATAGAATCATAGAATGGTAAAGTTGGAAGGGACCTCAAGGATCATCTAGTTCCAACCCCCTGACATAGGCAGGGACACCTCCCACTAGTACAGCTCACTCAAGGCCTCGTCCAGCCTGGCCTTGAACACCTCCAGGGAGGGAGCAGCCACAACCTCCCTGAACAACCTGTGCCAGTGTCTCACCACCCTCACTGCAAACAACTTCCTCCTAACATCCAGTCTAAATCCTCCCTCTGCCAGTTCAAACCCATTGCCCCTTGTCCTGTCTTTACAAGACTTTGTCAATAGTCCCTCCCCAGCCTTCCTGTAGGCCCCCTTTGGATAATGGAAGGGTACTCTAAGGTCTCCTGGAAGCCTTCTCTTCTCCAGGCTGCAGAGCCCCAACCCTCTCAGCCTGTCCTCATAGCAAAGCTGCTGCAGCCCTCTGAGCATCTTCGTGGCCTCCTCTGGACCCAGTCCAACACTTCCATGTCCTTCAAAAACCTTCCAAATATATCTGAAATATCTTCCAAAAATACCCAACATCAGCATTAAAAACAAGCCCAGAGTATCCACCACTGTGAGCCTGCCACAAGGTACCTGAAGAACACATAAAAGGATCTGACCAAAACATTCCCTCCATTAAATAGCCTTTGTGGAGGACAAAAAAAAATGAAAAAAGAAGGAACTCACTCATATAGAGGGTGGAGGACTAGCAGGTCAGGAAAGGCTGGCACAGCAGACCTTGTTTGTGCCCCCAGCAACATCTTGTGTGGCAAAGACGATTTCTATTTTGAATCCACTGCCTAAGGTTTGCAATTAGCAAGAGGAACCTTCTCCTTGCATCAGGATGTGCATCAAACATCAAAAATCAGAGGGAGATTATGGCAATGAGGAAGGACATCAATACCATGCAGAGCTCATTTGCCTGCTGCAGAAGCCAAACTGTTTCAGGAACGTGCTGTCACTCCTGCCACAACCACTGTGCCTGCAGGCTCTGAGTGGCAAGATGAGGCTGGCTTTGGACCTGTCTGGCTTGTCAGCAATAAGCATCATCTCCAGCAGATGATGTGTATTACAGCTCCAATGGTGCAGAAAGGAAATAAGCAGGTAAAGCACATTAGGAGTACAAAATTATTGGAAAATAAATTTAAGATTGAATTCAATTAGGCTGAAAGAAATTTTCTTTAACCAATCTGGAAGTGTGAAAAAGTTCTGTACTATTGCTACAAAAAAGGTGACCTTTTATTTTTTGTATGTGCTGGTACCCAACACCACAGTCTATGTGTTAGGCTGTTTGGAGGAAGGGAATATAGAATCATAGAATCATAGAATGGTAAGGTTGGAAGGGACCTCAGGGATCATCTAGTTCCAACCCCCTGCCATAGGCAGGGACACCTCCCACTAGTACAGCTTACTCAAGGCCTCCTCCAACCTGGACTTGAACACCTCCAGAGAGGGAGCATCCACAACCTCCCTGGGCAACCTGTTCCAGTGCCAGTGCCTCACCACCCTGATCTAGAGGCATACACCTCCTCCAAGCTCCACATGCTCTCCAGCAGGCTCCCTCCCACTCTGCAGGATGCTTTGCTGGAGTCAGACACTGCACCTCCTTCCCAGGTCCCTGGAGAATAAACTCCTCCTAGTTATTGTCTGTGTTTGAAGATCACAGAGTAGAGAAAGGAGTCACTCCAGAATAAACAGGTGTAACTCCCATGGGCTTCAAGCTCCTCCCTTGCAAATACAAGTAACTGGAGCTTCCTTTAAGATGACAAGGAATGACTTTTGCCTCCTCCTCCTGAATCCTTGGTTGCAATCCTATCCCACGACTGGAATTTGTGCAGCAGCAGTAGTCAGGGTTACAGAGACCTTTAATTGGTGTTACATTAAATGCTTCCCAAAGCAAAAATGCTTATTTTAAGCAAACAACCACTGGGGGATGGGGTGCAGAGAAGAGACAGGTTGTATTCTTTCTGTGTACCTAATACCATAATTAAAATTATTTTACCTATTGTTGCAGATGGCGGAAAGAAAAATTCAAACACACAATTCCCTAAGATGAAATGACAAAGCTCTTTCTAGCTAGCAAATATTGGATTTGAACACCAGCAGGACTCGAAAGTAGGTGCCAGAGCCTTATTGAAAAAGCATTCAAAGCATGCATCTCAAACTGGGAGACATTTCATTCACTGAAAGGGTGGAAATTTTTAATTAACTTGGTTCCCACTCTCCTGTAGATGAGAAGTAATCTCTGATCACACCTTGAGTGTCAAGAAGCCAGAGCATATTGAGCTAGGTTTTCCCTTGACTCGCATCACATGAAAAGAATTCATTTTATTTATAGTAGTAGTGTTTGTTTCCAGTGTTTTCTCTTTTCACAGTTGCTTCTGCTCATTAGAAAAAGAACAAATGATTAAAAAATTATAACGATAATATCTGGGGCAAGGCACACAAACAACTGCATTAACAATTTTTTTCTTTGCTTTTCCCTCCTACTGTGACAATTTTTAACCACAGCAAGATAATAAACAAGCCAACTACTAAGGTCTCATGGGACAGAAGTTGTTTAGAATTCATTCTTTCCTGGGTTAAGTGCATGTGATTTACAAGGCAGCTATGGATTGTCACTATCTTTTTTTTTTTTTTTAATCCAACATGGATTGAAGAGTGGAAGACTGAAAAAAAATCTCATTAAATAAATTTTAATAAAACCTTTATCGGCAAATCCTAACAGACTGTGTACTAAGATGTACAGACAGATGGCAAAGAGGCTGGGAAGTGAAAAACACAAGTTGCTTTCAAAGTGTAACCTACTGTTTGTTGGGGAAAACAGGCACTGCGTTCAAAGCTGGCTCCTTACAAAAAAATAGAGGGGACAGGCCCCCAGGATGGCAATGTGAACCCCCAGCCAGGGCTGGATACCAGTCCCCACCACTGCCAAAGACAGTGCCTCCTCTCCCAGGACACTGAAGGGAGCAAGAGGAGGAGGTGAAAGCTGGACTTGCACCTTAGTGTAAAAGAAGGACAATAAAAGGAGAGGAATGGAATACCTGGGCTGTGCAAGAACAACCCAGTAAAAGTGTGCTGCTAATGGTTTATGTTTGCAGTAACACAGCTGACAAGGAGACTAAATCCAAGCTCTGAAGTTGTGAATTATGTGTCTTTTTCCTTTTTAGATTTCTTCCAAAAGGTAATTTCTGCTAACAATGTAATGTTACTGATCCATTAAAAATATTTATTGGGAGCAAAAGGAAGCTCCACAAGTGTTTCTGCAATAAAAGTTAGGTTGTGCTCCTCTAGTATTGAGCTGCTCCTCAAATTCCAAGAGGAACACACTACAGCATCTTCCTAGCAGATTAGAATCACAGAATCAGCCATGGTTGGAAGGCACCACAAGGATCATCAGGTTCCAACACCCCTGCCATGGGCAGGGACACCCTACCCTAGAGATCAGGCTGGTCAGAGCCTCATCCAGCCTGGCCTTAAACACCTCCAGGGATGGGGCCTCAACCACCTCCCTGGGCAACCCATTCCAGGTTCTCACCACTCTCATGGTGCAGAACTTCCTCCTCATGTCCAGTCTGAATCTCCCCACCTCCAGCTGTGCTCTATTTTCCCCTAGTCCTGTCACTACCTGATAGCCTAAAAAATCCCTCCCCAGCTGTTTTGTAGCCCACTTCAAACACTGGAAGGCCACAAGAAGGTCACCTGGGAGCCTCCTCTTCTCCAGACTGAACAGCCGCAACTCCTTCAGTCTGTCCTTACAGCAGAGCAGTTCCAGCCCTCTGAGCATCCTCATGGCCCTTCTCTGGACACGCTCCAGCATCTCCACATCCCTCTTGTCCCAGGGGCTCTAGAACTGGATGCAGTACTCCAGGTGGGATCTCAGCAGAGTGGAGTAGAGGGGCAGAATCACCTCCCTCACCCTGCTGGCCGTGCTTCTCCTGATGCAGCCCAGGCTCTGGTTGGCTTTGTGGGCTGCAAGTGCACACTGCTGGCTCATGTTGAGCTTCTCATCCACGAGCACCCCCAAGTCTCTCTCCTCAGGACTGCTCTCCAGCCAGTCACTGCCCAGCCTGTATTGGTGCTTGGGATTGCCTTGACCCAGATTCTTGCTACACATCCATTAGCTGTATAGCAGAGTGGTGTGGGATGGCTCCTGTACACTTAGAAACCACCAGTGGCTTTTGTCAGAGGATGGGTTGCTGACCAATACAGACTAACTGCCAAATTGGGACCTTAGTGGAAAGTTAATAGGAAAAAAAGTAATTAAAAAAAATCCAGAGGCAGGCTCTTTGCTCATTATTCAGGGCAAAGCTAATTTAGAGCTATTTATGATTAATTAATATATGTGAATTCATGCACTGTGAAATATTTTTGAGAATATAGTAAGACCATAACATGGTGTAGGGTAGCATCCTGCTAAGAGTTTCTCTGTGATTCAGATGTAACCAGTCAGCATTTCAGGCTGCTCAGTAGCATTCACATCTGGCTCCACATCTAGGGTAGGACAAGGAACAACAACTGTGCCCACAAAGCCCACTTCTCTCTGTGACTTCTGCAAGCGCAAATCCTACTTTCTAGCACAAGTGTAAACTGGCAAAAGCATGGAGAGCTCCTGACACTGCTGCCACCTGTAACACAGAAGCAGGTGTGCACAGCAGCACAGTTCTGCATTTACAGAAGCACAGGATAGGTAGCAAATGCTGAATGTGCTACCATGGAGGGTTCTCCACAGAAGAAGCATGGAAGCACCTTATGGAACATGTGAAACCCATTGTTGCATGGGCAACACACATGTGGATTGGACAACTCCATGTCAGTGGTCATGCAGCACAAGACATAAATGTGATCTAGCAACCCATCAGCACATTTTCTTAAACACTTCTGCAGTTTTAGCTCACAATTCCTGAATCACTTCTGCACTCTACCTTAATGTGAGAGCTGATTTTTTACTGTTTGTACATCAAATGATTTGGGGGGGGAACAACAACACACACAGTAAACCACTACCTAAACAACTTGTATAGCCCGGGGTGCTTTTTCACACCCATGCAGCTTCCCCAACAGCATTTCATTTGGTTATAATTTATTCCCCAAAATTCTAGCTTTTGAGAAAAGGTTTTGTGCACCATCATCATGGACTAATGATCTGTTTCCATGCAAGAAAGGCAGCTGAAGTACAGACTCTCCACTGACAACAGCAAAGATTGCTACTGCCCTCCACTTACATGCAGCCTGTGCATGCAATTTATGGGAGCCCAGCACCTGCTTCGTGTGCCCCTCAAAATGCTGAGGCCCTTCCCAAACCTTCCTGGCAGTAGCACAGGGTAAAAGAGATGCATTAGCCAGGGCACTACTGCCTGGCTGAAGAACCACAACTTGCTCCTTATACGCTCTTTCACAAAGTAGAAAAGAGGACTGAAATACTTTTTTCTCAGCTTGTTCTTGAGTGGAAAGTTCAGATCTAGTATACTCACTTCTTCCTGAGAAATGTCATGGCTGAGCAGAGAACTAGTTCTGACATCTGATCTTATCACAAACCTAAGCAAACCATGACAGACAGGAAGTGATTTATTTTTTTTTATTCATATTGTTTCAAATCCTGTGCTTTTCTGCCTGCTTGCTTCAAGTTCCCTTTACTCAGGCAAAAGAAGTGCTCGCCTTGTTAGACATTCAATACTGCCAATGCCAAAAAGAAATTATCAGGCAAGTCCCAAGTTCATACTACTAGATTTTATTACTAAATTTAGCCCCCCCAAAAAAACCCCAAAGAAATATTAGCCTGGGCATTTTAACTTTTTACTGAGCATATGGATACTGAGTTCAGTGGACAAATATATATGTATATATTCTACTTTAACATCTTACATAGAAGAATGAGACAAGAACTATAAAGACCATTTGAAGATTTGCTTTTTGTTCAGTTTTTCTTAAAAAAAGCAACAAGAGGCAAAATAGTGAAATATTATGCCCAGGAAACATGTATGTCCTTTGTAAAGAGGATCACACACACAACTGCTTTTCATGCCCATTGCCATCAGCTTCTTTGCTGACCTGGTTGTGACTTTCTCCCTTGACCAGAGACAGCAGAACATAGCTTAACTGACATATGACCTAAATCAGATTTACAGACAAATCAAACTCTCCTTTCCAGAGAATTTGTTCTCACAAGGCTCACACAGAGCAACCTAAGCTCAGCAGAGATAATTTTATTAAATCTTTTGATCTGTGGCACTTTAAAAAGCAGACCATGTCTACAGCAGACACCGAGCCTGGTCGGTTCTGCCAGGGAAGTGACAATATAGTGTTTTATTTGGGGGTTTAATTCATGTTAGTACCAAAGATGTGGTACAGGAAACAAACACACACACACACACACACACACAANAAAAAGGTGAAGAAGAAAAGAAGATTTCAAATGAGAAAACACCTGCAAGTTAAGGACAGTGTTTTCAAAACAAGGTTACAGAAGCAGAACAGTGCAGAAATTTCAAACAAATGTTGCAGCACTCAATTTTAAAGACAGTATTAGCTGTTTTGTCTGGGGTAATGGGGAAGAGAAGGTGACAGATTAGAGTTGAGGAGTGTCGTGCTTTAACCCCAGCCAGCAACTACACCACACAGGCACTCACTCAGGGAAACCGTGCAGGCTCTGATTAATCAGAACTGTCTACCCACATTTGCCTACAGAAGCAGAATTAAAACCATCCAACAAGTTTTAGGTCTAGATCTCAGAGGCTGCAGTGGAAATAATATGCTTTGACATTTTTAGGGTTAAAGTGATAAGGATGAGAGCAGCATTTTGCCGTTAGAAGTCCTGTGGTCATTTGCAGAGGATACCACAGCTCTACCTTGAGAAGGAAGAGTTAAATTACTCCGAGCTATTGCATCCTGTCTGCTGCTTGGCGGGACCACATACTGTGACAGCTGCGAGCTTTACATCCTCTACAAACTGACATTTTACACACATACTGGGTGCATCACACTGTTCAGCTTGTTTTCTCTATTAGCCTTAGCAATTAAAAAGGCAGCACTTTCTCTGCTAAGAGGTGTGCCAACCCCTCTTCTTTTGCCTTTACGGTAACACAGTAAAACATTACATTTTCATTTAGAAAGGTTCTCTTTTTTATTACTAAGGACATTGAGATATGTTTTATATCTTCCTTTTTAATAAAAGCATCTTTCTTTTGTTGTGGCTTGAGTTCTCCTGTTTCTTTCTTCTTCTTAACTGGCATAGAGCAAAATAAATTTACATTCAGTTCAGACCACATCTGAACAAGAACATTGATCATCCAGATAATCAAATCAGAGAGCAATTTAAAGTAAGGATCCATAATATATACTTCTATGTCATGCTGCCCATCAGGGCTTCTTGCACTGCCTTGGTACACATGAAAAAGACAAATGGTAAAGGTTAATCTAGATCAGAGCTGAACCTTTACCAAAAATATAAGAGAGTCTACATGAATGAGTCATTCCACTGCTCCATAATTATCTCTGCCATAACTATACTTTGAAGTATTCATAAAGGAAACAAAAATGCTTTACTGGATTTTGGACATCTTCTGTAACTACTGAAGTCCATCTCCTTCCCTCTAAATGCTCCATTTTACACTCCCTTCCTCTGCACTGCATTATTTCATGTTTATAGTAAATGAAAATTAATTCTCAGAGGGTTTAACAACGAGGTGCCTTGGTCTTCTGGGTATGACACTTGGCAAGTGCCTACAAGTTCCCTGCCTCACAATCTTTCTTTCAGGCATTCAATGACTTTACCTATCTATGCCCACTCAGTCTGAGAAAACATGAGGCAAGAAATGGCCAGGCAGTTATGTAAATGTCAGGAGAAGACAGAGGTGGTCAATTCCACCCTTCCTCTAAATGGGTAAGACTTCTGCAAGAGTTCCCCAATGCCTCAACCTCCTTCCTTCAGCAAGCTTTATCTTCTCCATATTTTTCTCCTTTCAGGCTGGTGGGTAACATGTTCATAATGTCCCCAAGAAGGCCCCTTGATCTCAGAAGAGCCAGGAACACCCAGCACCCACATTTTAAATTACAGAAGAGAACAATCTGATCATACTGACAAGTTGTGTATATGCTATCAGGCAGTTTCTGAAATTACATATCCTGAATCTTATCTCTGGAACAAGCCTTTCAACATTAGCCCTCACACAGACATGATGTGCAGCAGTACAGCATGTCATGACATGCCAGATGGCAATTGACCAGTTGTGTCTCCAGCATGGAACTGCTGCAATGGAAAGCAAATGATACTGTGTCTACTAGGGCTCTAACAGTTCAAAAGGCCTTGCTAGAAGATAACTCTGTTTTAGTCTCCAATCTGCCATCACAGAATCCCCCTTACCAGGTGCTGTCTTCATCATGTAGTTTGAGACAAACATTTTTATGTCCACATAGAGCAAACCAAGAGGTGTGTAGAGGCCATCATGCATTACTTTGTGGCACAGGAAGGACATGGAAGTGTTGGAGCAGGTCCAGAGGAGGGCCATGAAGATACTCAGAGGGCTGCAGCAGCCCTGCTATGAGGACAGGCTGAGAGAGTTGGGGCTCTGCAGTCTGGAGAACACAAGGCTTCCAGGAGACCTTAGAGTAGCCTTCCAGTATCTGAAGGGGGCCTACAGGAAGGCTGGGGAGGGACTACTGACAAGGTCTTGTAATGACAGGACAAGAGGCAATGGGTTTGAACTGGCAGAAGGAAGATTAAGACTGGATGTTAGCAGGAAGTTGTTTCCAGTGAGGGTGGTGAGACACTGGCACAGGCTGCCCAGGGAGGTTGTGGCTGCTCCCTCCCTGGAGGTGTTCAAGGCCAGGCTGGAGGAGGCCTTGAGTGACCTGTACTAGTGGGAGGTGTCCCTGCCTATGGCAGGGGGTTGGAACTAGATGATCTTTGAGGTCCCTTCCAACCTTACCATTCTATGATTCTATAATATCCTACTGAAACAGAATCTTTAACTGGTCGTTTAACAGCCAAACTGGTTCAGACTAAGAATCCATTGAAGTCAGAAAGCTGTCTCCAGCATGGTTTTAAGTGACATCTAAGGAAAAGCAACATATGTCAGGGTATGTATGTACAACACCTGCCTCAGACATTTTGTGTACTTCCTCCCAGCACATCTGGTCTGGTTTGCACTAAAGGGAATCCAGTTTGTGCAATATGAAACCATTCTGTGATGTGAAGCTTAAGTGGGGAGGATCAGACTTTAAAAAATGCACTCCTGATCTGAATTAAAATCCTTGTCAAACACAGAGATAGGTACAGTAGGGGAAAAACCAACATCACTTCCACCTGAAGCCATTTGAACTTCTTGAACCTGGAGCATTCTGTAGAAGGCTGTTCGGCAGACCTGCTGCCTGCTTGCACCTGGCCCTGACCAGTGCCACTTGGCAACCCTTCGTTCTCACACTGGAAAAGATGGCAGCCAATGCCTATTGACATGTTTCACATGATACAGGAGACCTCTACCTATTCCATTCCCTTCAACTTTTCTCTTTATAGGCTGAAAGGACACACTATGTAAAGTCTTCCTAAAATGGAAGCTGTCTGTATCACTGGTCATCTTTGCTGCTCTTCTCTGAACACTTACAGTGTTAACATAATCTTCTAAAATAAGGTGCTAAAAATATGCAGTTTTAGTAAGCAGTAATATAAGCTTGCTGCTTCACCCTCTATTCTCTCCTAATAGTTTTTAACATATGCTTAACACTAAAGCTTCTTAACATTTGCCTTCTTGACCAGGACTGACCTAGCACACTCAAGAAACCATCTGTCATTATCCCCAAACCCAGCTCCTGAGTGGCAACAACCCAATCTGACCACACAGCACACAAGAGCTTCCAGTCAGCTGGACAACTGTGCTGTGACAACTGGAACAGCACTAAATGTAATATAGGAGTTGTTTGTTCAGATGCACATTATAGAATCATAGAATGGTAAGGTTGGAAGGGACCTCAAGGATCATCCAGTTCCAAGCCCCTGCCATAGGCAGGGACACCTCCCACTAGTACAGGTCACTCAAGGCCTCCTCCAACCTGGACTTGAACACCTCCAGGGAGGGAGCAGCCACAACCTCCCTGGGCAACCTGTGCCAGTGTCTCACCACCCTCAATGCAAAGAACTTCCTCCTAATATCCAGACTAAATCTCCCCTCTGCCAGTTTAAACCCATAGCACAAGAAGATCTGCCCTTAACACATTAGCCTCTTCTTCAAGAAGTTCCCAGCCATTATTATGTGGCCATTCCTTGCTACACTACCAAATTGTCATCTAATAACCAAAGTCTTAACCCTGGAATTTTACACATTTAGGCTAGAACCTGTTCCATTTCCCTTTAATCTATCCTTTTGCCTTGATTGTCTTTCTTAAGATTTTATAACATTTACAAAATATTCCAAGCAAAAATTGCATTGCATTTCTAAAATTTCTTTCTGGTAGACTAATCAAATAAAGCAAACAAACAAACAAAAATCCTTCTAAGAGTTACACAATGGTATCTTCTTTTCCTCCATGACTTTTTTGCTTCAAGTCACAGAAAATTTACACCCCAGTTTTTCAAATCCCTATCTGTGTACCAGATTATGTGCTTAAACTGGCAGAGGGGAGATTGAAACTGGATGTT
>VWZE01008644.1:0-19650 GCA_013396675.1 Eubucco bourcierii
CATCCAGTCTCCTTTTAAACACCTCCAGGCATGGTGAATCCACCACCTCCGTGGGCAGCTCATCCCAATGCCAGTCACTCTTTCTGTGAAGGTACTAGGGAGAAGAGACCAACCTCCACCTCACTCCGACCTCCTTTCAGGTAGTTGTAGAGATCAGTAGGCCTCCCTTCAGCCTTCTCTTCTCCAGACTAAACAATCCCAGTTCCTCATGAGATACATTCTCCAGACCCTTCACCAGCTTCTTTGTCCATCTCTGGACCCGCTCCAGCACCTCAGTGTCCTTCTTGGAGTGAGGGACCCAAAGCTGAACACAGTACTTGGGGTGTGACCTCACCGGCGCTAAGTACAAAGGGACAAGCACTTCCCTGGTCCTGATACACAGGCCAGGATGCTTCTTGGCCACCTGAGAACACACTGCTGGCTCCTGTTTAGAGTGCTCATTCTAGGTGCCCACCTTCATTCCCACCTTTATAAATATGGCTCAGTCATCTTCATTATTTAGCTCTCACGTTTCAGCCTGCTGCCCAAATGCCAATCCTAGTTTTGTGGGGGTTTTTTTCTCTCTAATAAACTCTCTGTGGGAGGCAGAATCACCCTGTGCTTGTGCTGGAAGTCCTGGAGGTTATCACTTTGCTGCTGGGTTTTTTCGTGATGGACTTTCCCCTCCATTTTTGGTAGGCTCAGGTAGGCTGCATCAATCCACCTTTCTGGCCTTGATTGTGATGTTTATGATGATGGCAGCCTGCAAAGTGACCTAAGGAATGGATGTGGTTAGAGCTGTGGCTCTAAGGAGCTCATTCCAAATGCTGTACTCTAATACATTGAGTCTTTACACACACTCCACAGAGCCAGGACAAGCTGTAAACTGTAGTTAGATGTTTGTCCATTTAATGTTTCTCATCAGGTTTGTCTCCAGAAAGCTATAATGAAGGAAAGCAGATTCAAGCCAGAAAGTGCCTTGTGAGCATGTGATGGCAATGTTAATCAGGAGTCTTTGAGGGGCACCTGATTAATTCCCCACACACTGCTGTGGGAGGTTCTTGGGCTCAATCAGGAAGCAAAGGGCAAACACCTGGAGGGTTAGGGTGGGGCCAGCTCATTCTGCAATAACGAGGAGTTGTTTGGGGTGTGCTCTCCCATTCTTTGGGAGTTGTGGGTGGCCTGGAGCAAGGCCCTAGCCGAAAGCTGGCCTCGGTTTGTGGAAACAGGTAAGTGATGGCCTTGCTTTGTGCTTCCTCATCGGAGAGCTGCATTTATTTGTATGTTCTCAGCAAAGCTCTGCAGCAGGTGCTGATAGAACAAGGCAATGCTTAGAAAGCTGTTCCTGAGCCAGCTCCTGGCCAGTGCTTGCTCCTCTCTTTTCTTCTCTCTCCAGTCCCTCTCCCCAGGGTGTTTCTGGGTTTGGCTGTGCTTGGTTGCTCTGCCCTCTGTTGACTGGAGTCTCTCTGGGGCAGGCAGTCTCTGTGAAGCGCAAACTAAACTTGTGGTGCTAGAGAAATGTTTTGTAGAGCTACTAATTGTCTGTGGCTGTTCCTGTGGTGTGTTCTCAAAGCTCTGATGGCTCTGACGCCTCCCCTGGCACAACTGGAACCCGTTTTCTCTCGTCCTCTAGCTAGGTACTTGTGAGAAGAAACCAACTTGTCCTGGTGTGAGACAGCCTCTTGCAGAGTCTGAGTCGAAAGGCTGCTGGGTTTCTCTAGGTGAGCTTCACTTGGTTCTGTTTCTATCCCAATCAGAGCAGAGCTGGAACAGTTATGCTGCAAACACAGCCACTGTGCTTTAAGCTTTGCTCTGTGTGGAGCCTCCCAGGGCACAGGCTGTGCCACCCGAGTGGACATAAGCTGGAGCTTATTCCTTTGGGCTTCTGTGCTTCTCTCGGTTATCCCTTCAGGTCTGGATCCAAATCTCATCCTGGTTATTGCAGTCTTCACACTCTGCCTGGGGACCTCAGCATCACAACTCCCAGTCCCTGGAGGTCTGTGGCAGCTCTGAATCTTGCAGCACCTGGCACCCTCCCACCCCAGCAGGTTTGCAAGTGAGACACTAAACCAAACCCCTTAACCCTGATCAGTGTCAGTTTGTGCCTCCCACCTGCAGCTTGCAGCAGGTTCTCGCCTGTGGCTAACTGCCACTCCCTGCTGTTTCTGTGTCAGTTGCCTTGTGCCCGGCATGTGCTCGATGGCTCTTCTGCTTCTGGTTTGAGCTGGGGGGGTTCATCTCTGTCTTTATAAGGCATTGTGGCCACAGCAGCGGCAAACTGGCTCTGCCCTGCAAGACCTACTGCCCCTTTGTTGGAAGAGGTCCCTTTGGTGACAGGCTTTGGGCTTCTGTCCTCCTCTCTGGCATTGCTCTTGGTTGATGAAGTGCAAGGACGAAGATGATGGTGAGGAAAATGCCTATGACAAGAAGCCTTAGGTTGGGGCCGGTCAAGGCCAGGCTGCCAGTGCCAAGCCTGATCCGGGCAAGAGGAGACAACGTTCCAAGGGCTGCAGTCAGTTGAGAGGTTGCTCTTCTTCCCAGGGGAGTAGAGAAGTTAGGGGTGGTATTTAAACTGGACCTTTTAGCACCTGGAAATACCTGTGTGGTTCCTCTGCATGTAGGGCCCCACACAGGCAGCTGTGCTTGGTTAATGGTGGTGTGGGAAGACTCTCTGCTATCTGCTGGAGGTGACTGCCTGAAGCCCCTGCTCAGCTGCTGCCTGGGACTAGAGGTGCCTGAAACCCTTGGTTTGGATCCCAGGTGTTGGCAGAGATCTATTTGGGTAGAGAAATGGTTCTGTGCTTACTCTCTCTACACCCAGTTGTATCTAGAAGCTGCTTACTCTGTTTCTAAACACAGTTGTGTCTAGAAGCTAATCCTTTATTTAAACCTCTGAGCAGGCTGGCATTTTTATTGCCAAGAACAGTGTGGCCAGCAGGGCAAGGGAGGGGATTCTGCCCTTTTACTCTGCTCTCCTGAGACCCCATCTAGAGTCCTGTGTGCAGTTCTGGAGCCCCCAACACAAGCAGGACCTGGAACTGTTTGAGCCAGTCCAGAGGAGGCCATGGAGATGCTCAGAGGGCTCCAGCAGCTCTGCTATGAGGACAGGGTACAAGAGCTGGGGCTCTGCAGCCTGGAGGAGGCTTCCAGGTGACCTTGGAGTGGCCTTCCAGGATCTGAAGCAGAGGTCTGGGGAGGGACTATTTAGAAGGACTTGTGATGACATGATGATGAGGAATGAGTTTGAACTGGCAGAGGGGAGATTGAAAGTGGATGTAAGGAAGAAGCTTTTTGCAGTGAGGGTGGTGAGATACTGGCACAGGTTGCCCGCGGAGGTTGTGGAGCACAGAATCACCCAATGTGATCTTTGATCACATCCATTGATTCTGTGCTCCACCACTTCCCTGGAGGTGTTCAGGACCAGGTTGGATGAGGCCTTGAGCAACCTGTTGTAGTGGGAGGAGTCCCTGCCTATGGCAGGGGGTTGGAACTGGCTGAACTTTGAGGTCCCTTCCCCCCTAAACCCTTCTATGACTCTGACTCCAGGTTTGGCCTCAGCAGTGCTGAGCACAGAGGCACAGTCCCTGCCCTGCTCCAGGCCATTGGCCTCACCACTGCTGCCCCACAGCAGGATGCTGGTGGCCTTCTCAGCCACCTGAGCACACAGCAGCTGCCAACCGGCACCCCCAGGTGCTCCTCTGCTGGGCAGTTTCCAGCCTCTCTGCCCCCAGCCTGCAGCCTCCTTGGGGCTGTTATGGGCCCCCAGCCTTGCTGAGCAATGGTGCCCCTGAGGGTGCATTGCCCTAGAACAAGAGGGGGGGACACTGATTGTCCACACACTGCTGCCTCTCTAGTTGGAGAGAGAAGCTCCCAGTGTGGCTTCCCTGGTGCTGATGTGTGTCCTAGTGTGGGGAAGCAGCCCAGGAGTCATTGTGGACACAGAGAGGACCTGGGGGTACGCAAACTAGACCTGGGCACTCAGGCCTAAGAGTTCCCCAGTAAGTCTGATTTCTAACAGCTCTGACACTGGGACTGCCTTAATTTTTTTCTTTTTTTGAGCCCATGGGCTGCCTCTCATCTCTCAAGGAGCTGTCTGGGGAAGCTCGATTTGCTGCCTTGCAGTAACTCATGGCTCTGCTGGGGCCAGAGCATTGTTTCTGGCCAGTGCTGCAACCAGGGTAACTCTGGAGGAGGAAGTCTTCTGTGGGGTCAGTGCAATGGGACCAGAGTTGGTCTCTGGATGGGGCACTTAGTGCCATGATCTAGTTGATTGGCTGGGGCTGGGTGCTAGGTCAGACTGGATGAGCTTGGAGGTCTCTTCCAACCTGGTTGATTCTGTGATTCTCTACAGAGGGTCAGGGAGTTGTAAGGGGGCAGAAATAGGAACTGTCCAGTATATTTTGGCAATGTCTGCAGCTGATCCTCACTTAGAGATACTTTCTTCAGAACCTCTTGGGGCACCATGTCCCAGGAAAGTGACACCCATGGCTTTGGGAACCTAAAGGTCCAACTCCTCACTTTGTTATGGGCTAGCTGAAGACTTCTGCCAGAGGCATTCCCAGGAAGAAAAAATACTTCTGGGCTTTCTTTCTGGCTTCCAATTTAATAGTGCCTCTGTGCCTCCTGCCTGCTACTGCAATGCCATGTGACATGGGAGTAATCTTTAACCCAATGGAGTGGTGGTTAGAAAAAGCTCTCCTGGACTTGTGTTGAAATATGCCAAGGCTCAGGTACTCCTTTACTGCCAGCCCAACTCCTCCCCCCTCCACAGGAATGATTGTCTCCTTGGGAGGCTGTTCTGCCCAGCAGGACAGAAAAGTGGACCTCTATCACCTTCCTTCTCTGAGGTTGTTTTCTGATGTGGTGACACTTTTCAGCCCTCTGTCCATGTGTGGAGCTCTGGTTGTGAATCCAGGAGGAAGTTCAGATCAGCAGGGAAGGCTGCGGTGACCTCAGCTCATGAGAGCAGACAGCAGCAGGATCACAGAGCTGTAGACTGCTCTGGGTTGGAAGGGCTCTTGAAGGTCTTCTGTTCCAAACCATCCTGCCATGGGCACAGGGACATCTCCTAGAGCAGGTTGCTCACCAATCAGTAACAGATCATAGAATCAATCAGGGTTGGAAGGGACCCAAGGATCAGCCAGGTGCCATGGGCACTATCTCCCTGGGCAGCCTCTGCCAGGCTCTCACCACCCTCATGGAGAGGAGCTTCTTCCTAACATCCAGTCTGAATCTACCCGTTTCTAGCTTTGTTCCATTCCCCCCACTCCTATCAGTACCTGACAATCTAAAAAGTCCCTCCCCAGCTTTTTTGTAGCCCCCTAAAGATACTGGAAGGCCACAAGAAGGTCTCCTTGAAGCCTCCTCTCCAGATGGAACAACCCCAACTCCCTCAGTCTCTCCTCACAGCAGAGCAGCTCCAGCCCTCTGAGCATCCTCATGGCCCTTTTCTGGACACCTTCCAGCACCTCCGTAGTCTTCTTGTAATAGAGTCACTAAAATAAATGGCTTTCTCCTGCAGCTGGGGTGGTGGAGGGGTGACCTCTGTGCTGTGTCAGTGCCATGGACATCTCTGTCACTGACACACAGATGCTGCCTGCAGCAAACCTTTGGACTTTAGTGATTGGCATTGGAATGGGCTGTCTGGGGAGGTGGTGGAGTCAGCATCCCTGGAGGTGTTTAAAAAGAGACTGGATGAGGCACTTGGTGCCATGGTTGAAATGTGATAGGTTGGACTCAATCTCAGAGGTCTTTTCCAGCCAGGGTGGTTCTGTGATTCTTGCCCAGACGCAGGCTGGCGCACTGCTTGTGTCAAGGAACAGCTGGAACACAACCCCATCAAACCTCCTTCAGGGTGCCAAACTGCTCTGCCCTCCTATCTTGCATGTGGCACTTGGCTAGGAGCGGTAGTTTAGGGTTTTTAATCTGTCTGTTTTTTTCCCCAAGCCAGTGAGAATGTTAGCTATGTAGTCCTAAGCACACTTAACAAGAGCAGAGCTCCAAATCCTCTCTGAGCTCCTCTGTAAATCTCCAGCAAGGAGTCACAGCGGCTGCTGCATCCAGCTCTGTCAAATGAAGCATCTTCTGTGGCTCTCCTCAGCACCCGGGGCCTGAGAGGGGACCGGTACCACAAGTGCAGCAGCCTGGGCTTATGAAAACCCCAAGCACAGATCTAATCACAGAATTAACCTGGCTGGAAAAGACCTCTGAGGTTGAGTCCAACCTATCACCTTCAGATTACCTAAGCCATGGCACAAAGTGCCTCACCCAGTCTCCTCTTAAACACCTGCAGGGATGGGAACTCCACCACCTCCCCGGGCAGCCCACTCCAATGCCAGTCACTCTTGCTGGGAAGAACTTCTTCCTAACATCCAGCCTAAACCTGCCCTGGTGCAGATTGAGGCTGTGTCCTCTTGTTCTGTGCCTGGGAGAAGAGCCCAACCCCACCTGGCCACAATCTCCCTTCAGGTAGTTGCAGAGAGCCATGAGGTCTGCCCTGAGCCTCCTCTTCTGCAGGCTGCACACCCCCAGCTCCCTCAGCCTCTCCTCACAGGGTTGTGCTCCAGCCCCCTCACCAGCCTTGCTGCCCTTCTCTGTACACATTCCAGCACATCAACATCTTCAGTTGAGGGACCCAGAACTGGGCACAGCACTCAAGGTGTGGCCTGAGCAGTGCTGAGTACAGGGGCAGAAGGACTTCCCTGGTCCTGCTGGCCACACTGCTCCTGATCCAGGCCAGAATGCCATCGGCCCTCTTGGCCACCTGGGCACACTGCAGGCTCATGTTCAGCTGCTGTCCTCGACTACCCCCAGGTCCCTCTCTGCCTGGCTGCTCTCCAGCCACTCTGTCCCCAGCCTGGCCTGATGGTCAGGCCAGCTCCTCTGTCCCCCTCAGTGACTTTGTCCATCATTGTGGCCCTCACTAGAGCAGGACAGTCCTCATTCTCAAAGGACAGAAATGAGACAGGCCTTGTAGGAATTTAATGTGACTTTTGTAACCTTCTAATGGCATGGAGGGACAGAAAGAGAAGCTGTGTTCAGCCTGCAAACCTTGCTTCAAAAGTGCAGCGCTCAGCAGGCGATGCTGTGCTGCCTGTCCCCAACACGTCCTTGGTTCAGCGTTCTGTCTCCAACTTACCTCTTCACCAGCTTGGGCCACTGTGACTGCCTCCAGCTAAAGCATCCTGAGGAGCTGCAGAGAGAAAAGAGATCCTTTCCTTACTACTTTTAATCAGCTTCTTGACCTAGAAAGTAATGTTCCTTTTTGTTTGGACTTCCAAGGTGGCAATGGCTCTCGGTGACAGGAACAAAGAAAAACAAGATGCTGTGATTTTATGAGTTTTGAAGTCAATTTTCACAGGTTGGTTAGTTTTTGGCAGCTTTACAGTCTGTCACTTATTTTTATTCAGAGGTAGTCACTAATTGTCTGTATTTTCTGGAGCCCCTGGGGTCCCTTCCAACCTAAACCACTCTGTGATTCTACAGTGCTCGGAGCTGAGCCCTCCACAGCTGGGAGCGATTTGGGTTTTCCAACAAAATAGGGTTTAGGCTGACTTGGGGGAAAAAGAAGCTGAAGGTTCAAGTGCAGAATGGGAGGCAGTTTCAGGTTCAGGGTAGCCCCTTCAGTTCCTGCTAAAGGAAACTGGACTGAAGTGAACCAGGGTGAGAGGTGGACTCATCCTTTTGCCTGGGCAGAGAAGCGTGAGCGAAGTATGGGACCTTGTACTAAGCATGCTTGGCTATGTGCCGTGCTGTGTGGCTCACTTGTGGTGCCAGATGGTCAAGTCCCACTGCCAGGGCGTCTGTCCTCCTCTCTGAAACCTGCTCCTCCCATTAGGACCTGGGGACCCTCAGTTAATGTATGGAAGGAGATAATTTTCAATCCGTGCCAGCTAATGCTGCTGTATTTCTATCTCCTTCCTCCGGTGTCTGGCTGAAGAGCCTGGGAGCTTCTGTCCACACAGCACAGGTCGCTGGGTTCTTCCCTGCAGCAAGGTCCATTTCATCCCCTCTGTTGCAACAGGGGTGATAAAATGCTGGCACAGGTTGCCCGGGGAGGTTGTGGCTGCTCCCTCCCTGGAGGTGTTCAAGACCTGATTGGATGAGGCCTTGAGTGACCTGTTCTAGTGGGAGGTGTCCCTGCCTGTGGCACAGGGAGGGTTGGGACTGGATGAGCTTTGAGGTCCCTTTCAACCTAAACCCTCCTGTGATTCTAAGGCCGAGACACCAGCACAGCCCAGGACTGCTGCTGCCGTGTGGTTTGTGACAATCCCCAGCCCGAAGGGTTGGGACTGGAGGGTTAAATCCATATTCGCATCTCTCCCTCCCGCCGTGCTGCAGATCCAGGACTCGGATCCTTGCGGGTGGGAAGGGCAGCAGGATGCTCCTGGGCTCCAGATCCACATCTCAGGTCTTTTAAGAGAGGGATTTACGTTTGGGCTTTGCTCCGGTTGGGTACAGACAACAGAGTTGTGCCTTGCTTATCCTCCCCTTGGTGAACCCTCTAGCTCAGAGGAGAAGCTCCAAGCCTAACCAGTTCTCAAAGGGACCCAGGTGCCAGCTCACTGAGCATGTTTGCTGGCAGGGACCAGCCTTGGGCTTTGGCCTCTCCAAAGGACTGCAGAGTGGAATGGAAGCTGTGAAACTGCTCTGGGGGGGCTGGCAGCACACCAGGCTGCCGGTGCAGTTAGTTATTGGTGCTGGGAGCTTGCATACTAAGTCTACTGAGGCGCCCAAGCTGTTTTCTCCATGGAGGCTGCTTTATGAATTAGGTAAGGTTGTTTGTTTTATAGAACTCTCAAAAGTGTCCATTGGCTTTAGGCAGGCCCAGAGGAGGAGGCTGGAAATGCGTCCACTCTGATCCCAGTTTCCCATTGCCACACGCTGAAGTTTTATGGCAAAACTCCCTCGGATCTCTACATTTTTGATCTCCGTGCTAGGGTCTGAGACTTGTGAAGGGATCTGTGCTGGTCTGTAAGGAGCTCAGCGAGGGTGGAGGAACCTGCTGCCCAGCCAAGAGTAGGAGAGGGGAAGCTCAAGTTGCTCTTTCTCCCCACCCAGAAACCCTTGTGAGGGCCACAAGGAGGCTGACAACCTCTGACCTAGACTCAAGGGCTCCAGGTTCTTTGTCCTCCTTCCCGCGGTTGCTTCTCCCCGTAGCAGAAGGAGGGCGAGCAGGAAAACATCTCTGGGTAAACCAGGTCACGTTCAGGCCTATTTTGGCCTCTTCGGGCCTACCACAACAAGGAAACCCAAAAATAAATCCCTGTGAGCCCTCCACCACAGGCAACTGCTGCTCTTGACTGCACACTCACAGCAAGAGGCTGCTGGTGAGGCTCTCCCTGCCCACAGCCAGCAGGGTAGTTCTCATCTCCCCTTTCCAGATGAATCTTCCTCTCTGGAGCTTAGCTGCAGCAAAGGAATGATTTGCTCTTACATACAGCCTGTGAAGGAATTTCTGGAATAAGGAATTAATGTCTGTCTAAACTTAGAGCTGTCCTGTCCTTTGAGATCCATCTTCTTGATTCTGATTAATTTTTAGAATCACTCTTTAGAGTCCTCGGTAGAGATTCTGATTTGATTTAAACCAATATTTCTCTGATGAGCAATTTAATTTGTAGATCTTAAAGTTGTGTCTCAAACTCTGCTCACTAAGGTACTGTTTACAGCTGTTTTGGAGATGATCATCGTGATGCACAAATCTTTTACTTTTCTTTTTTACACACCTAAATGTGTGGCGAAAGGAGATTCAAGGAAAGCCATCACTGTGCTCTGTTGAGAGAAGAACCTTAACATTCTAGAACCAAACCCAACTATTAGTTATAAAGCTTCTCTAGTTGCACTTTTTCATGGACAAAAGTCCATGTTTAATTTAGGAGTGGCTGAGGGAGCTGCGGGTGTGCCCATCCTCTTCTGGTGGTGCTCATCCAGTCGGAGCTGCGGCATGCAGAGGTGGGCAGGGTCCCGTTCCTGGATGAAGGGAGGAGTGGGCACGGATCTAGCTGTGTCAAAAGCCCCTGGCAAGTGCTGTGCTCCGTTTGCTGTCTGAAGCATTTCACTCTGCTCATGCCGTGTCTGGAGGAGCCAGAGAGCTGCCGTTTCACTCCCCCATCCCCCACGGTGTGGTGTGCCCACTGCTGGGCACGGTGCCCAGCAGCCCTCAGGAGCTGGTGCCAGCAAGGTCAGTAATTGGCAGTGAGCACTGCTTGCCAGGCTCACGGCTCCTGCTGCGGAGCTTTCCAGCCCCCTTTGCTGGAGCTGCCTGGGACCTGGCGTCTCGCCGTGTCTGGAGGGGTTCTGCTCCTCTCGCTAACCTCTAGGGGACAGAACCAACCTGTTTGTCACCACTGGATGGGGTTCTTGTCCCTTCCCTTGGGGTGTCTGTGCAGGGTGGCTTTCTGTCAGGGTGCTCTCCACTGCACAGGTTTTCCAGCTTGGAGCAGAGCAGCTAATCCATTGCAAGGAAGTGATGCTCCCTGGGGTTTGGCTCTGTCTGATCTCTGCTGCCAAATTCACACAGAGCCAGAGGCTTTGACTGCAACTCCAAGGAGAGGTTGACTGCTCCTCCCCTGAGGATCATTAAAGGCACAGTTGTGGTCAATGGGATGGAGTCCAGTTGGAGGCCCGTGATTAGTGAGGTCCCACAGGGGTCTGAGAGAGGTTCTCCTGCCCCTCTACTCTGCCCTGGTGAGGCCACATCTGGAGTACTGTGTCCAGTTCTGGGCTCCCAGTTCAAGCCGGAGAGAGCCCAGCACAGAACCACAAAGATGCTGAAGGGGATGAGCTCTGTTGTGAGGAGAGCCTGAGGGAACTGGGGCTGTGCTGCTTGGAGAAGAGGAACCTGAGAGCTGACTTCCTCAATGTTTATAAAAATGTGGAGGGTGAGTGCCAGGAGGCTCTGCTGGGTGATGCCTAGTGACAGCCCAAGGGGCAATGGTGGAAGCTTCATGGAAACATGAGGAAGAATTTTCCCCTGTGAGGGTGACAGGAGACTGGAACAGGCAGCCCAGGGGATTGTGGAGTCTCCCTCTCTGGAGATAGTCCCTGGATGTGTTTCTGTGTGATCTGCTCTGGGTGACCCTGGGAGGGTTGGACTGGATGAGCTTTGGAAGTCCCTTCCAGCCCCTGACATTCTGTGCCTCTGTGAATCCACTTCTCCCAACACACAACTCCTTCAGCACCTCCTGCCCAAGGGCTGGATGCCCACCGGCAGCAGGTGGTTTGCTGTGCAGCGGAGCTGTGGCAGCAGCTGGTGACACTGGAAGGTCCAAGAACCGGGGGCAGATGCTGCTGAGTGTTGTGTCCAAAGCCTTGGGAGGAAGGCGTCTGCTGGGGTCCTCTGGGGATATTCAGGGGTCTGTAGAGGGCCTCAGGGGTCTGCAGGGTTCTGAATATGTCTGTAGGGGTTTGTAGAGGTCTGCAGACCCCTGTAGGGGTCAGTCAATGCCTGTGGAGGTCTGTAGATGTTTGCAGGGGTCTGTTAAATGTTTGGAGGGGTCAGCAGGGGTCTGCTAAGCATCCATAGGGGTCTGTAGATATCTGGAGGTGTCTTTAGTGTGTAGATGTCTGTACAGGTCTGTATGTCTGCAGGGGTCTGTAAGTACCATTTAGGAGGCTGTAGATGTCTGTAGGGGCCTGTTCAAGGTCTCTATGGGTCTCTAGAGGTGCCTTTAGGGTTGGGGGGTGGGGGTCTGTACAGCTCTGTAGGGGTCTGCAGGTGTCTTTTAAAGGTCAGTAGTGTTAAGCTAGCACCTATTAAAGGTCTGGATGGGTCTGTAGAGGTCTGTGGGCATCTTTTAAAGGTCTCTAGGGATTTGTAGGGGTCTGCAAGCAGCTTTTGAAGGTCTGTGGGGGTCTCTAGGCACCTGGAGATGTCTCTAGGGGTCTGTAGAGGTGTGGGGTTTGCTATAGGCCTTGTTTAAAGGTGTGGGGAGAGTCTGTAGAGGTGTGAAACAGTCTGTAGGGGTCTTCGGGTATCTTGAAAACATGTGGAGGGGTCTGTAGGGGTCTGCAGGCAGCTTCTAAAGGTCTGTAGGTAACTGCAGAGGTCTGTAGGTTTCTGTCAGGTTCTATAGAGGTATGCAGGGGTCTGTGGAGGTCTGTACAGGTCTGTATGTGTCTGTAAGGGTTGTTCAGCCGGGGGTTGGATTAGTGTGCTGTGCTTTTTTAACTGTGGCAGGGTGGCCAGGCTCTGAACACAGAGGTTCAGTGGGCTGTCCTCACTGCAGGCTAAGGCTGAAGGTGTGCTGCCTTTCTATCCTGATCACGTTGTGTTCCCGGGTGCTTATTTACACAGCATTTTGTTACAGATGTACTCTGTGACCCTGGGAGGTGAATTCAGGAAGCCTGGACAGGTGTTGGATGGTGGCAAATTTACCATTTGGGCTTCCTGCTCCAGAACCAAATTCGATGTTCTGTTGGTACTGGTAACAAAGAGAACCTTCAGCACCTTATGGTAGGGCTTGATCCCGGGGGTCTCTTTTCCAGCTGGAATGTTTAAGTGGCTCTGTGACCTTTGCTGTAATCTCAACCACAGTTTCCTTTGCCATTTTTGCTGCCAAGGCTGTAAAATAGGATGCGATTTAAAATGTGCCCTAGATCCCTGCTCTGCAAGGTCCACCCTAAACCATAGCCCAAGCACCACATCCAAATGACTTCTAAACACAGCCAGGGTTGGTGACTCCTCCACTTTCCTGGGCAGCTCATTCCAGTCCCTGACCACTCCTGCTGGGGAGAAATCCTTCCTAATGCCCAGTCTAAGCCTACCCAGTGGCAGCTTGAGGCCATTTCCTCTTGTTCTATCATGACCTGTGAGCAGAGCCCAGCAGCAGCTTTCAGGTAGCTGCAGACAACCATGAGGTCTCCCCTCAGCCTCCTCTTTTTCACACTAACCATCCCCAGTTCCTTCAGTCCCTCCTCATCAGATTTACTCTCCAGTCCCTTCACAGCTTCCTTGCCCTCCTCTGCACATCCCTCTTGTATTGCTGTGCTCAAAAGTGAACGTGACAGTCGAGCTGTGGTGTCACCAGAGCAGAGTCCAAGGGGACAATCACCTCCCTGCTCCTGCTGGCCACAGCATTTCTGATCCCAGCCAGGATGCCTTTGGCTTTCTTTGCCCCCTGGGCAACACTGCCGGCTCACATGGAGCTGTCTGTTACAACTCTCGGGTCCCTTTCTGCCAGCAGCTCTCAGCCACAGTGCCCCAAGCGTGCAGTGTTGTTTGGGGTTGTTGTGACCCAAGTGCAGGACCTGGCACTCGGCCTTCTTGAAGGCCGCCATGAACAGTGGCCCACGGATCCAGGCTATCCAAGCCTCCCTGTAGAGCCTCCCTACCCTCATGCAGATCAACTCTGCGAACCAGCTTGGTGTCACCTGCACACTGCTGTGGGATTGTCACTGGGGAGGTGAAGGTGGGAGGAGAGGCACTCGCTGATGGTCGCTCCTCTAAGTTGTTGGTGCTCCAAGGGAACTTCTAGCAAATGCCAAAGCACAGCATACTTTTATGTAGTACTTTAACTTGGTATTTGCTTCTGTCCAATTAGGATGAAGGAAAGCAAGCAGAAATACTTAGGCGATGTAAGAAACTGGGCAAGAGAAGAAGCTACGCAACGCAGTGAAAGCACAAACCAGGTGAAGGACAATGTGGAGAAAATCCTCCCTGAGCAGTGTAAGTGGATGCTTTAGTGCTGGTGATCCTCGTGTCTGTGCTCTGTGGTTACCTCTAAGACTGGAGAAATGACAGAGTTTTACAGCAGGAGTTTTAACAAGTCCAAGTACCAGGTTCTGCACTTTGGCCACAACAACCCCATGCAGGTAGGGCCAATGGCATCTGGGCCTGGATCAGGATGGGCTGCCTGGGGAGGTGGTAGAGTCCCCATCCATGCAGGTGTTTAAGAGGAGGCTGAATGAGGTACTTAGTGGCGTGACCTAATTAAGTAGATGGTTTAGGTGATAGGTTGGACTTGATGTCGGAGGTGTTTTCCAACCTGGCTCAGTCTGTGAGTCTGTGACAGCAGGAATGCAGGCACCTGTTCTTCTGCAGTGTCTGTGGTTGGTGTTCTCTTGTGTGCTGTCAGTTGCTAGGGACAAGCAATTCAGAATGCCAGGGGTTGGAAGGGACCTCTGGAGGTCATCCAGGCCAGATCAAACCATGGGGATCAGATGGTACAGAACTGATGGAGCCTTGTTCAAAGGGAAAGGAGTTGTAAAACTATGAAGGGCTGTGTAGGCAGGTGTGGCTGTAGGCGGCTGTGGCTGTAGGCTTCCAGCCAGAGGTTTGATGTTGACCTTTTCAAAAGAGTGAATGTATAGTTTTGTGTGTTGTTGTTGTGTTTTCCCCTCAGCCTTAGTAATTGTGGGATTATGCTTCCAGCTTTTCTGAGGTGCCTGTCTGTGGTGTGTGGCACTAAACAGAGACAGAATGTAGGCAGAGCCAGAGCAGCAGCAAAGATTTCAGTGCTGTAGGCCAGGTTGAGAAGCACAAGGGAATGGAAGACTCATAGCAAAGCAACAAAGGCATTCTAGGAGTAATTGTTATTTTTAAGGAAGATTAGGAGATGCTGTGATGCTGTATTTTGTATTTTACCCTGAGGGGCCTGATCTGGCAAGTGATGGTGAAAGATGAAAACAAGTGGGACACAGGCTGTAACTGGAGACAGAACAGGGGTGAATAGCCTCAAGCTGAACCTGGGGAGGTTTAGATTGGACATCAGGAAAGTTGTTCCTGGACAGATCGGTCAGGCACCGGCATGAGCTGCGGAGGGGATACGGAGGGGATACGGAGGGGATACGGAGGGGATACGGAGGGGATACGGAGGGGATACGGAGGGGATACGGAGGGGATACGGAGGGGATACGGAGGGGATACGGAGGGGATACGGAGGGGATACGGAGGGGATACGGAGGGGATACGGAGGGGATACGGAGGGGATACGGAGGGGATACGGAGGGGATACGGAGGGGATACGGAGGGGATACGGAGGGGATACGGAGGGGATACGGAGGGGATACGGAGGGGATACGGAGGGGATACGGAGGGGATACGGAGGGGATACGGAGGGGATACGGAGGGGATACGGAGGGGATACGGAGGGGATACGGAGGGGATACGGAGGGGATACGGAGGGGATACGGAGGGGATACGGAGGGGATACGGAGGGGATACGGAGGGGATACGGAGGGGATACGGAGGGGATACGGAGGGGATACGGAGGGGATACGGAGGGGATACGGAGGGGATACGGAGGGGATACGGAGGGGATACGGAGGGGATACGGAGGGGATACGGAGGGGATACGGAGGGGATACGGAGGGGATACGGAGGGGATACGGAGGGGATACGGAGGGGATACGGAGGGGATACGGAGGGGATACGGAGGGGATACCCTTGCATGTTTATCCTGATAAGGGATCTCCTGCCTGGTGCAAGACTGGAGAGGGAGGAAGGGAGAATGAGCTGGCCTTGCTGTGACCTTATGAAGAGATAGCAGAATTATGGCATTGAATAACAATGTCCCTTTTTGACCTTTGACTCTTTTTAACCTTATAGTTCCCAACCTGGGACAGTTACTCAGCAGAGAGGAGAAAGCAAGAAGACAGAACGCCGCAGACTCTGTGCCCGAGGGTCTCATCTGTGTTTGGTGTTCTAGCCTTGGCCATCTCCGCCAGCCTCTGAGTGAAACAGACACCACCATGGTTTTCCTTTCTCAGCCTGCAATACAGTCTTCTCCATTAAAATATTCCAATTAGCCTCAAAGCACCACAGAGGGGAAGAAAGGAGAGGGGAAAATGGGGAAGAACAGAAAAGAAAGAGGGGGGGGAGAGAAACAAATACAAACAAAGAGAGTGGGTTTCAGAGACTTAGTCTTCGTGGAGCAGTCATGTGCCTTGGAGCCCCTCACCTACATCTCTTACCTTATGGGTGTGAAACTCTCTCTCCAGTTATGGCTGCAGGGTTACTTTCACCTCCAGTCCATCACGGGTCAGAAAGCCCCATGGGGCTGTTTAGTCTGGAGAAGACAAGACAGAGGGGGTTAGATAAATGTTCACAAATATCTGAGGGCTGAGGGGCAGGAGGTGGGGGACAGCCTCTGCTCACTTGCTCCCTGGGATAGGACAAGGAGCAATGGATGGAAGCTGCGGCACAGGAGGTTCCACCTTGACACGAGGGGGAACTTCTTGCCCGGAAGGGTCCCAGAGCACTGGAACAGGCTCCCCAGAGGGGCTCTGGAGTCTCCTGCTCTCGAGACTTTCAAGGCCTGTCTGGATGCATTCCTCTGCGACCTGTCCTAGACGGTACAGCCCTGCTCTGGCAGGGGGGGGTGGACTCCATGATCTCTTTGGGTCCCTTCCAACCCCTGACGTCCTTTGAGCCTGTGTGATCAGACTCTGCTATACATTTCAACTCCCAAAATTCATCACCCAGTTCTGAGGTGTAACACCTAAAGGAAACAGCTGCACATCTATACACTGTACACTCATCTCTTAGTCTTCTCTCAGTCTTTTTTCACCCCTCACACCATTTGTAAGTAGCAACAATAATTAAACAGTTTCATTTTCCTAAGCTGATTTGGTATTTCTTTGTGGTCCCTGCTGTGCACTCCTCGAGCTCTTATCCTGACCCCTTTTTCTTTCTGGTGCACTCAATTCACAGCACATGATAGAACAGCTTAGGTTGGAAGGGACCTCAGAGCTCATCTACTCCAACCTCCCTGCCACGAGCAGGGACAGCTGTCAACTAGACTCAGCTTCTCAAAGCCTCCTCCAGGCTGGCCTCCAACACCCCCAAGCAGGAGGCATCGACAACCTATTCCAGAGTCTGGCCACCCTCGTACCAAAGAAGTTCTCCCTAAGATGCAGTTTAAAACCATTCTGCCTCATCCTGTAGCCAGACACCCTTAGGGAAAGTACCTTTCCAGCTTTCCTGTAGGATCCCTTTGGGTACTGGAAGGCAGCTCTAAGGCCACCCCAGGGTTCTCTCTTCTCCAGGCTGACCAACCCCAGCTCTCTCGGCCTACCCTCACGGCAGAGGTGTTCCGGCCCTCGGATCATCTCGGTGGTCCTCCTCTGGACTCGCTCTGACAGCTCCGTGTCCTTGGTCCACAGGGACACCAGAACTGAACGTGGTGTTTGAGGCAGAGTTGGGTGACTGGGGGAGAGAAAAGAGAGAGACTGAAGTATGGAGGGAATCATTATCTCTTTAGACACAGATGACCCTAAGGGATCCAAGTATTTCATCTTCCCGAGAAGTGCCTCTTGAACACACACAGTTTGCTGGGCTGCTTTAAAAACAATTAAACCAGAAAAGCACTTCCCAGCTGGAGAGAGGGCTGCAGAAGGCAAAGCTGATGGGTGCCAAACTGTGTTCCCCTTAGGCAAAACTAAATGGTCCTGTAAAAATAATGATGGGGGAGGAAAAAGCAGCAGTGTAAGCAAATGAAATTAAAGGAGGGACTGGTTCCTTTAGTGAGCTCCTGGAAGTAAGCAGCTGTACCATTTCCCAGTGTCCCCACCCCTCCTGCAAGTCTGGATGCCTGCTGTGGCAGGAGAACAGACGAGGAACAGAGGTTTAGACCTAGCTGAGAGGCCGTTGAAGGGGGGTTGGTCTGTTCTCCCTGGCAGCAAGCGACAGCACGAGAGGAAATGGCCTCAGGTTGCACCAGGGGAGGCTTCAGTCAGACACGAGAAGAAACTTCACCGAGAGGGTTCTTAAGCACCGGAACAGGCTGCCCAGGGAGATGGTTCAGTCCCCATTGAGCTGCTTTGAGGCTCATTGGAATATTTGAATGGGAAGAACTAGATGACAGGCTGGGAAAAGCAAACAACGCTGATGTCTGCTTCAACCCTGGGCTTGCTGAGGGGTACAGAAACAAGGACACAACACAGGTAACACAGAGAGTCTCTCTCTCTGGGAGCTGCTGTATCTGCTGGCAAGCAGGACATGGAACTGTTGGAGCCAGTCCAGAGGAAGCCACAGAGATGCTCAGAGGGCTGCAGCAGCTCTGCTATGAGGACAGGGTACAGGAGTTGGGGCTCTGCAGCCCGGAGGAGAAGGCTTCCAGGAGACCTTGGAGTGGCCTTCCAGGATCTGAAGGGGGCTACAGGAGGGCTGGGTAGAGACTATTTAGAAGGACTTGTGATGACAGGATGAGGAGGAATGAGTTTGAACTGGCAGAGGGGAGATTGAAAGTGGATGTTAGGAAGAAGTGAGGGTGGTGAGATGCTGGCACAGGTTGCCCAGGGAGGTGGTGGAGCACAGAATCGCCCAATGTGATCTTGGATCACATTCTCCCCTCTGTCAGTTCAAACCCAAACTTCTCTTCTCCCCTGGGAAGAAGAGC
Organism: Eubucco bourcierii; assembly: GCA_013396675.1. Taxonomy (NCBI): domain Eukaryota; kingdom Metazoa; phylum Chordata; class Aves; order Piciformes; family Ramphastidae; genus Eubucco; species Eubucco bourcierii. The sequence continues at coordinate 18,318 of VWZE01008644.1, forward strand.
AACCTCTCAACTGACTGCAGCCCTCGGAACGTTGTCTCCTCTTGCCCGGATCAGGCTGGGCACTGGCAGCCTGGCCTTGACCGGCCCCAACCTAAGGCTTCTTGTCATAGGCATTTTCCTCACCATCATCTTCGTCCTTGCACTTCATCAACCAAGAGCAATGCCAGAGAGGAGGACAGAAGCCCAAAGCCTGTCACCAAAGGGACCTCTTCCAACAAAGGGGCAGTAGGTCTTGCAGGGCAGAGCCGGTTTGCCACTGCTGTGGCCACAATGCCTTATAAAGACAGAGATGAACCCCCCCAGCTCAAACAAGAAGCAGAAGAGCCATCGAGCACATGCCGGGCACGAGGCAACTGACACAGAAACAGCAGCGAGTGGCAGTTAGCCACAGGCGAGAACCTGCTGCAAGCTGCAGGTGGGAGGCACAAACTGACACTGATCAGGGTTAAGGGGTTTGGTTTAGTGTCTCACTTGCAAACCTGCTGGGGTGGGAGGGTGCCAGGTGCTGCAAGATTCAGAGCTGCCACAGACCTCCAGGGACTGGGAGTTGTGATGCTGAGGCCTCTCGGCAGAGTGTGAAGACTGCAATAACCAGGATGAGATTTGGATCCAGACCTGAAGGGATAACCAAGAGAAGCACAGAAGCCCAAAGGAATAAGCTCCAGCTTATGTCCACTCGGGTGGCACAGCCTGTGCCCTGGGAGGCTCCACATAGAGCAAAGCTTAAAGCACAGTGGCTGTGTTTGCAGCATAACTGTTCCAGCTCTGCTCTGATTGGGATAGAAACAGAACCAAGTGAAGCTCACCTAGAGAAACCCAGCAGCCTTTCGACTCAGACTCTGCAAGAGGCTGTCTCACACCAGGACAAGTTGGTTTCTTCTCACAAGTACCTAGCTAGAGGACAAGAGAAAATAGGTTTGAGTTGTGCCAGGGGAGGTTTGAATTGGATGTTAGGGGGGAAAAATTCTCTACCGAGAGAGCACTGGAACAGGCTGCCCAGGGAGGTGGTGGAGTGACCATCCCAAGCAGGGGTAGATGTGGTACTTTCAGGATACAGTTCAGTGGGCACAGCAGTTGGGTTATGGCTGGAGTCCTAAAGATGTTTTCCCACCTTAGTGACTCTATGAGCTCTAGCATCCACTTGAAACCTTCCTCCAGGACCACACCAAGCCCACAGCTACTTTAACCACCCCCAAGGAAGAACAAAAATCCTCCTTTCACTGTCTGTATGTGTAGCAAAACTCCTCTCCAGAGCAAGCTACAGGTGTCCCTGCAGAGGTACTCATGGCTCTTGGGCACCACCATCAGAGGCACCACAGTGCCTGTAGCACAG
>VWZE01008646.1:4300-31431 GCA_013396675.1 Eubucco bourcierii
AAAAAGGCAAAAAGAAAAATTAAAAAAAAAAAAAAAAGGAAAAAAGGAAACAAGAAAAATTAAAAAAGAAAAAAGAAAAATGGAAAAAAAGAAAAAAGAAAAATTAAAAAAGGAAAAAAATTTAAAAAGGAAAAAAGAAAAATGAAAAAAAGAAAAATGAAAAAAGGAAAAAAGAAAAATGGAAAAAAGGAAAAAAGAAAAATGAAAAAAGGAAAAAAGAAAAACGAAATAAAGAATAGAAAAATGAGAAAGACAAAAGAAAAAGAAAAAGGAAAAAAAAGATAAATAAAAAAGAAAAGAAGAAAAAAGGAAAAATAAAAAAGAAGAAAAAAGAAAAAAAGGAAGAAAAAAGAAAAAGAAAAAGAAAAAAGGAAAAAAAAAAAAAAAGCAAAGCAGGGATCCTTCTGAGAGACTAATTTAAGCAAGATAAGCAAGACTACTTCTCTCCTGTTATACTGCCAGATCCTCCTGAGTCCAGAGCTGGAGGCAGGATTTGATGAGCACAGAGCTATTAAGAGATTCCATAAAACTTGATGTGTTTATGAGCACTCTTTTTTCAAGTTAAACAGACAGTGGCCCTGAACATCCCCTTGTATGATGTGACTTAAACCAACACAGAGCATCAAACTAAACCACAACTTGTTATATCAGCCAGAAGAGTTTCAGCAGGATTAGTTAGAATTGCAATGGCAGTGGTATTAATTAGTTGCAACAGAGTGTACGAGAGAAACACTGGTGAGAGTGGCTTGAGGGGAAAAAAAAGAAATGGTATTTTTGTTAAGGCAGACTGCTCATCAGAATGGCAAGGTTGCAGCTATGAGAAAGAGAATTACCCATTTCTACCAGAGGAATGTATGATTTTGTGCTGTTCTTTGTAAATGGGATTGCACCAAAGAACATCATCGCCACTACTGGAGAAAATAATTGCATCCCTATCTTATCACCTCTTTATCTTTTCAATGAGAATTGCCTGGCAAAGGCACCATACGCCGGGTCACAACTCTTCCAACAGAGGATTTGGGTTTGGGTAGTGCTTGAATTTGAATTTGTAGCCTATTATTATTGGGTGTTATATGGACCACTACATGAAAAACAGTCCCTGGCCCAATTAACTTTCAAATCTCTTGCACAACTTTTTTTTTTTTTTTAAATTACTTTTTCCACAACCCCCCCAACCTCAAGCTGTAAGACAGAGTAAGACACAGAATCTTGCCTTGCTGCTGGGGTTGTTTTTTCTTTTCTATACCAGGGCTTTAGGGAGTGCATCTCTGCTAAGCATCTGTGCATTTCTGCAGCTGTTCAAAAGCAATCTCATTGCACAATACAGTACCTGAATAATTGTCTCAGGTGACTATTAAAGTATACTGCTGCACCATAAAACCACGAGGAGTAATCTTACACCACAGCAGAAAATATCCAACAGCCAACCCCGTAGTGTGTTGTTCTTGTTAACAGAGAGCTATCACAACCAAGTGAAGGTTCAGGAAGACAGAAAGAGCACAGGGAAAGACATGAACCTTAAACTGTTCCTTTTCTTGCTGACTAAGCAAAAGTTGCTGATTGTTAAATCTTGAATTGTCTGTATTCATCCCTAGCCAACTGAAGTCAATGGGCTTACACTGGATGACTTTAACCCATTGCACGTGAAATGTTTGCCTCTTCCTTCCCTTCTCTCTTGCTCCTTACAGCCTTTTTATATACTGCAGTACAGAAAGCCCTTTAAAGCCTAATGTATGGTAATATAGTTTAATTGTGGTTGGTTGGTCTGCTGGGGATAAAATGTGCTGGTTCCAGGTAATTCTGCTGACTCTAAACTTGGCTCTGTACAGAGAGCTGGGGGAGGGGGATTGCTAATAAAACTAGCAGTGCTACCTGGGAAGGCTCTGCACACTGCAAAGGTCCTGTTAAAGCAGGCCCTGTAATTGCATCTAATTGATTTTTAAAAACAAAGGTGTTTGTCTCACACTGGCTACAGTGTTTGTCTCTTAACCCTTACATGAGAACAACTCATTCACAAACTCTCAGACAAGCACACTTTGGACACTGCACTGCACTGCACTGACTGAGCAGAATGGACTCACTTCGCAGTCATTACACAACTGCTTTCAATCTGTGAGCAGCAGACAGATGAACTGCTGAGGGCAGGAATCTCCAGCCTTCATTTCCTGCAAATGCTCAAAACTAAAAATCTAGGGGGCCTGTTTCTCTCCTCGCACCTCTGATCTAGTATTTTTACAGTCCTATCGCCAAATCAGTGATAAATGACTGCTGTCAGGATAGGTGATTAGTAATCACACAGTTATCACAGCATCACAGTATCACCAAGGCTGGAAGAGACCTCAAAGTTCATCAAGTCCAACCCATTCCCACAGCCCTCAAGACCAGACCATGGCACCAAGTTTTTCTATGTTGTTCCTACACAAACAAAGACCATCTCGGACATTAGTGAAAGAGCGAGGTCTTTGGAGGCTCTTTACTGCCTCAGATCTTATTGGGGGAACTAAAGAGAGTGACACTTGGCAGTTGAAGACAGAAGATACCCTGTAGGGTCTCACCTGATGCATCCTTCTCTTCACAGTATCACAGTATCACAGTCTCATAGTATCACCAAGGTTGGAAGAGACCTCAAAGCTCATCAAGTCCAACCCATTAGCACAGCCCTCAAGACCAAACCATGGCACCAAATGCCACGTCCAAACCCCCCTTGAACACCTCCAGGGACGCTGACTCCACCACCTCCCCGGGCAGCCCATTCCAGCAGTCAATGACTCTCTCAGGCAACAACTTTCTCCTCACCTCCAGCCTAANCTCTCCCCAGCCTCGCTGCCCTTCTCTGGACACACTCAAGCACCTCAATGTCCTTCTTCAATTGAGGGGCCCAGAACTGGACACAGCTTCCATGGAACGTTCCAAGTTCTTTCTTTCAGATGGTTGCTCCTCAAAACTAACTACCTGTGCAGGAGTGCACATCTCCTTGCCTGACTTCAGCTCTTAAAAGCATCTCCAAACTGCCAGGCAGAAGCTGCTCTATCAGGTAAACATGGCTCAAATCCTAACAGTGATATAGATACCAAAAAAACACAAAGAAACTTTAGTTTTAGATTATTAATAATGAGTGACAGGACAATTTAGCCTATTAACAGTCAACTACAATATGCATCCAGTTAAGATTAAGAGTGCAAAGGTTCAGATTATCACAGAGTTATTTAGTACCTTCATGGAAAAATGAGTTTGTGTCAATCCATAGGGCTCAGCTTTTCCACTGCTTTACATTAACACTTACATCTACCCAAGTATAGCATACACAGTGCATTTGGGAGCTCTTTACAAAGTAACTTTATAACTTTAACTGTTTGTCTATAGAGATACCAGGCCTGTATATCTACAGGCATTGCAAATGCCTGCAAAGCTTTTGCTTGTTTACTTCCAGGATTTTTCTCTGCAGAGAGACAGACTTCTGTCAGGCAACCCTGGCAACTTCTTCCTAGATACTTCTTACCATTTCTGCCTTCTAAGTAGCTCACTCAAGCTGACTGTAAGCCTTCTGTGTGCATTTGGATTGGCACCGTGGCAAGAAATCTACTTGTTTAGTCTCCAGCCTCAGAATTTTCTTGTAACTCTATAGCAGAGCAGCAGTACAAGACCATGAAAAACCTACTGGAGTCTTCTACTAACGATAAAAAATCTCAATGTCTTAAAAATCATTTTGCTCTCTGGACTCTGTTCAATTTGTGAAGTGAAACTTGATAATCTTTCTGCTTTTATAATGAATAGTTTTTTGCTTTCTGCTGCTTCAGTGTTATTTTAAAAGGATCAGGTTTGGTTCTGTAATCTGTATATAACAACATTTAAGGAACAACTTTTCTCTCTGGATTAGTTTAAAAGTAACTCACCACAGTGTCTGCAAAGCCTGTTTTACTGGCACATCTGAGCATTAAAATTATATTCGCTGTCTCATGGCCTTTAATGATATATAATTTCTTGCTGACCTAATAAAACAATTGTACAGATTAAGTAGCATCACAAAAGCTGAGGTTTAAACTGGCAGAGGGGAGATTTAGACTGGATGTTAGGAGGAAGTTGTTTGCAGTGAGGGTGGTGAGGCACTGGAACAGGTTGCCCAGGGAGGTTGTGGAGCACAGAATCACCCAATGTGATCTTTGATCACGTTGGGTGATTCTGTGCTCCACAACCTCCCTGGAGGTCTTCTGTGCTCCACAACCTCCCTGGAGGTGTTGGGCGAGTCCTTGAGTGGCCTGTACTAGTGGGAGGTGTTCCTGCCTATGGCAGGGGGTTGGAACTAGATGATCCTTGAGGTCCCTTCCAACCTTACCATTCTATGATTCTACAATACCCTTTTCCCTTCAGTACAGCATAAGACTTTACCTCACCATATATGCATTACTGTCAGTTACAAAGGTGGTTCTGTGCTGGCTGCAGACTTTTTTTCACAAGGGAGACCATGGCTGAGGTGTTCATGTGCAATCATGGCAAAAAATGGTCCATGATGTGCTTACACACAGATCTGCTGAAAAAGGTTTACTTATATGCCCACCTATCCCTTTCTGATTTGTTACTCAACTGTGTAGAGCAACAGTCTACAGCAAATTTTAATGTGCTGGAGTATATCTTACAACATGTCCACACAGTGACTTCTAATCCTTGCCTTGCACATTGCTTGTAACAATGGTGCTGCTTGATGGAAGACAACAAAAGATAACTTTATTCATTGCCTCTTTAAATGACCAGTAAATAAGGTTGATGGGGGTTTATGAATGATATATTAATGATGTATAACCGAGTAGACAATCAGCAGACATGACCACTCTTGGCTTTTGTGGCAATTGCATCTTTTTACTCTCCTTCACTGCCTGGTCACCACCCACTGTGGCTGTGTCATGGTAGGCCTAAGCAGGCCAAAATAGGCTTATCCAGGTCCTGGTCTGCCCAGAGATGTTTTTCTGCTCTCCATCCTTCTGTTTTGGGGAGAAGTGGCCACGGGAAAGAGGACAAAGAACCTGAAGCCACTGAATCTAAGGACTCTGGCCCTTTACAGCCTGTGGTAAACAAGGTACACAGGTTCAGCTTGTGCATGTCTTGTGAAAGGCTGTGCTAGGCCCTAAAAAAGGGTAAAGCAAGACTATGGCTTCACCCGATATGGGCAGGCTTGGCTAACTGCCATTCTTATTGGCTATTCTGTGTCCAAAGACCCATCAGCCTCAGGCTGGATATGGATATGGATAAAAGGGATGAGCAGGTGCACAATGTGCTCTGCCATTGTATCTGCTCTCTGCCATTGTATTTGTGCTGCCTTATATCCTGAACTGCCTGCAAACTGCCTGCCAACAGCTTATCAGGAACAGGTTGTAAATGCCTGCAGGCACTCAGCCTGCACAGCCAGCGTGACACCGTGCTGAGGCTGCACATGGTATTGCATCCTGCCTGCACCTGAAAGCCTCCTGCCAAGACAGCAAGTCCTGGAGGTACACAGATCATCCAGAGGAGATCAGGACCAGGTCACAGATGTCTGCCTCCTTTCCCCAGCAGCCCAGGAAGAACCAGAAGTCTCAGTGGGTGACAAGAATCCCCTGAAAGCCTTTGGGCACTGTCTGAAGTTGTAGCCAGCCCTGCCAGTGGGGAGATCATTTTTTGAGTGAATACTTCAAGCCTCTTGTAACTCACCATTGCCTTCTGCCATCAGCAGAAGTCCTTGAGTCCACCTAGTGGGCAAGTGGAGTATTGACCGCAAGCGGTGCACTGACTGCAGCAACCTTCTCTGCCAGTTCAGCTGAGTTCAATTCATGTTAGATATTATCAGCAGTTATTGCTAGAGCCTGTGGTAACCTGTATAGAGTTTCCATGACCAATGCAAAGAACTGAGTGTTATTAAAATTAGTGATGGGGGTGGTGAGAGTTCTGACTATTGAATAGTAATAAACAATATTAATTTTTGAAAATATCATCTTGCATTAATTAATTACCTCTCCACTACAGACTGGTCACTTAAAGCACATGCTATCATTTCCCTGTCTTTAAGAGAGCACATGGAATTCTAAAACCAAAAATCCACTATTGAGAACTGATGTCCTCCAAACAGTGCCACAAATAAAAGAGACGGACGGACTGACACAGCTGTTATGGAACTAGAAGCTCAATAAAAAGGAAGCTTATTCCAGAGAAGCCTTTGCTGAGCTATGCTCAGCAGGAAGCATTCCTAACTGAAGTGAGATCCTCTCTTGCTGTTTTTGAAGCAGTTCCCCAGGGAAACAAGACAGGAGTTTGAGATCTTCTGAAGCAGTGAAATTACATAGATGTCAACATCTGATATAGCAAAAGTGCTTTCTAACCAGAGGGTGTAGGTTTTAATGGAGTACCACAAAAACTGAATGGTCCTCTACACTAAACATTTCTTTTGGCATTTAAACAGTGTTTCAGATTTGAAGTTAAAAAATGGACTGAATCTTAGTGTTCATTATTTATTCTCTTCTGTAAATCGTTAGTTTATTTAATGCAGGAGGCAAAATCTGTCAAGAGCTATTTGAAGAAAAAACTGATTTATATTAGCAAAGAGGTGATGAAAGAACAGCTTCAGGTGTGGCCAAAGTGTGCTGTTGGTTTCTTCTTTACCACTCTAATCATGGTGAATAAGGGGAGCCAGAAGAGCCAGGATGGAACAAGGCTGATCAATACTCTGCTCTCGTCAGACCCCATCTGGAGTCCTGTGTGCAGTTCTGGAGCCACCAGCACAGGAAGGACATGGAAGTGTTGGAGCAGGTCCAGAGGAGGCCACGAGGATGCTGAGAGGGCTACAGCAGCTGTGCTGTGAGGACAGGCTGAGAGAGTTGGGGCTCTGCAGCCTGGAGAAGAGAAGGCTTCCAGGAGACCTTAGAGTAGCCTTCCAGAATCTGAAGGGGGCTCCAGGAAGGCTGTGGAGGGACTATTGACAAGGTCTTGGAATGCCAGGACAAGGGGAATGGGTTTGAAGTGTCAGAGGGGAGATTGAAAGTGGATGTTAGGAGGAAGTTGTTTGCAGTGAGGGTGGTGAGACACTGGCACAGGTTGCCCAGGGAGGTTGTGGCTGCTCCCTCCCTGGAGGTGTTCAAGGCCAGGTTGGAGGAGGCCTTGAGTGACCTGTGGTAGTGGGAGGTGTCCCTGCCTATGGCAGGGGGTTGGAACTAGATGATCCTTGAGGTCCCTTCCAGCCTCTACCATTCTATGATTCTGTGACAATACATGCCTCTCCACTGCCTTCCCTGCAGTCAAAAGAGAGTGACTGCACTTCTCTGGCCTTCTTGAGGAGTATCTACTCCTTACTGAAGGTTAAGTGAAAAACTCTTGTCTTCTTACTTTTATGCTGACCCCAGATTTCTGTCCTGACTCTACTGTCTCTGGCTATATGTATAGTTCTTCAAATCAATGGGAAAATTGTCATGAAAAAGGGCTGCTCACACGGATGAGGTTTGCAAGATCAAGCCCTTCATGATCAGTATAACCCTGGGCTCCAGGCTGATATGGCATCCCTGATTTAGAAGAGTAATCCTATTAGCATCAAAGGGACAATTCACATGAGTAAGGACTGTCAGTATGGGCCCCTCAGGAGCAACTATCACCACAGTTATGTGTCTAACCTCACTCAGATCACAGCCATTTTCTACAGGCACTTTATGCTGCTACTAAACTTTGTGGAGAAAGCAGACCTTGAGCAGAAGTTAATTTCTGCTTTACAGGCTATGGTTCTAGTTTTGCTCTGTGCTTAGGTTCTCTTCTCACATTTAAGTGGTTCACAGTTTCTCTTCATTTCATTTTCTTTCTCCAATTTATTTCTGTCTTTTTTTTGATTCAACATATTTTTATGTTCTCTTTTCTATTTTTTAACTGTTTTTTTAAATATCTTTTTCTTCATCCCCCTTATTTTCTTCCTTTCCCCCCACATTTTAAACTTTTAAAACTTTTTTTCCTTTCCCTTCCTCTCCCTTTCCCTGCCCTTTCTTTCTACTTTAAAAAAAAAAAAATTTATTTTCCCTCCCCTATTTTTTCCTTTTTCTTGATCTTTCCTCTTTTCCCTCCCTGTTTGTCCTTCTACCTTCCTCACATCTTCCTTCTGTACCTTCCCTAGAATTCAGTGATGTTAGGAAAAAATTCACAAGGTGTTAACCTCAAAATTCAAAGACTGGGAACATGTGTGCTTTCTCAATTTCATAGAGCCATATAATCTTAGAATGGTAAGGTTGGAAGGGACCTCAAGGATCATCCAGTTCCAACCCCCTGCCATAGGCAGGGACACCTCCCACTAGTACAGGTCACTCAAGGCCTCCTCCAACCTGGCCTTGAACACCTTCAGGGAGGGAGCAGCCACAACCTCCCTGGGCAACCAGAAGCATTAATAATGTCCCATAGCTAAATTTCCAGCACCTGTAAAATAGGGAAGTGAAATTCAAAGGAAAGACTAATTTTTACAAAATTTTCTAGCTGCATTTTTACTTCTCTTTATATCCTACCTACAAGTAATGAAAATGGCATTTCTCCTGCCTTTCTGGTATTTCTAAGTCTAGTTCTAAGAACCCAACATAAATCAATTGCCAGCTTTTCTTCTCATATATAATAATGTCAATTTAGTTTAACTCTGTTAACTTACTATGTTTGTAGAATCGTAGAATCATAGAATGGTAAGGTTGGAAGAGACCTCAAAGCTCATCCAGTTCCAACCCCCTGCCATAGGCAGGGACATCTCCCACTGGTACAGGTCACTCAGGGCCTCATCCAACCTGGCCTTGAACACCTCCAAGTTGGGAGCAGCCACAGCCTCTGTGGGCAACCTGTGCCAGTGTCTCACCACCCTCACTGCAAACAACTTCCTCTTAACATCCACTTTCAATCTCCCCTCTGACACTTCAAACCCATTGCCCCTCGTCCTGTCATTCCAAGACCTTGTCAACAGTCCCTCCCCAGCCTTCCTGTAGCCCCCTTCAGATACTGGAAGGCCACTCCAAGGTCTCCTGGAAGCCTTCTCTTCTCCAGGCTGCACAGCCCCAACTCTCTCAGCCTGTCCTCACAGCAGAGCTGCTGCAGCCCTCTCAGCATCTTGGTGGCCTCCTCTGGACCCACTCCAACACTTCCATGTCCTTCCTGTGCTGGGGGCTCCAGAACTGCACACAGGACTGCAGGTGGGGTCTGAGGAGAGCAGAGCCAAGGGGCACAATCCCCTCCCTTGCCCTGCTGCCCACACTGCTCTTGCTGCAGCCCAGCACACAGTTGCTGTCTGGGTTGCACTCACACTGCAGCCTCATCTGGAGCTTTTCATCACCCCACACCCCCAGGGCCTTTTCCTCAGGGCTGCTCTCAGCCATTCCCCACCCAGCCTGGAGTTGTGCTTGGAATTGTGCCTACTCAGGTGCAGGAACTTACACTTGGCCTTGTTGAATGTCATGAGGTTGGCCTGGGCACAGCTCTGCAGCCTGTCCAGGTCCCTCTGGATGGATCCCTGCCCTCTAGCAAGTGACTGTGCCACACAGCTTGGTGCCATCTGCACACTTGCTGAGTCTGCACTGATTCCTGTGTCCGTGACACTGACAAAGATGTTAACCAGCACTGGTGCCAGCACTGACCCCTGAGGGACACCACTTGGCATTCTACCTTATTTTTTTTTTTCCCCCACTGGCTTCAGATAAGGATTAGAATGCCAAAGAAAACAAAACAAAAAAGGTGGAAAATGAAAATAATTATAGTTTTATTATAATTATAGTTTTAATTCAATGGCAATAATTACACTATGTGATAGAGCTATCTGTTAGGTGTTGTACAAATATGCATGAAGGCAGAAATCCTTCCTTCAGGTTAAGTTATAAGCTGTAGAAATATTTCTATTAAAAAAAACCAAAAACCATTCACTGGGATGGTTCCATGCTCATGTGAGTTGCTTTGTTGACTTCAGTGGTTATAGCATTTTCTGTGTCCTTAGTGAGAAGAAAGGTTGTCAAGCCCAACTTCTACCACCATTTAAAGGCAGGTCTGAAACTACAGTCCTTGCTCAGATGAGCTTTGCTGTGTTTGATGATTAACGAGAGTCATGAAGGTCCTTTGATATGAAGCACAGAATCTGACACTTGACACCAAGCACAGAAGTAGTATCAATGATCAGGGAAGATAAGCACATGACTTGTTTCTCCATAGCGATGCAGCTTTAACAATCGTATCCCCTGCTGACTTTGTACACATAGAATCATCTTTAGGATTAGTTCTGAACGAGTTCCTCCTTCATCTTCTTCAGTTTCATTTATCATGAGATGCTTAGTCACAAGCATTGCTCTGGTTATGATGAGGAGTGCTGTGGGTATTGCACACTTTCCTTTGAAGGAGTGGGAAACTGACATGAGGTTTCCTCCTTTCATCACATCCTTAGTCGCCAGGGTAAATCTGTGGCCAGTTCTTTTATTTCCTGTTATACTTTGCAAAGCAACATAGCACCTATTGGTGGGAACAGCACTGGTAGCCTGGTAATGCAAGCATTCTCAGCCTTTTTTTCCTTTGGTGCATCCTGGCAATGCAAGCATTCTCAGCCTTTTTTTCCTCTGGTGTAGCCTGGCAATGCAAGCATTCTCAGCCTTTTTTTCCTCTGGTGTAGCCTGGCAATGCAAGCATTCTCAGCCTTTTTTTCCTTTGGTGCAGCCTGGCAATGCAAGCATTCTCAGCCTTTTTTTCCTCTGGTGTAGCCTGGCAATGCAAGCATTCTCAGCCTTTTTTTCCTTTGGTGTAGCCTGGCAATGCAAGCATTCTCAGNTGGCAATACAAACACTTTCAGACTTTTTTTCCCTTTGGTGTAGCCTGGCAATGCAAGCACTTTCAGACTTTTTCCCCTTTGGTGTAGCCTGGCAATACAAACACTTTCAGACTTTTTTTCCCTTTGGTGTAGCCTGGCAATACAAACACTTTCAGACTTTTTTTCCCTTTGGTGTAGCCTGGCAATGCAAGCACTTTCAGACTTTTTCCCCTTTGGTGTAGCCTGGCAATACAAACACTTTCAGACTTTTTTTCCCTTTGGTGTAGCCTGGCAATACAAACACTTTCAGACTTTTTTTCCCTTTGGTGTAGCCTGGCAATGCAAGCACTTTCAGACTTTTTCCCCTTTGGTGTAGCCTGGCAATACAAACACTTTCAGACTTTTTTTCCCTTTGGTGTAGCCTGGCAATACAAACACTTTCAGACTTTTTTTCCCTTTGGTGTAGCCTGGCAATGCAAGCACTTTCAGACTTTTTTCCCTTTGGTGTAGCCTGGCAATACAAACACTTTCAGACTTTTTTTCCCTTTGGTGTAGCCTGGCAATACAAACACTTTCAGACTTTTTTCCCTTTGGTGTAGCCTGGCAATGCAAACACTTTCAGACTTTTTTTTTTCCTTGGGTTAAAGTTGAGATGCACGAAACCAGCACCAGGGCCCAAAGTACCGAGACTTCCCACGGTGTCCATAGGTTTACAGACGCATTCTGGATCCGTTTCGGAGCCTGTGCAATTGCTGCACACGGCAGGTTTCTGACAATGCCTGGCCGAGTCACTGTCTTCAGTTTTCCTCCATAGAATCATGGAATAGTAAGGTTGGAAGGGACCTCAAGGATCATCTAGTTCCAATCCCCTGCCATAGGCAGGGACACCTCCCACTAGCACAGGTCACTCAAGGCCTCGTCCAAGGGTGCTCAGAGGTGAAGACTCTTCCTTGCTTATGTGTTTTTTACTAATGTTCCTGCTTTTCCTCCCAGGTAACGGCTGCGGGGCTCCCGGCCCGAGCGCAGCCTTTGCTGAGTAAGCCCCCGCGCGTCGGCGAGCGGCAGCGGCTGCACTGACCCGCGGCACGATCCGCCTCCGCGCCAAGGGGGCGAGGCGAGGCAGAGCGAGGCGGGGCCGGGCCGAGGCATTGCCCGGCCGGGAGCAGCTGGGTTAGCCGTGGGGTGAGCGCTCGACGAGGGGACGCCGCTGAGGTGGGTGGGCGCTGTGCGATGGCGTCTGCCGTCGCCAGGCTGGAGAGGAAGGTTCCTTTCCCCCCCGCCGCGTCCTGGGCGCGAAACGCTCCGCGGGTGCGGGAAGGGAGTCGCGGGCGGCGCGCCAGACCGGAGGCGTTTGTAATTCGGGGTGCTGTTGCCCCTCGCAGGTCGCGCCCAGTGTGGTGGTAGGGAGGCGTAGGGAGGCGTAGGGAGGCGTAGGGAGGCGCAGGGAGGGGCCGGTGCCCGCGCCGGTCGGCGGGGCAGCTTCCCGAGGCTCCCCGCAAGCCCGGAGCTTTCTCGTCCCCCCGCTCCGCCTGCGGAGACTGAAGTGAAAACGCAAGTCCCCAAGGCTGCGTGGACGAGCAGCGCTGGGGGGAGGGCGGCAGCGCCCTGCTGCGGGACCTGCGCGTTTCGAAACAGCGTTCGCCGCCTGGCGCATGGCGTCGCTGGGCGCTTCACAGCGGTTTGGACGTGCTTCGAACGCACTTCGAAAAGCCTCGGTTTGTGAAACCAACCGCAAAATACAGCCCCGGGCCTAACGTCGCTGGTTACGGCTGCCCCGCCAGCCAGCGCTGGGACAGCGCCTGCCGAAGGCACAGCAGCAGACCCTTCCTCACCCATTGCTTTTTAAGATCCTTCACGTGGAGCCTGTTCTTGTGCGCTCATCCAGGCCCCGCATTCACAGCACAGGACATGGGGCTGCTCCTCAGGCTGCTTTGCCGAGCACAGCCCTTTAAGCCTTGTGTTGTTTTGTCGTGTGGAGATTTATTTTTGCATTTCTCCTGGTGCTGGAAGTATGGATCCTTCAGGAAGCTTCGTCTTTGCAGTGAAGGCAAGGCCTGTGCCTTGTGAGAGTTTGGGCAGACCAACCATTCAAGTAGGGAAAAGGGATAGGGGAGGTGGGTTTGCAGTGGAAGGGACACAGCAATGCAGATGAACAGTTTCTCATGGCTTTGTATAGTCCTTGGATGTATTTTCTGCTTAGCTTAAAAAAGGCGGAAGGGAAGAGTGCTCTGGATGCCACAGATTTACTCTGTTTTTGTTATATGAAACCTCAGGCTTTCTGCTGCCATGCAGAGTTTAAGAAGTTGCAGTTTCTGTTAATTGCTGAGGAAAATCTTTACTGAATTACAGAACTGCTGTACTGTAAAGTGAGAGCTGCGAGAGTTGCACTGGATCTGTTGCATTTCGTGGACCCAGTGCTTGGCCTGTTGAGCCAAGCACTGTCTTGGCAAGAACAAAAGAGGAAGCAAAATCCTATTACCACAGCCAGATGCGTCCAGGCAAGGCTAGGTTTGTTTCACTGAGCAGAAAACTGCTTGCTTGCATCCTGCCCCACTCCTCACCAAGGATGTGCCTTCGGAGCAGGAGTCTTCTGCTCGCAGCTCATCCAGTTTGCCTTATTTGGCCATAACTGGCCATGCTGAAAGCAGGAGAGATTATTAGAGCTGCGATAAAGCTGATTATAACTTTTGCATTAACATTAATGTTAAAATTATAGGAAATAAAGAAGTTAACTGTATAAAAAAAGTACATTTATTTTTGTCTTGAGTGAAGCAAAGGCATGATGCTTTTATGGATTCCAGCTCTACCTGGACCAAGTGCATGACAGAAGCATTTGGTGAGGTAAACACCTTGCTCTGGGCAGAGCACAAATGGAATGTGCAAGCAGACATAATTTTCATTTTACATGCGTTCAGTCCTCATGACATTCTTAACTTTGGGATGCTGATAAAAGGTACCACCTCCATAGCATTGTGGGTTTGGATTGTTTCACTGGAAAGACAGTTCATTAGCTTAAACCTCCCATGATAAAAGCACAAATAGTTCTCTGCTCTTTGTCATTACAGCTTAATCTTTGCCCGTGAATCGTGTTAAAAGCAGTTTTTAAGAATAAGGTCTCAGAGGAGAGAAATGCATGTTTAACTGGGTTTGATCACAAGTTATTGCTGGGTAGGAAGATAGTGGTTAGTTTGAAAGCTGAAGTGCAGTTCTAATCTTGTCATTTTACCAAGAAAGGAAGAAAAGCAGGCAATACTAATTTTCCTCTTTACACACTACAGTATGTATGGTGTGTCATCACACTCTTTCTGCCCTGGTAACTGCACAGGGAAATTCACTATAGTGTTCAGATGAATTGGTCACAAACTGGTCTAAGTCTCTTTATTACTTCAAAAGTGCACTCAGTTCTGTGACTCAATTTTCCTTCTGCAATTATACGAAATATTTTGGTAGTTGGTGTGTTGACAGTTTAATAAGGATCTAAAAGTGAAGTGAAATATTAAATGATAATATACTCTCTCGTCTTAAGGTATTATGCCATTGTGAAAATGAACTGAGGAAAAAACAAATTTGTTTGAAAATAGACTTTTTCACAGTGGCAAAATTGTGCTGTCACTGCAGTGATGCCTTAAAAAAAAAAAAAAAAAAAAGGCTGTTCTGACAATCTTCTTGTCAGAACTTTGGTTTGCTATGATGTTAGCCTAACTTTAATGTTTTTAAAGGTCGTCAGTGGGAAGTTGAGAAATGGCTAAATTGACCCAATTACTTGACAATGAAGCCTTTCGGGCTTATGCTACTTATGCAACTATTGTTCTGCTAAAGATGATGCTAATGAGTCCTATAACAGCATACTTCAGAATCACAAGAAAGGTAAGAAATCTTGAATACTGTCTGGTAGAACAGAGTGAATTTTTATTGAAATACAGAGATAATCACAGCTTTTCTTTCCAGCTTTCAAATACTGATGCTGTGCTTTTTCTTCTGCCTTCCCCCCCCACTAATGATATTCTGAGTATGGTGTGCTGGTGCTTTGTTGGTCCCAAATAGAATCATAGAATGGTAATGTTGGAAGGGACCTTCAAGGATCATCCAGTTCCACCTCCCTGCCACAGGCAGGGACACCTCCCACTAGCACAGCTCACTCAAGGCCTCCTCCAACCTGACCTTGAACACCTCCAGGGAGGGAGCAACCACAACCTCCCTGGGCAACCTGTGCCAGTGTCTCACCACCCTCACTGCAAACAACTTCCTCCTAACATCCACTTTCAATCTCCCCTCTGCCACTTCAAACCCATTGCCCCTTGTCCTGGCATTGCAAGACCTTGTCAATAGTCCCTCCCCAGCCTTCCTGTAGCCCCCTTCAGATCCTGGAAGGCTACTCTAAGGTCTCCTGGAAGCCTTCTCTTCTCCAGGCTGCAGAGCCCCAACTCTCTCAGCCTGTCCTCACAGCAGAGCTGCTGCAGCCCTCTCAGCATCTTGGTGGCCTCCTCTGGACCCACTCCAACACTTCCATGTCCTTCCTGTGCTGGGGGCTCCAGAACTGCACCCAGGACTGCAGCTGGGGTCTGAGGAGAGCAGAGCCAAGGGGCACAATCCCCTCCCTTGCCCTGCTGCCCACACTGCTCTTGCTGCAGCCCAGCACACAGTTGCTGTCTGGGCTGCACTCACACTGCAGCCTCATCTTGAGCTTTTCATCACCCCACATCCCCAGGGCGTTTTCCTCAGGGCTGCTCTCAGCCGTTCCCCACCCAACCTGGAGTTGTACTTGGGATTTTGCCTGCCCAGGTGCAGAACCTTGCACTTGGCCTTGTCAAATTTCATGAGGTTGGCCTGGGCACACCTCTGCAGCCTGTGCAGGTCCCTCTGGATGGATCCCTGCCCTGTAGCAAGTCGACTGTGCCACACAGCTTGGTGCCATCTGCAAACTTGCTGAGTCTGCACTGATTCCTGTGTCTGTGACACTGACAAAGATGTTAAACTGCACTGGTCCCAGCACTGACCCCTGAGTTAACCTCATTTTGAGATTATCTTAGGGTTTGACGTGACTTACTTTACCTTTCTAAAACACGTATTTGTAAATAGGAGTTTTTCATGACTGTAATTTCCAGTGTCTCCTGCACAAAGTTGGTGTCCAGGGTACCAAATTTGTAAAGCAAGTGAAGTGTGATATGGAGCCATATTATATGAATGACCATATAGTAGGGTCAGAAGAGGGGGGTTTGAAGCAGTTTTTTATGTATCTATAACTCTTTCATCCAACACTTCTAAAGCTCTTTATGTTCCCTAATTGTTTTAGCCTTTCCATTGCAAATAGACCATTATTAAAAAAAATACTACTTTTTTTCTAGAATGAGAGGAGGGCTGAAAATTTGTGTAAGTTGATGATGAAAGATCCATTGAGGTTTATCAGTAATGCAGAAGCTGCATCTAGCTTAGGAGTGAGTGCGCTTGGGAAGTATTTTGTGGTGCTTGCCCTGTTCTTGGTCTGCTCCAGGCATCTGCTGATGGGTCCTGTTGAAAATGTGGTCCTGGGCTGAAAGAGTCCTCTGTTTGCTCCATATGACTAAATTCCTGTGAGATCAGCTTCTGTAAGACAGTGTACGTGCTTCCAGGATTTTTAGAGCAGCCCTTTTGTTTAAATGCTGCTGTTTGTTCCTGTTGGGTGTAAGAGAACCCAGCTGAACTGTTCATGAGGTCCTAATGCCACAGAATTTGAGCTGCTGCTGGTTTCTAATACCTCTCTAGGTCTTTGGCACAGCTGAAGATTGTGTATGATAGAATACACAGTATCTCCACTGTTGCCAAAATAGGACCTAGGTCTGTGTGTGTCATAACCTTACCTCTTTTTGCTCTTGCAGAAGCACATCAGCTGTACTGGTCATAATATGTAGATCCAGTGGAGTATGAAATGAATGCTTTTGGCATCATGGTCCATATGTGTGCAGGTGACAGCTGGATCTTTATTAATATGGAGTATTTGGTTTTCTTACAACACAGCAGTATTACAAACAGGCATATTAATAGTGTCACTTTTGTTTCCTATTTAATATGTCAGAGTCTTTAAAATGTTATAAAAACATGGAGGAAAGCAGTTAGTGGAGAGAGAGAAGGTAAAATGTTGCTGATTCTGATGCTGCTAATGTGTCTCCAGCAGAATTTTGAGGCCAAGGGTATTTCACAGAAAGAGACAAGGGCTCCTTCAGAAAGCAATCATGTAGGTCTCCTAAAATCAAGAGGTTTTCTGTCTTGGCTTAGTCCTTCATATTCTGAATGCTGTGCAGAATGCATTGAATGTTAGTGGTTGGAATGGACCTCTAGACATCATCTAGACCAATCCCTCTGCTAAACCAGGATCACCTGGGGCAGGCCACACAGCAATGCATGCAGATGTGTGCTGAAACAACCTCTGGGGCAGCGTGTTCCGGTGCTCTGTCACCCTCACAGTAGAGAAATTTCTCCTCATGTTGAGGTGGAACTTACTATGTGTCAGCAAGGAGAAATCAGCTGCTGTCTGCACTAACTAAATTAAATGTTGTTTTCAAGTAGTGTCTTACAGTATTTGGAGGGTCATAGAAGTGGAAAATTTTGTACCCTGTAGAAAAGGAGAAACATTTGGTCATAAATGAGTCTCTTGGATTCTGTTGCTTGCATCTGAAGGAGTGCTCCAAAGAGGCTTTCAGATAACTCGTCAAGAACAGTATGAAAGAGACTTATGCAGACAGCAGGTCTACCTTTCAGGTCCCTATGTTTCTTCAGCCCACTGGCTTTACTTTGTATGAGCCGTCAGCCCACTGGCTTTACTTTGTATGAGCCGTCTGCCATGCTTGTGTGCCTTAGAGGAGGGCTTTATCTGCATGTTTGCTACTTTGAGGCTAATGGGAAGATTTTAATAGAGAAAATTACACTATAGGCTGTGAAAGGAAAACGTGATGATGTCTACTTCACTCATAAGCTTGCTGAGATGTTTGGGATAAAAAACCCAAAACATTAGATAAGTCTCAGTCTCTGTCTCTTTCTGTGGCACAGCGTCTTGGGCGGTCTGGCTACTGGCTCCTCTTTTGCCAATTAATCTTCACTAACCACTTTTCTTCTAACCCCCCTGGCTGATCTTCCTAATTCACCTTGTGTGTAAGGCAAACCTTAGGGTAAGGTATAGGGGTGGGGAGAAGGTGGAAGGGTGGTTGGGAGCCCCTCCTGGGGTCTCTGATTTCTGGGAGGGGAGTTGTGTTTCTGTATTCCCTTTAACTTGTGTATGTCTGTAACTGTTCCTGTCTGTTGTGTCTATCTCTGCTTGTACATTGTGCTGAGCTGTAAACAGAGCTTCAGTCCTTAAATTCCAGCTGGCTGAGTTCTAGTCTGGGTCATCTTACAAAGTGTGGGGGGATGGGGAACTCCCAAATCATCACAACATGCATAAATTATGTTACATTAACTTCTCAGCACACAGGCTAGGCTGAAGAAAATAGTCAAGTAGCAAACATTATTCCCCATGCATTTAACTTCAGGGAGGTGATAGAGGCATTTGGAGAAAGAGTGACCTTTATATCAAACTTCCTAGATCAGGGCAAGCATTCTGACTTCTAATATCTGCTGTGTGTTTATGTCTGAAATAGGCGTTTGCCAACCCAGAAGATACAGTATCGTTTGGAAAAGGCGAGAGTGCTAAGAAATACTTGCGCACCGATCAGGATGTCGAACGCGTACGCAGGTAATGCATCGGAGCCTCTCTACGTTGGTACTATTTAAAATCAATCCATTAATTTTACCCCTTTCTTTTTTGGCAAACCCATATATGTTTGGTGGTGTTTTATGGTGGTAATCTAATACATTAATTTGTTCAAATGAACAAACCGTCCCATGTTCAAGCGGTCAGCATCAGTGCTGATGAGTCATTGTCTCATAGTTAGCTCTTGGACAGTGCCCTCTATGCGTGGGGCAGGTGGTGAGAAGATTGTAAACTATGACTGTAAGTTGATTTAGTATGAGGCAGTGTCCATGAAGTGTAAATCAGTTTTCTGCATTAACTTGAACACCACTTGGCAGTAGTTGCATCTTTTCCTAAAGCATGCGGGAAATGAACATAGTTTTACTCTTCCTTCCTTGGTTGATTCATGGAACTCCAGAGCTGTAGCGAGAGCCTTAGTCTAACAAATTGTACAGACCAGGAGGCAAAGCCTGTGCTCTTTTGCTGGATTACTCACTGGTGTGTCAGGTGTCCAGGAAAGCTGACCATTCCTTTGAAAGAATGCTATTAATGCTGTGGCTGTGTGCAGCCCCTGGTATATGTCTTTTGTTTTGCAAGATTTGTAGCAGAATTTAAGCTCTGTTTCAGTAGGCTAAATACTGCAGCTTATGCAGATAGCTGGTGGCAATTTTTTTTTTACCAAAATTACCGCTTTACTCTGCTCTTGTCAGACCCCACCTGCAGTCCTCTGTGCAGTTCTGGAGCCCCCAGCACAGGAAGGACATGGAAGTGTTGGAACGGGTCCAGAGGAGGCCACAAGGATGATCAGAGGGCTGGGGCAGCTCTCCTATGAGGACAGGCTGAGAGAGTTGTGGCTCTGCAGCCTGGAGAAGAGGAGGTTTCCAGGAGACCTTAGAGTAGCCTTCCAGGATCTGAAGGGGGCTCCAGGAAGGCTGGGGAGGGACTGTTGACAAGGTCTTGTAATGTCAGGACAAGGGGCAATGGGTTTGAAGTGTCAGAGGGGAGATTGAAAGTGGATGTTAGGAGGAAGTTGTTTGCAGTGAGGGTGGTGAGACACTGGCACAGGTTGCCCAGGGAGATTGTGGCTGCTCCCTCCCTGGAGGTGTTGAAGGCCAGGTTGGATGAGGCCTTGAGTGCCCTGTACTAGTGGGAGGTGTCCCTGCCTATGGCAGGGGGGTGGGACTGGATGATCCTTGAGGTCCCTTCCAACCTTACCATTCTGTGATTCTATGATTCTATGATTGAAACTTTCAAGATACTGTTTGATACACCTGTGCTAACAAGGAAAACTTTAATGGAATGGTTTTCGTGGCATTGTTCTTTAATTAAGCTAACAGATTGTTTGCTAAGTATTTTTATACCAAAAACTTAATTGTGAATGAAGTATACTCATTTAAACCACTGTTAGGGAAGGTCTTCAAAACAAGTAGCAGCTGAGATTTCAGAACAGTGCATCTTTGCAAGTGTATATGACTGTGATTCCATGAAGGCTAATATATTTGTGTATGTCTGGATTAAGATCTTGAAGAGGAAGAGTCTAATCTCAGTGGGCTGTAAAGATGCTCTGAATCATAGAATCATAGAATGGTAAGGTTGGAAGGGACCTCAAGGATCATTTAGTTCTAACCCCCTGCCATAGGCAGGAACACCTCCCACTAATACAGATCACTCAAGGCCTCCTCCAACCTGGCCTTGAACACCTCTTTGATCACGTTGGGTGATTCTGTGCTCCACAACCTCCCTGGGCAACCTGTGCCTGTGTCTCACCTCTCTCACTGCAAGCAACTTCCTCCTAACATCCAGTCTAAATCTTCCCTCTGACACTTCAAACCCATTGCCCTTGTCCTGGCATTACATGACCTTGTCAATAGTACCTCCCCAGCCTTCCTGTAGCCCCTTTCAGATCCTGGAAGGCTACTGTCAGGTCCCCTGGAAGCCTTCTCTTCTCCAGGCTGCAGAGCCCCACCTCTTTTTCTCCCCCTGAGTAGGTTCAGGGAGTTTTTAGTTGTTTAATTTGCTGTTACACAAAACCAGACATTTTTTGGTGAGGAGTACTTCCTTTCTAAATGGTAAAAGGGCAACTAAGTCAGTAGTAACTTCACTACAAGATGCCTTTTTGATTCAAACTCTTGGAGAAATGACAACCACCTTACATAGTCAAATCTTGTGCTGCTGTTTTGCAAAAGTTGTTCAGAGAGCCCCAGACCTAGGAGGTCAGCTTGATTCTAGTTAGTCCATTGGTGTTGTGACATCCATCTATCTCTTCATTCCAACAATGGATCTTAATGGAAGTTTGTGCAAGCTTCTTCCTGGAAATAGTAGTGGCACATAAATTTAGCTTGGCTTCTCTTATGTATAAGTGACTGGAATTTGTTCTGTTTATGGGTTTAGAAAAGACATTATTTCATTGTGCTCTTTTTTTTTTTATGGAAGGGGGTGGAAAGCTAAAGGGTAAAGATAAATCAGTTCAGAAAGCCTCAGGAAAACAGCATCATGTTCTGATTCTAGTTGGCTGTGTAATTTGACAGAATTAGTAAAGCTTGGAAGTTGTTTCAGTCAGTAAATTTGGCTGGAATCACAGTTTTTCTAAAGAGGTAAGAGGAGCAGGGAAGATTTAGGAAGATGTGTGAAAGAATACTTCATGATCTGGAGTTCAGCCTCAACACATTTTTAGTAACTCACGTTACAGTTTCAAAATCTCAATCAGTTTTCAGCTATTTGATTGATTTGTAGCGAAGAAAATTAATCAAATGTGTAGCTGTCACACCTGCTAGTGCTCAAAAATAACTCTTTAAGAGGATTGAACTTCATGAAGATTTGATAGAATGTTTCCTGTATGGGATGCTTAATATTTTCTTTGTGGAGGATGCAGAGTTAATGGGATCAGACTATAGCACCTGGGTCATGAAGGTTTTGGTCACAGTCATCCAGTCTATTGAGGGTCATTTGAGAGACTACAAGAAAATTCTTTCTATCTGTTTTCTTCCCTACCTTTTCTTGCATTCTTGCACACCCAGGTGCTCTCATAGAGCTCATGTAAGTCCCTAACATTACCAAGGTCTAGGGGAAAAATTAAGACCTTTCATACAGAAGAATAGAAGCTTGAAAGTGTGAGGTGCAGCAGGAGAGATCAGAGACATGTCAGGTGAACATGCCAAAATCGTTCGATAGCTGTATCAAGTTCCTGCTGCAGAGGAAACCAACAGCTGTGTTAGGGCCTTAGCAGTAGAATGTTCTGAAGATGATGAGTAATAATAAATCTTGAAGTGGATTATTCAACAAATTATAACACTGTAAAACAATTTTCCTTCTTTCCCCAGAGGCCACCTGAATGACCTTGAAAATATTGTCCCATTTCTTGGCATTGGACTGCTGTATGCTCTTAGTGGCCCTGAGCTGTCCACAGCCTTGATGCATTTCAGGATCTTCGGTGGGGCTAGGATTTTCCACACTTTGGCATACTTGATTCCTCTTCCTCAGCCTTGCAGAGGTTTGTCTTGGGCAGTTGGGTATGCAGTGACCATCTCCATGGCATACAAAGTGCTGAAGACAGCATTGTACCTGTAGAAGAGTTGTAGCTTCTGTGCACCATTCAACATTCCATGCGAAGTTTCCAGCAGTGTGTATTGATGTCTTGAACAAACCATTGTGAGTATTCCATGGTGACTGGAATTAATTTTGTAACAGAGGCTTTTTATTCCTGTTTAGAAACACTTTTTTTTGGAGTTAAAAAAAACCAACCAACCAAACAAAAGAAATCCTTCTCTCTGTATTCCCTGTCCATGAGTCGCATTGCCAAAATATTAGATTGAATGTTGCCTTTGCAATTTGTCAAGTGCTTGCAATTCTAAACATGTGATGATGCTGTATTGATAGCATGTGTGGTAATTTTCTACAGATGCTTTATTTTTGGCTGTAGCTCTGAAGCCTAAATCAATAAAGACAAGAGAGGGGGAAAAAAAAAACCCAACGTGTTTGTATTTTTGTTTTCATTTCGACTCTTCTGACTGCAGCCAGCAAATAGCATGTCACTGTGAATCAGGAAGAGATTCCAATCATACAGTTCTTTGAAGAATGCTTACCTTAATAATAAGATATAACCAGTAATGCTAGGCTTGTTGTAAAAAAATCTTTGATGAAATTGTTGTTTGGATAATGTACTTTGGGATTAAAATACCCAAACCGTTGCAGCTCCATTTCTGTCAGTTGAATAGATTAAAAGAGAAACAAAATAGTTGGGCTGAGCTCTGCTTAGTGATACTGGTGAAAATTTGAAGTAATTCTTTTTGTTGAGGCTGCTCCAAGCATAGGATCTGTGACTGGGTAAAGTATAAAACCTTTGTAGAAGATTTTACTATTTTTCCATTAATTATTTTTTAATAAATTCATCATAAAACGAGTGACAGAAAATGTATCTATCATGTAACTCAAATGTATATATCACATAATTCAAGTGTGAATATATCATTAGTTGGCATGTTATAAATATGTTGCTGACATATTCTCTTTGCTTATATCTTTCTGTGATGTATTATTTTGAAATAATTTTCTTTAAAGACTCTTCCTGGTCTTTCTTGTTTTGTCTGTTTTTGTTGCTGCAACTTAAAAAGTAGCAAAAGATTCCAAGAGAAAAAAAAAAATTACCCAAAGGAGTCTTTCCATTCAATGTGCTGCTCACTGGCATGTTTTAAATGGCAAAAGACAGAGGACAATGTTTGGTTTACTTTCCTGCCCCAGAAGCTGTGCTGTTAAGGGACAGACTAGAGGGGAGCTGGGGAGTTCTTTCTGCTGCCTCCATATGCCAAGGGATTTGCCTTTCAGTAATTGTAGTATCACAAGACATAGAATCCAGGAATGGTAAGGTTGGAAGGGACCTCAAGGATCATCCAGTTCAACCTCCTGCCATAGGCAGGGACACCTCCCACTAGTACAGGGCACTCAAGGCCTCCTCCAACCTGGCCTTGAACACCTCCANGGAAACCTTCTCTTCTCCAGGCTTCAGAGCCCCAACTCTCTCAGCCTGTCCTCACAGCAGAGCTGCTGCAGCCCTCTCAGCATCTTGGTGGCCTCCTCTGGACCCGCTCCAACACTTCCATGTCCTTTCTGTGCTGGGGGCTCCAGAACTGCACCCAGGACTGCAGGTGGGGTCTGAGGAGAGCAGAGCAAAGGGGCACAATCCCCTCCCTTGCCCTGCTGCCCACACTGCTCTTGCTGCAGCCCAGCACACAGTTGCTGTCTGGGCTGCACTCACACTGCAGCCTCATCTTGAGCTTTTCATCATCCCAGACCCCCAGGGCCTGTTCCTCAGGGCTGCTCTCAGCCATTCCCCACCCAGGCTGTATTTGTTATATATCTCAGGAAGGCCTACCTGTTCCATAGTTGTAGATGAAAGTTCATGCCGTGTCAGGCTGTAACTGAGCAAAGTAGCAAGGGGACTCAAGAAGAGTGCAGACAGACTGGTTTAGACTGAAGAGAGGTGAAATAAAGGAAGAGATGGATCCACTGCAAGGAAGATGCTTAACAGGGGCAGATTAGAATGTAGTGGCACTTCAGTTGATGACATAGCAGAGTAAGCACATGTCAACAGCCCCATGGGACTCCAGTGGGAAACATGGGCTTTCCTGTATCTTTGCTGTCCTCACCACTCCTTACCTCTGCTGTTTTCCTTGTATCCTTCTTTCTCTGCTAGGTGATGGGATCTTGAGACCAACCTCCTTGGACAGTGTCATTGTGCCAAGGTAAGACTGGCCCTCAGTCCTTCCTAGCTTGAGAAGGACTAGTGATGGAGGGAGAAGGGGTGAAGCTGCAGCCTTCAGCTGAGGTCTAGACCAACCATTGTCAGGGTCAGCCTGCCAACTCAGCAGTCTGCCTTTTTGTCTATATCGTGATTTCTGCATCTAAAGCTGTGTTTCCTTCACTTCTTTGTAACTTGCCTCTTCTTCCTAGCTCTGTCTCTTTCTGTCCATCCAAAACAAGTGAAATTAGCCACTGCACAAAAGGACCTGTCTGCAATTCAGCTGTTTGAGTGCTTCAGCATCCAAAAGCTCTTCTAACAAGCAGAGTTGTTGCTGGACATATATAGGAACAGTATTTTTAACTCCTTTTTGCATCAAACTTCTGTACAGAGATCTCAAACTGAAGAGAAATCCCCACACCCCATGTTTATTTCTGTGATCTTACATTTGAAACAAAACTAGTTTTAAATCCCTTCCATGTGCTTAGTGGTTTCAAACCCTGACCATACTCTTGCTGTGTGCTAAGAAGAAAAGATAAACAGATACCATTAGAGTGATTCAATATTGTTATGTGTTTCTGTTGCATTTGTTTTAGACATATATTGTATTTTATTTGGTCCCACAAATGCCATCTGTGCAGCTGGGTGGGTTAATGCTCAATCTGGGAAGTCTGTTTTACCAGCCTCGGTCAAACTCAGATTGCCAGTGCCATGGAATTGTGTTGGAGTGGTCCTTGTGAAATGACTCTTGCATTCCTCCAGGCAATGCCTTAAGAGAATTATTTTGTACCTGCTGTACAGCTATAAATTCATAGAATCATAGAATGGGAAGGTTGGAAGGGACCTCAAGGATCATCTAGTTCCAACTCCCTGCCATAGGCAGGGACACCTCCCACTAGTACAGTTCACTCAAGGCCTCATCCAACCTGGCCTTGAACACCTCCCTGGGCAACCTGTGCCAGTGTCTCACCACCCTCACTGCAAACAGCTTCTTCCTAACATCCAGTTTAAATCTCCTCTCTGGCAATTTAAACCCATTGCCCCTTGTCCTGTCATCGCAAGACCTTGTAAATAGGTCCACAATTGTAAAAGGTTAGGTTACTTAGAGGAAAAGTAGGGAAGAAAGAGTGTGTTGGTTGAATGTATTACTGAGAGAACAGAATCTTCACCTTTTGAAACATGCATGTGGATTTTGAACTGCTGCTATCAGGATCTGTTGCAAAATCATTAAACAAAATAATGCATGGCTCTGATGAAAGAACTGGCACTTGCCACCAGGTATGCTCCTTCTGACCTGGAGAAGGTACAGGAAAAACTAGTCCATGAGAGACATGGTCCATTGCTAAACCACTGTCCATCATATTTGAAAGGTCATGGCAGACTGGTGAAGTAATATTGGCTGGAGAGCAGTGCTGAGGAAAAGGACCTGGGAGTCTGGGGTGATGAAAAGCTCAAGATGAGGCTGCAGTGTGAGTGCAGCTCAGACAGCAACTGTGTGCTGGGCTGCAGCAAGAGCAGTGTGGGCAGCAGGGCAAGGGAGGGGATTGTGCCCCTTTGCTCTGCTCTCCTCAGACCCCACCTGCAGTCCTGGGTGCAGTTCTGGAGCCCCCAGCACAGGAAGGACATGGAAGTGTTGGAGTGGGTTCAGAGGAGGCCACCAAGATGCTGAGAGGGCTGCAGCAGCTTTGCTGTGAGGACAGGCTGAGAGAGTTGGGGCTCTGTAGCCTGCAGAAGAGAAGGCTTCCAGGAGACCTTGGAGTGGCCTTCCAGGATCTGAAGGGGGCTACAGGAAGGCTGGGGAGGGATTACTGACATAGGTCTTGTAATGCCAGGACAAGGGGAATGGGTTTGAAGTGGCAGAGGGGAGATTTAGACTGGATGTCAGGAGGAAGTTCTTTACAGTGAGGGTGGTGAGACACTGGCACAGGTTGCCCAGGGAGGTTGTGGCTGCTCCCTCCCTGGAGGTGTTCAAGGCCAAGTTGGATTAGGCCTTGAGTGACCTGTACTAGTGGGAGGTGTCCCTGCCTATGGCAGGGAGTTGGAACTGGATGATCCTTGAGGTTTCTTCCAACCTTACCATTCTATGATTCTGTGACATAGAAAAAGAGTCAAACCAACATCTTCAGGGCTTCATTTCTGTTTCTTATGCCTGTTGTTTCTACCACTAAAATTAACTACAAATTCTCTCCTCTTTGCTAGCTGTTCCTCACATTTTATGTTCTTACTTCCCTAAGTCCTTTGCTTATCTTTAAAGTGGCTCTAATAATTGACCATGAGGTACTTTAAAATCCTAGCTGACCTAGTTAGCTGATCTCATCTCTGAGTGAATTTCATGGACTGCTTTGTTTTCAGAAGTGCAAATATGCAAGCAATTCCTCAGTTTAGTTTTTGATTATGTCTAAATGCTTATGTAGCTTTGGCCAAAGTTACTTTGTCCTGGCTTTCATGACTGCAGACAAATACAGGTAGTGAGTTGTTGAGAGGACCAGTCTGAGCCTTACTGTTTCAGCATGACTTCATATCTCATCACAATAAATCTGGTGTTAAAAACTGTAAATTACACATTAAACATTTTCTTTGAATTTTCAGAAGCAAGTCTGTATCTCAAATAAAAAAAATTAAATCCCCTCATAAAAGTAGCCACAATGCTATCTGTTATTATCCAGAATAACATGGTTTTCATGTCAGGATTGTAGTTCAGAAAGAACATGAGAATCATAGAATCATAGAATGGTATGGTTGGAAGAGACCTCAAGGATCATCCAGTTCCAATCCCCTGCCATAGGCAGGGACACCTCCCACTAGTACAGGTCACTCAAGGCCTCCTCCAACCTGGCCTTGAACACCTCCAGGGAGGGAGCAACCACAGCCTCCCTGGGCAACCTGTGCCAGTGTCTCACCACCCTCACTGCAAACAACTTCCTCCTGACATCCAGTCT
>VWZE01008646.1:31642-75843 GCA_013396675.1 Eubucco bourcierii
CCCTTGCCCTGCTGCCCACATTGCTCTTGCTGCAGCCCAGCACACAGTTGCTGTCTGGGCTGCACTCACACTGCAGCCTCATCTGGAGCTTTTCATCACCCCACACCCCCAGGGCCTGTTCCTCAGGGCTGCTCTTAGCCATTCTTCACCCAGCCTGGAGTTCTCTTGGGATTGTGCCTACCCAGGGGCAGGACCTTGCACTTGGCCTTGTTGAATGTCCTGGGATTGGCTTGGGCACAGCTCTGCAGCCTGGATGTTAGGGGGAAGTTGTTTGCAGTGAGGGTGGTGAGACACTGGCACAGGTTGCCCAGGGAGATTGTGGAGCGCAGAATCACCCAATGTGGTCTTTGATCACGTTGGGTGAATCTGTGCTCCACAACCTCCCTGGAGGTGTTCAAGACGAGGTTGGAGGAGGCCCTGAGTGACCTGTACTAGTGGGAGGTGTCCCTGCCTATGGCAGGGGGTTGGAACTACATGATCCTTGAGGTCCCTTCCAACCTTACCATGCTAGGCTTCTATGCCTCTGTCTTTCTGCTTTGCCCAAATGGATTGTACTGCTAAATATATTTCCCATGCAGGTGCCTGTGTGCTAGAAAAGAAAAGATTGGGCAGGCTTTTCCCTTTCTTTAATTTTGACCTTCTGCTCAAGTTTTCTTCATTCTTGATAAGTAAAAAAGTGATTCCCTCAGTCGGTCGGCATGGCAGTAGGTTGTTCCTGCCTCTTAATTTCGTGTATGGTGCCACTAGATGTCCCTCTTCGACTTTTTTTTTTTTATTAGCTTTTAGGACTGGTCCTAGGAAGAATAAAGTAGTTGTGCTCTGCATCTCTAGCAGGCTTGAGTTGTAGACGGGAAATATTTTACTAGCTTTAAAGAAGACATTTATAATGGATATTAAGGCATAGTAGTGTCTCTGTGGTATGTCTCTGTGCAGTAAACTTGCACTTAAAAACCCAAAACTCTGTGGAAGAAGGTGGGGAAAAAAAAAAAAGGGCATTTAACCTGTGACAGAAGCATTAGGATGTTGTTGTTTGTTTCATTTTGCTTTATTTAAATGAATAAGGCACTGAATAATTGCAACATCTGAATAATTCTACTGGGGTTTCTAGAGAATTATGCAGTTTATATCTTAATTGGCTGCTGTTGGGTTTGATAAATAAAAGCAGCATATGATTTGTGTTTAACCTTAGGGTAATCTGAGTGGGACTGAGTCTGTTCAAACACTCAAAGTGAGTGAAGAAGCAGATATAAAACTTGGAAGCTGTCGGCTGCAGAGGAGAGACTCAGTGTGAACAGTTTACTTGAAAGCATCTCAATAGTTAGAGAATTCCAGTTGGGAATTTAAAGGTGCTGTAGAAAAATACTGCTTGTATTTATACAAAACTGAGATGCCCTATAAAGCAATGTGTGCACAGCAGATTTACTTGTCAGACAAAATGCCAGGAAAGTAGTGGGGGGCACCTTTGAGTGATCCACTTGGCACAGAGGTGGAGTACAGTGTCAGCATAATGAATAGGACCTTGCTTGGTGGATGGAAAATATTTTAAATTGAGTTTTTATTTAATGGATTTGAACTTTTCATGCCCAATTACCTTTTTGCTGAAAGAGAACAATAATAATAATAATAATAAAGTGCAAAGGTTCAGTTTCATTCTAGAAATGGGGAAATGTGCTTGGAGACCTGTCAAGTGGCACAGTCAGATCTCAAGGTAGCTAATGCTGTGGAGTGGATGTCCATCAGCTGCTTTGTGGCTTTATGTGTCCTTGTCAATGGTAATGTGACAGAATGGGATGAGTCATGTACAGGGACAAATGGCAACAGAGAACTGGTTAAGGTCAGGGCAAGTATGTCCTTGCAAGGAGGGTTGTATGATTTGCTTCATTTGTCCAGTTCAGTCTTACAGGTGCATGGATTATGGAGAAACCCACCCTGCAAAATGAAACTTACAGGATTTAGGGAAACTATTCCCTAATACTGAACTGTGTGCAGTTCTGGAGCCCTCAGCACAGGAAGGAAGGACATGGAAGTGTTGGAGCGGGTCCAGAGGAGGCCACGAGGATGATCAGAGGGCTGGAGCAGCTCTCCTATGAGGACAGGCTGAGAGAGTTGGGGCTCTGTAGCCTGCAGAAGAGAAGGCTTCCAGGAGACCTTAGAGTGGCCTTCCAGGATCTGAAGGGGGTTCCAGGAAGGCTGGGAAGGGACTATTGACAAAGCCTTCTAATGCCAGGACAAGGGGCAATGGGTTTGAAGTGTCAGAGGGGAGATTGAAAGTGGATGTTAGGAGGAAGTTGTTTGCAGTGAGGGTGGTGAGACACTGGCACAGGTTGCCCAGGGAGGTTGTGGCTGCTCCCTCTCTGGAGGTGTTCAAGGCCAGGTTGGAGGAGGCCTTGAGTGACCTGTGCTAGTGGGAGGTGTCCCTGCCTATGGCAAGGGGTTGGAACTGGATGATCCTTGAGGTCCCTTCCAACCTTACCATTCTATGATTCTATGATTCCAGGATGTACAGAAACAAATCTTTCCCACAGAAAGCTTAATCCTTCCTGTAATAGGAATGTAAGAAGGATGAAAAAAAAATAAAAGCAGCAATCTCTATTAAATTCTATATTTGTTTGTTTGTTTTTTTCCTTCTGAAATAAAAACCAGTTCTCAAGAACCTCCATTGCAGGAATGTTTAAACTCCAGCCACATGTGGATCTGCAAAGAAAAGCTTAGCCCAGACATGTTGAACTGTACTAAGTAAAAGTGCTTTTAAGAGTGCATGTAATGAAAGAAGACACACCTGTATGTTATTTATTTATTCCTCATTGCTATGATACCTGGGTTACAACATGTTGACTGTAGACCTAGTTCAGAGACCAGTGGAACAATTTCCATTGATTTTCACAGGTTAGGTGTTAGAAGTAGACTCTGTCCCATTACATTAACTTAATTATAGAATCATAGAATCATAGTATGGTAAGGTTGGAAGTGACCTCAAGGATCATCCAGTTCCAACCCCCTGCCATAGTCAGGGACACCTCCCACTAGCACAGCTCACTCAAGGCCTCCTCCAACCTGGCCTTGAACACCTCCAGGGAGGGAGCAGCCACAACCTCCCTGGGCAACCTGTGCCAGTGTCTCACCACCCTCACTGTAAAGAACTTCCTCCTAACAACCACTCTAAATCTCCCCTCTGCCACTTCAAACCCATTGCCCTTGTCCTGCCATTGCAAGACCTTGTCAATAGTCTCTCCCCAGCCTTCCTGTAGCCCCCTTCAGATCCTGGAAGGTTACTATCAGGTCTTCTCGAAGCTTTCTCCTCTCCAGGCTGCAGAACTCCAACTCTCTCAGTCTGTCCTCACAGCAGAGCTGCTGTAGCCCTCTCAGCATCTTGGTGGCCTCCTCTGGATCCACTCCAACACTTCCATGTCCTTCCTGTGCTGGGGGCTCCAGAACAGCACACAGGACTGCAGGTGGGGTCTGAGGAGAGCAGAGCAAAGGGGCAGAATCCCCTCCCTTGCCCTGCTGCCCACACTGCTCTTGCTGCAGCCCAGGACTCGGTTGCTGTATGAGCTGCATGTGCACACTGCAGGCTTATGTTGAGCTTTTCATTAACCCAGACATGTGCAGAATGCAGCCTGCACTAAAATATTTACTGCAGGCAACAATGTCCAGATAAAATATGCTATTTTGTAAAATTTCAGAGGAGGAAACTGTCAAGTAGGTGCCACCCTGCTTCAGCTTTAACTCTGCTATAGCTACCACTAGAAGTGGCTGGTCCATTGTTTACATATTCTTGATCACAGCAAGAGCTTTATTGATGGTTGGCCTTTGACTTGACGTTACTGATGGCTCATACGGTGCTGTCCTCAGCAGGGGACATAGGAGAGCACCACTTTAAAATGGATCCAGCTGGCCATGTGGTGCTGTTTTGTTCTCTACACTGCTAAAAGGGCCACTGTCAACTTGAAATCTAGTCAATTAAAAACAAACAGGCTAATAGGGACTTCATGTCCCCAAGTCCTTTTGCTAGTTGCTGTGGGATTGCAATCAAGAGTACCCTATTTTCAAGCATGTTTTGCTCATCCTTTCTGATGGCTTTTGTGCGTGTGAAAGTATAAACTATGCTAAAGAAGTGCCCTCAGTTAAGACCAACAAGGAAATGAAAGACCAAATATGACTAAACCCAAAGCAAATAATCCACATTTGCTGTATTTTACATGTAAAGAATAAAAGGTATTTTTCCTTTAACTCTCAAAGAACTCTACCTGAATGAGCTTAGCAGGGGAGCAGTGGAATTTACATGGAATGAGCTTAGCAGTGGAGCAGACAAATAGAATGTTTTTTTATCACAACCTCTGAAAACAATTTAAAAAAAACCAAACAAACACTCAAAAGGTTTATTAGATCTGAATAAACATAAAACCGGGAAAAACCCAAACATTTAAAATGCTTTGATTGGAGAAGTCCCAGCATTTTGTTTTGTAAAACACTACAAGTAATTGTTTTTATGATGGATGCAAGGCATTGTCTAGGTACTTACAAATAACAAGTAGCTCTGATTATACAAACTTGTATTTTAGCTAGAACCATCCTCTCTGAATTCCAGCAATGCTTAGAATTGAAGTCTGGAACTGCTCACAGGTCTGTTTAGTCCTTCAGTGGTCTTTGTACTGAATGCCATGGAGGCCAGATAGGAATGACCATTACTGATGATTCTAAAAGTGTCTTTAGCTTCTGCAGACTTCAAGGCAAATTGATGGCATTCAGTAGTTTAGTTTCAGTGTATGGGTTCAAATCAGAACTACTGATCTGAGATAATGAAAGATTCTTGGGATGTTTTCTTTTCAAAGCACCAGATGCCTTCTAGAGAGCTACCCCAGCACCAGCACCAGCACCAGATGCAATGCAGCTTGTGGGGAAGACATTCCATCCACTGAAGATAAGGGAGATAACAATAGAGGAGATATGGATCACAGTCAGATATTGAGAGGCCTATCACACAACTGGAATTGTCTTTCAGCTGCTAAGGGAATCATAGAATCACAGAATGGTAAGGTTGGAAGGGACCTCAAGGATCATCCAGTTCCAACCACCTGCCATTGGCAGGGACACCTCACACTAGTACAGGGCACTCAAGGCCTCCTCCAGCATGGCCTTGAACACCTCCAGGGAGGTTGTGGAGTACAGAATCACCCAATGTGATCTTTGATCACATTGGGTGATTCTGTGCTCCACAACCTCTCTGGGCAACCTGTGCCAGTGTCTCACCACCCTCACTGCAAACAACTTCCTCCTAACATCCAGTCTAAATCTCCACTCTGCCAGCTCAAACCCATTGCCCTTGTCCTGGCATTGCAAGACCTTGTCAATAGTCCCTCCCCAGCCTTCTTGTAGCCCTCTTCAGATCCTGGAAGGCTACTCTAAGGTCTCCTGGAAACCTTCTCTTCTCCAGGCTGCAGAGCCCCAACTCTCTCAGTCTGTCCTCACAGCAGAGCTGCTGCAGCCCTCTCAGCATCTTGGTGGCCTCCTCTGGACCTGCTCCAACAGTTCCATGTCCTTCCTGTGCTGGGGGCTCCGGAACTGCACCCAGGACTGCAGGTGGGGTCTGAGGAGAGCAGAGCAAAGGGGCACAATCCCCTCCCTTGCCCTGCTGCCCACACTGCTCTTGCTGCAACCCAGAACTGCTGTTTAACTTGGGTTATGAATTTTATCTCTCCTCTGTTTTGAAATATTAAGACTAGCAAACAGGACTAGAGGGTGGTCTGAGATCCTCATATCCTCCAAGGTCTCCGTGCTGTCCATGGACTTTGTGTTGGCAACAGTAAGTCCACTGCAGCCCTGGCAGAGCCATCTGATGGAGCGGTTAATGATGCAACACTTTGTTTAGTAATGTGTCTCATCTGGACACCACAGCACATCCTGTTTGTATTTCATCTCTTCCCAGGTACTTTATCTACGTCCACTACTCTTGCTTTTTGACCCAAGGGACTTTGATTTTAATCGGTTGCTCTTCCTACCTGAACTTTCTTGTACATACTTAATATTACTTTACTTGGGACATGAACATATGGAACAGATATTTTTAATTCTCACAGTTAACACATGATTGCTTAAAAGATATGTTTTTCTACTTTCAAAGAAAGCATTCAAAATCTCCTCTATTCTCACTTGCTACTCAGAAGGATGTTTAGTGCTGACCAGCAATGCATACAAAGTGAAAATATTTTGATTTATTTTTAATTTTTTTTTTTTCCCCTGGCAGGGAAGTAACTGATGTTAGTGCACAAGGAAGCCTTGTCCAGTGGGGGTTTGACATTTCTTTGCAGGCATTTGGGCTCACTCATGGATCTGTTTTATGTAGCCACATTAGGATGGCACTAAATGTTGGCATCGAGGTTCTATTAGTTCATTAGGTTCTAGATAGTGTGAGAATGTGGTTAGATAGCTCTGACCAAAACTAGCAGCTGCTCTAACTGGAGCACCAGATCTTTGAGGTCCCTTCCAACCTTACCATTCTATGATTCTATGATTCTAACCCCTGTACTCTATACCAGTCTTATTTTGGATCAAGTCAGAAAATCATAGAATCATAGAATCATAGAATGGTAAGGTTGGAAGGGACCTCAAGGATCATCCAGTTCCAACCCCCTGTCATAGGCAGGGACACCTCCCACTAGCACAGGTCACGAAAGGCCTCATCCAACCTGGTCTTGAACAGCTCCAGGGAGGGAGCAGCCACAACCTCCCTGGGCAACCTGTGCCAATGTCTCACCACCCTCACTGCAAACAACTTCCTCCTAACATCCAGTTTCAATCTCCCCTCTGACACTTCAAACCCATTCCCCTTGTCCTGGCATTACCAGCCCTTGACAATAGTCCCTCCCCAGCCTTCCTGGAGCCCCCTTCAGATCCTGGAAGGGTACTCTAAGGTCTCCTGGAAGCTTTCTCTTCTCCAGGCTGCAGAGCCCCAACTCTCTCAGCCTGTCCTCACAGCACAGCTGCTGCAGCCCTCTCAGCATCTTGGTGGCCTCCTCTGGACCCACTCCAACACTTCCATGTCCTTCCTGTGCTGAGGGCTCCAGAACTGCACACAGGACTCCAGATGTCTCTGTACTTCCGTTTCCAGTCTACAAAGTTCTATTAATAAAATAATTTTCTGTTCTACTTATACAGCTTTAACTAACTACTGAGACTACCTGTCTACAGCTGGCCAATCACACTTACACACACACACAGACACACAGACACACTCAGGCATAAATATTCAGCTGAAAGGTAAGAGAAGAGCCATAGAGACAAAAGGCAAAGTGCTAGATAAAGAAGTAAAGCAGTGTACTATTTCGGATGTGGAATTAGGAAACCTGTTCTGCTGTTGACATGTGACATAAGCTGGGCCACCTCTTTTTGCTTTGATTTTTATTTCTATCATCTTTATTTTTGCCGCTGCAAGAAGGGGACTGCATCTTATTACCAGGGAGATAGAGAAGGCAACGTAACAGGATCACGTTTCTGATGGAAGTTGCAGTTTTAATTTGTTGCTATAGGTGGTACTGTAATATTAATGCATAGCATTAGAGAAAGGAGAGGAAATAATAAAAAAAAAGAAAAGAAAAAGGCAGCAAACAAATGCCCAAAGTTTCTTGCTATCTGAGCAAACTGAAGTGATTTTTAAGGTTGAAGGGTATGTGGTGACATTAGCGTAGAGGCTTTTGAACTGAGTGGTGCAAGTCTGTTAGCTACTTACTCTGCTCTCAGATCTCTTCCACCAAATCTGACAGAGCCATGGCTAGTCTGCTCCTTTCTTCTTGCCTGATAGTTGCATGTGATAAAAACCCTGAGTGCTTTACAAAAAAAGCCTTGTTCCAAGGTGACCAGGAAGTCTTGAGATAAGACATGAGATTTAGAAGATACTTTTCAAAATGAAGAAGGTTCTTGCTTATATGCAGCCAAGAAAAATTTGAATGGTGTCTCATCTGTAAGACTTAATCTCTACAGTCTTCTGCAGTCGTGTCTTGAACAGATTTCCCTATCAACTAACATTTCAAGACTATGTTTGGGGTTTTTTTTTGCTTAGAGAGAAGTTAGTTTTCTTTGATTCTTTATTATTGCTGTTTTAAAGTCTATTTAGTGGTTATATACTCCAGAAAGGAACTGAACATAGTAAAACTCATGCAGAAGTCCCTTCAGAGAGAGTTCTATAATTCTTCCACTTCAAATTCTTGGCTAGAAGTGTGACTTTCAGTATCAAGCTCTTCACCTTTTCCTTGGTTACTAAATTTGGGAATGCAGTGACATCAATCAGTATTCAAGGCAGCTGGATTTTCTCAAAGCTGCTATTCTGACAGGATAATGCTTACTGATCTTCTATAGTGGCATCTGTAATAACACATTCTCAAAGAGCAGTTACTGTACAATAAAGGTGATTCTTTAGGCTGTTGCGGTCAGCATGGGTCTCCTGGCTTGTCCTACGACCTTAGTGCTTAGAGTTCTCATGTACTGTGTGAGCTTTGAGTTGGAAGAGAACAAAGGATATATCCATGTCTTTCTCTTTGGGACTTCAGAAAGACTTAGAAGGGGTACAGGACCTAGGTATTATCAGCAGACATGCTGTAGTTCATTGTTACAGTACTCTGTCAAGTCAGGGCTGAGCCACTAAACAAGCGATGGACACCTTCTATTAACCCTCTCCCTTCTCAAAAGGGAAAGAAAGGGAATAAGTGAGACAGATTTATGGACTGGAAATGAAAACTAAAACTACTGAAAATAATAACAATAACATGAAATATATATACAGATCATAGAATCATAGAATGGTATGGTTGGAAGAGACCTCAAGGATCATCCAGTTCCAACCCCCTGCCATAGGCAGGGACACCTCCCACTAGTACAGGGCACTCAAGGCCTCATCCAACCTGGCCTTGAACACCTCCAGGGAGGGAGCAGCCACAACCTCCCTGGCCAACCTGTTCCAGTGCCTTACCACCCTCACTGCAAACAACTTCCTCCTAACATCCAGTCTAAATCTCCCCTCTGCCACTTCAAACCCATTGCCCCTTGTCCTGGCATTGCAAGACCTTGTCAGTAGTCCCTCCCCAACCTTCCTGTAGGCCCCTTCAGATCCTGGAAGGCTACTCTAAGGTCCCCTCAAAGCCTTCTCTTCTCCAGGCTTCAGAGCCCCAACTCTCTCAGCCTGTCCTCATAGGAGAGCTGCTCCAGCATTCTGAGCATCCTCTGGACACTACTCTGGACCCGTTCCATCACTTCCATGTCCTTNACTGCAGGCTCATGTTGAGCTTTTCATCAACCCAGACTCCAAGGTCCCTTTCCTCAGGGCTGCTCTCAGCCATTCACCACCCAGCCTGGAGTTGTGCTTGGCATTGTGCCTACCCAGGTGCAGGACCTTCCACTTGGCCTTGTTGAATGTCATGAGGTTGGCCTGGGCACAGCTCTGCAGCCTGTCCAGGTCCCTCTGGATGGATCCCTGCCCTCTAGCAAGTCGACTGTGCCACACAGCTTGGTGCCATCTGCACACTTGCTGAGGCTGCACTGATTCCTCTGTCCATGGCACTGACAAAGATGTTAACCAGCACTGGTGCCAGCACTGACCCCTGAGGGACACCACTTGGCACTGGTCTGCAGGTGGACATTGTGCCCTTGATCACCACTCTCTGGGTGCCACCATCTCAGACAGTATCAAATCCAACCGTTACTGTGGCAGAAGTCCCGGATTGGATTCAGCAGCAGATGGGAATCAGATTCAGGACCAGATTTTGGAACTGGATTCAGTAAACCATGCTGAGTGCAGAACAGACAGAGTTTTCTTTAGACATTGGTTGTTGAAGCCCTTGACTCTTGTGATCCCTCAGCTTTATACTGAATGTGACAGACATGAGGTGGAGCACATCTGTGATCAGTTTAGAGCCACTTGATCTGTCCGCTCATCCCTGTGTGCCAATCCTTTTACTTTGCACCCTCAGTGTAGTGCATGAGATGTAGCACTGACCTTGGCCTGCGTACCAATCCTTGGTACTAACTCAAAGCATTGAGTGGACACTGAAAATACGCTGCTAGTTTAAAAAAAGGCAGTTTCTTAGAACAGACTGAAAAGGAAAATCACTGAACAGGGTTAGTTCTGTTCTAGCTCAGATCAGGACATCCTCTGTACAGTGAAGGACAGTTCGGACTCTTTAATGTCAGAGGTGTTGAGTAGGAGTTTGGAAGAAATCATAGAATCATAGAATCATAGTATGGTAAGGTTGGAAGGGACCTCAAAGATCATCCAGCTCCAACCCCCTGCCACAGGCAGGGACACCTCCCACTAGTACAGGTCACTCATGGCCTTGTCCAACCTGGCCTTGAATCCCTCCAGGGAGGTTGTGGAGCACAGAATCACCCAATGTGATTGAAGGTTGAAGATGACATTGGGTGATTCTGTGCTCCACAACCTCCCTGGGCAACCTGTGCCAGTGCCTCACCACCCTCACTGCAAACAACTTCCTCCTAACATCCAGTCTAAATCTCCTCTCTACCAGTTCAAACCCATTGTCCCTTGTCCTGGCATTGCAAGACCTTGTCAATAGTCCCTCCCCAGCCTACCTGTAGGCCCCTTCAGATACTGGAAAGCTACTCTAAGGTCTCTTGGAAGCCTTCTTCAGGCTGCAGAGCCCCAAACTCTCTCAGCTTGTCCTCAGATCAGAGCTGTTGCAGCCCTCTGAGCATCTTCGTGGCTTCCTCTGGACCTGCTCCATCAATTCCATCTCCTTCCTGTGCTGGAGGCTCCAGAACTGCACACAGAACTCCAGATGGGTTTTTGGGT
Organism: Eubucco bourcierii; assembly: GCA_013396675.1. NCBI lineage: Eukaryota > Metazoa > Chordata > Aves > Piciformes > Ramphastidae > Eubucco > Eubucco bourcierii. The sequence continues at coordinate 42,441 of VWZE01008646.1, forward strand.
TTTCCCCCACATATCAAGGAAGACATTTGAAGTAAAAATACATAAAATAGAAAAGCAATTTAGTCTGGAAAGGAACTCTGAAGATCTTCTCATCCAATCCCCCTGCTTAAAGGAGGTCTAGTTAGGTCAGCTAGCTCTGAGACTTAGCCAAATCTTCAACAGCTCCGAGAGTGGAGATTCCAAAACTTTTCTTGGCAACCACAAAAGTTTATTACTGGTTGCTCACTACTCAACTGGAATAAGTCTTTAATCTTCCCTGAACCTCATTCTTAGTTGGTAAAGCACAGATGGTGAAGCCTTTACCTGTTTTACTTACGTACATCACAGGACCTTTGGGACAGACACCATTGCTAATTAAACCATAGTTCCCCTGCATGCTACCATAACCTTATTAATAACAGGAAGCATCTTTCAGTATGTGATTATGCATTTCAGCATAGACAGAAAATGTTCCAGAGAAGGTATTCCACGATGTAAAATGTTTATTGTGCAATCTAAAAGGTCTTTGTGCAGCGTGTGTGGTGTTTCAGATATAGTTATGTTTACTCAGTACCGCCTGTAAAATACATTTTAACCTTCCCTCTCAAAATATATTCCACTGCATCACTGTAATGTCCTGGTGAAACAAACATTTGGATTTTATTTTTTTTTCCCCCCCAACAACCAAACCTATCATTTCACAAAGCTCTATACAAATGGAAAACGTAGTTAAGATTTATTTATTATGTAAAATGTCAGGGATTATTATGTTTATTACTTTTAAATTGCACAATGCTTTTACATTAGGATCAATTTTAGAGCACAGGATTAGCTACTATAACTGCTGGCAGTTTTGGTGCCTTATTACCTTTTATTATATTCTGAAGTAATTTTCATTTATTTAATTTAAACTTCTGTCATTCTGCTTTTTCAAGCCTTAATGTCTCAGCTTCTGAAAATCCAGTTGGTGTTTTCTGTCTCTACTGCTAAAGGAGTGCAGTTATTAAGTGATTCGGTGGCTTGTTTAGTCCCTTGACTATTCCAAGCCTCACTTTGCTTAATTTAACTACTGTACTGCCTGCTCCCTCTCTCCTCCCTGCCCCCCGCCCCTTTTTTGTTCTTAATTGTTTTCAGAGTGCTCAACTTCCTGTGGGGAATCAGTCAGCATGCCAGACTTCAAAGAACTTGTTACAGTAGACCGATTTGGCAATATGCTAATTTAAGCCTATTTTTATATTTTTCTATGTTGTTCCTACACAAACAAAGACCATCTCGGACATTAGTGAAAGAGCGAGGTCTTTGGAGGCTCTTTACTGCCTCAGATCTTATTGGGGGAACTAAAGAGAGTGACACTTGGCAGTTGAAGACAGAAGATACCCTGTAGGGTCTCACCTGATGCATCCTTCTCTTCACAGTATCACAGTATCACAGTCTCATAGTATCACCAAGGTTGGAAGAGACCTCAAAGCTCATCAAGTCCAAGCCATTAGCACAGCCCTCAAGACCAAACCATGGCACCAAATGCCACGTCCAAACCCCCCTTGAACACCTCCAGGGACGCTGACTCCACCACCTCCCCGGGCAGCCCATTCCAGCAGTCAATGACTCTCTCAGGCAACAACTTTCTCCTCACCTCCAGCCTAAACTTCCCCTGGCACAGCTTGAGACTGTGGCCTCTTGTTCTGCTGCTGCTTGCCTGAGAGAAGAAAGCAACCTCCTCCTGGCTACAAGCACCCTTCAGGTAGCTGCAGACAGCAAGAAGGTCTCCCCTGAGCCTCCTCTTCTCCAGGCTAACCAATCCCAGCTCCCTCAGCCTCTCTCCATAGGGCTGTGCTCCAGGCCTCTCCCCAGCCTCGCTGCCCTTCTCTGGACACACTCAAGCACCTCAATGTCCTTCTTCAATTGAGGGGCCCAGAACTGGACACAGGACTCAAGGTGTGGCCTAAGCAGTGCAGAGTCCAGGGGGAGAATGAGCTCCCTGCTCCTGCTGGCCACACTCTTGCTGATGCAGGCCAGGATGCCATTGGCCTTCTTGGCCACCTGGGCACACTGCTGGCTCATGTTCAGGTGGGTGTCAATCAGCACCCCCAGATCCCTTTCTGTTTGGCTGCTCTCCAGCCACTCCCACCCCAGCCTGTAGCTCTGCATGGGGTTGTTGTGGCCAAAGTGCAGCACCTGGCACTTGGATTTGTTGAGCTCCATCCCCTTGGACTCTGCCCATCTGTGCAGGCGGTCGAGGTCCTGCTGCAGAGCCCTTCTGCCCTCCAACCCAGCAACATCAGCCCCCAGCTCTTCATTTCCTGCTCCAATTTATTTACTTTGCATGATTCAGCGCTGTGGTAGTTTGAGGGATCCTAGGTCCCCCTAACAAAACCATAAGGATGGAGGTGTCCTGGTAGGCATAAAGCCTGCCAGACCAGTTTGACCCTTCCTCTCCTCCCCCCCATTGGATTTCAAGAGTTGAGCAGAATGGGCAAACAATGAAGCAGCAAAGCCTTGAGGGCTGGGAGCTTAGCACCACCTGTCAGGTGTCTGCTGCTGCCTCTCAACCTGCCTGGCCTGCGTGGTCACACGAGGCACAAAGCTTTGAATTCATTGTGCAGAACAATGATACCTGTGCCTATTGGCCAGTTTCATTTGCAAAATGATCTATTTAAAGGGGGAGATTTAGAAATTGGCCCTTTTCTGCCTTTCTGCACTGACCCTCCACCAGGAGCAGTGTCCCATTCATGGCTCCTTAACTGGGAATTGTTGCAGCTTGCACTGGCGGCTTGGCAGCAGCTCAGCTCTTCTCTCCTTCCCTCTACCTGGAATAGTTTGTATTTTACCCTGGGATCACTATGGTAAGTTTTGGATGCCTCCTTGCACAGAGAACTTACTCAGGGACCAAGGCATCATGAGTACATCTGGAGTTAATACTAAGGCTCTGTAGCACAGTTAGAATTGTTCCTGTTTTCACCTTCCTGTTTTCCAAGTTCTGATTGTTTAAACTGCTAAATTCTGTGTTCATAAAGATCCTTTGTGCAACTGTTTCCTGTCAACTGAAAATCCAAAGAATCTCAGGGAATTTCCCCACATTTTTTAATATTAACAATAAATTAATATGCACATAAATCAATAATCATAATTCATAACTGATTATTAATATCTATCACAAGAGGTCTGTCCTACCAGAATGGACCTGCTCATCCCAGAGTATTGTAATATTGTTATTCTCTTCCACGTTCTGGTATCACAGCTTAAAAGATCCTGACAGATCTTTCACAGAATCCTAGAATGGTTAAGGTTGGAAGGGACTTAAAAAATCATCCAGTTCCAACCCCCTGCCATAGGCAGGGACACCTCCCCCTAGTACAGGTCACTCAAGACCTCGTCCAGCCTGGCATTGGACACCTCCAGGGAGGTTGTGGAGCACAGAATCACCCAATGTGATTGAAGATCGAAGACCAGGTTGGGTGATTCTGTGCTCCACAACCTCTCTGGGCAACCTGTGCCAGTGTCTCACCACCCTCACTGCAAACAACTTCCTCCTAACATCCAGTCTGAATCTCCCCTCCGACACTTCAAACCCATTCCCCTTGTCCTGGCATTACAAGACCTTGTCAATAGTCTCTCCCCAGTCTTCCTGCAGCCACCTTCAGATCCTGGAAGGCTACTCTAAGGTCTCCTGGAAGCCTTCTCTTCTCCAGGCTGCAGAGCCCCAACTCTCTCAGCCTGTCCTCACAGCAGAGCTGCTGCAGCACTCTCAGCATCTTGGTGGCCTCCTCTGGGCTCCAACAGTTCCATGTCCTTCCTGTGCTGGGGGCTCCAGAACTGCACCCAGGACTGCAGGTGGGGTCTGAGGAGAGCAGAGCAAAGGGGCACAATCCCCTCCCTTGCCCTGCTGCCCACACTGCTCTTGCTGCAGCCCAGCACACAGTTGCTGTCTGGGCTGCACTCACACTGCAGCCTCATCTGGAGCTTTTCATCACTCCACACCCCCAGGGCGTTTTCCTCAGGACTGCTCTCAGCCATTCCCCACCCAGCCTGGAGTTGTGCTTGGCATTGTGCCTACCCAGGTGCAGGACCTTGAATGCCATGCAGTTGGCCTGGGCCCAGCTCTGCAGCCTGTCCAGGTCCCTCTGGATGGATCCCTGCCCTCTAGCAAGTGACTGTGCCACACAGCTTGGTGTCATCTGCACACTTGCTGAGTCTGCACTGATTCCTCTGTCCATGGCACTGACAAAGATGTTAACCAGCACTGGTGCCAGCACTGACCCCTGTGGGAGCCGCTTGCAACTGGTCTGCAGGTGGACATTGTGCCCTTGATCACCACTCTCTGTGTGCCACCATCCAGCCAATTCCTTACCCAGCAGTGCTCCACACATCCAGTCCATGTTTTTCCAGTTTGGTGCCCAGGATGCCATGTGGGACAGAGTCAAATACCTTACTCAGATCCAGGTAGATGATGTCAGTTTCCCACTTCTCTTCCCTGCCGTTCTTCCCTTCACTTCTCCTAGCAGTGTGATCTTAGCTCACGCTTCAGGGGGAGTTGGCAGGCAGGTAATTGAACCACTGAGTTCTTCTAGGCTTCAGCTGGGGAGGGCAGTTTCAGCCAACCCTCAGGGTGGAAGGGATGGAGAATTCTAGAAGACCAGTTTGGGCTTAAAGGGTTTTTGTACTTATTCTACCTGATTGCCTTTTATATATATATATATATATATATATGTTGTTGTAAATAGAATTTCTCTCTTAACTTCCAATCAGTGTGCAGTATCCTCATGGTTACTCCTGGAAAGGGGTAAGCATCATTTCTGTCCTCCAGTCCCAGGTATGCTCATGGCCCCCAGACTGGCACAGAAATAGAATATCCACATACTCTGGGCTTTAAATCGAGGTAACGGGGTTACAGCTCTTACTGTGTGATTGCAAAGACATCTCCAAGAAGAGTGAAACAAGATGAATCTGTGAAGTTTTTAAATGTCCTGGGCAAAATCATTGCATCTATAATTACATGCACATTTACTGACACTGTACAATTGAAGCTGTCAGGCACCTGACAGGTGAATCTAGGAGATGCATGTGAAAATAAAGTACAAATTTATCCACACAGGCAATTGCATGACTGAACTGCTTAGAAGGATCATTGATTCATGTTCCTTCATGGATGAAGTTACAGAGTGGCTTGGGCATAATCCAAGTGAGATTTTATGTCTTTTATTTAACGTCACACATCATCTCAGTGGAGTCAATGAGGTCATAGTCCCAGCTTCATCCACACTGCCTGTGCGCATCTTTGAATCATCGATCTTTAGGGATTTGGTCTGGATCCATCACAAAGCTATGATTAGTGCTGTTCCTGTTAAAATAATGAGAGCTGCCAGGTTTGTGCTTCGTGCTGGTTGTAGGGGAGAGGATAGATGATCTGGCATGAACTGTACTTGGATGATTTTTTTTAATGAATCTGAACTGGCAAGATGAGTTCATTTTGGGTCTGGAGTGCAGAGCATTTTGGTTATGTTATTGGAGGCCGGTGTCTTGTGGAACCATGACCTTGGATTTATCACCTCCTCATAGTTAGTGTCACTTAGCTTTTCAGTGGGATTATTTGATGATAGAGAAAGAAATCCTGGACAGGTGCTGTAAGTCTTTAGTGGCATCAGAAATCTCGTTCCAGGCTGTTATTAGCTTTGTGTTTAGTAATCGATGCCTTTGCAGTTCTTGATTATGGTAATTTCATTAGTGATACTGTTCCAAAATGGCACAGATTGATTTTTGCAAGGAGAGTCATGTATACAAGGAAATGACAGGAATTCTTTTATTCTCGTGTTCATTTTTCACCATCAGAATGCATTTTCAAAATGCTCTCTCCATTTAAGAAGGCACTTCTGTGCTGGAGGACTTCAGACATGAGTGAAGAGGCTATTGTGTCAGCACAGGCTGTGTGCTTATGAAGGGCACAGACAGGTCATCTTATGAAGAGTTGTCAGGAATCTCTTACATGTAACATGTAATTTTTATTCAAGAAGATGGCGAGCATGAACTCGGCGTAGAGTGCTGGCACAAGGACCCTTATGTGAAGGCTACAGAGTGAGTCCCTGCATCACCTTCTTTATGCAGAGGGGCACTGTGCAAATCTTGAAAAGGCCAATGTGAAGGCTGAAAATTGTCCAGCTCCTGGCTGAGTAATTATCTTGATCGTGTGGCCTGAGATCATATTAAGATCTTAGGGACTTCCATAAACTAAGTCTGAGGTCTGGCCTTTTAGAGAGCCTGATCTATTGCTCCTCATCTTAATGCATCTTTTTTTTGGGTGAGTGTGATCTAAAGGTGGTCTTATGGCATGCAGCCTGGGTTGAAAATGGGAAGAAATGTCGGTTAATTACCAAAGGTAAATTTATTTGAGATCTCCTACTCTAAATGAAAAATTAAAGATGTGTGTAACCTGTCCTGTTATTCTTTAAACAGAATTTTGTAGAATCATGGAATGGTAAGATTGGAAGTGACCTCAAAGATCATCCAGTTCCAACCCCCTGCCATAGGCAGGGACACCTCCCACTAGTACAGGTTACTCAAGGCCTCGTCCAACCTGGCCTTGAACACCTCCAGCGAGGTTGTAGAGCACAGAATCACCCAATGCGATCTTTTGATCACATTGAGTGATTCTGTGCTCCACAACCTCCCTGGGCAACCTGTGCCAGTGTCTCACCACCCTCATTGCAAACAACTTCCTCCTAACATCCACTTTCAATCTCCCCTCTGACACTTCAAACCCATTGCCCCTTGTCCTGGCATTCCCAGACCTTGTCAATAGTCCCTCCCCAGCCTTCCTGGAGCCCCCTTCAGATCCTGAAAGGCTACTCTAAGGTCTCCTGGAAACCTTCTCTTCTCCTTCACTTATTTGAAGAAATAAAAAATGTTGGTGGCATTTACAGTGAAAAGGTAAGTTTTAAACAATTGATTGAAAAATTCTCCAACCTAATTTTTAAATTATTTTCCAAAACTGCTCTCTGTATTCTGTCCATCTGGTGAAGTGTTTCAGACTTTCTAAAATGATATTTCTTATGCCACTTGATATTTATATATGTTGCTCCAGTACAGTGTTTCTTTAAGAAATGATCTCTTACACATTTAAGCACATCTATAAGGTGGAGTGATGCCTGCATATGCAAAAGATCAAGCTATAATAATGTCTTTGGAAATGGAAGATAGCAGACTCTCCAGCAGCCCTCATTAGTGAAATTATATAGTTATAGCTAAGAAAATTATTATCTGAATACTACAGATGGTTCAATGGCTTCTTAGTGCAGGGACAGAGTGAGGGGGAAAAAAATTGTAAGCAAAACATGCTGGGAATGACTAAATGGAAAATGAAAAAGAAATTTCCGACTTCTAGTAGAAACGGCTCCAAGTCAAAATGTCAGATTCGGATAGCTGCAGACCTTGAGGCTAATGAGATCTGGATCTGTATTTTGTAGCTTGCATCCATAGTTTAAAGTGAAGTCGAGATCTAAATTTATACTTATGATGGAATTTAATATAATTTGAGTTTCTGTTTCTGGTTCCAAAGGACTCTTAGACAGTGATCGAAGAAGGGAGGCAGTGGAATGTGTGCCTCACATTTTGCTGAAGTTCTCAAAATCAGAAATGTGTCCTTTACCAATGGGAAGGTACAAAAGAAGTGGTCTGTGTTGTACAAGTGCAGCGAAGTAAAACTTCTTTCACAGGAAAAGTTTAGACCTTGTCCAGTAGATGTTTGTTGTTATTTATTGAATTTTGCCATATTGATTTCTTCTAACTCTTGACTATTTATCTTTCTACTGCAACACACATTCCAGGAAAAACTCTTTTGAGGGCAAAAGGCCAGAATGAAGCCTTTGCATGGCTTATCTCTAAAGTAGGAAGTGAGAGACTCAGAAGTTGCACCTACAAAAACCAGTGGGGATTCTTTGATGTCTCTCTTAATGTGCTGGGCTTAGATTACTTTCGGAGTACAAAAAAGGGTGAAAGGTTTGAGGTTACTTTTAACTAAGTCTTAGGATCATGATTTGTCCATAGGGTAGTTTTTAATAGAGAAGATACAAGGGGATGGGCTATCAGATGCAGTGTCTTGAGGCTGAAATCCAGCCTCTCTCCACAAAAAAAAAAAACCCTCCTATGACCTGAAGATTCACCATATTTTCAGTATCATAGTTCTTTAAAGGTAAAAGAAGAAAAGGCCACAGCACAGGATATTTTTTCCTCTATTTTTACAGGATATTTTTTTCCCCTCCATTTTTAAAGGATAATTTTTCCCCTCCATTTTTGCAGGATATTTTGTTCCCTCCATTTTTACAGGATACCATTTTCCCCCTCCATTTTTACAGGATGTTTTTTTCCCCTCCATTTTTAAAGGATAATTTTGCCCCTCCATTTTTACAGGATATTTTTTTCCCTCCATTTTTTACAGGATTTTTTTCCCCCTCCATTTTTACAGGATATTTTGTTCCCTCCATTTTTACAGGATATTTTTTTCCCTCCATTTTTTACAGGAAGTTTTTCCCCCTCCATTTTTAAAGGATAATTTTTTCCCTCCATTTTTACAGGATATTTTTTTCCTCCGTTTTTTACAGGATATTTTTTTCCCTCCATTTTTAAAGGATAATTTTCCCTCTCCATTTTTGCAGGATATTTTTTTCCCTCCATTTTCACAGGATAATTTTTCCCTCCATTTTTACAAGGTATTTTTTTCCCTCCATTTTTACAGGATTTTTTTTTTCCTCCATTTTTTACAGGATATTTTTTTCCCCTCCATTTTTACAGGATAATTTTTTCCCTCCATTTTTACAGGGTATTTATTTTGTTCCCTCCATTTTTAAATGATAAATTTTCCCCTCCATTTTTACAGAATATTATCTTCCCTCCATTTTAAAAGGATATTTTCCCCTCCATTTTCACAGGATAATTTTTCCCCTCCATTTTAAAAGGATATTTTGCCCTCCATTTTGACAGGATATTTTTTTCCTTCCATTTTTAAAGAATAATTTTTTCCCTCCATTTTTTACAGGATATTTTTTCCCCTCCATTTTTAAAGGATAATTTTTTTCCCTCCATTTTTACAGGATATTTAATTTGTTCCCTCCATTTTTAAATGATAATTTTTCCCCTCCATTTTTACAGAATATTTTCTTCCCTCCATTTTAAAAGGATATTTCCCCCTCCATTTTTACAGGATATTTTTTCCCTCCATTTTAAAAGGATATTTCCCCCTCCATTTTTACAGGATATTTTTTCCCTCCATTTTTTACAGGATATTTTTTTCCCTCCATTTTTTTACAGGGTATCTTTTCCCTCCACTGTTTTCATCCCTTTCAAATTATCTCCTGTAACTAAGAGCAGAAGATCCTCCCTTTTACATTTTGTGTTAATTATGAAGATGACCTCCACGATGTCTTTATGCTGAACACTAAGTATCATAAACTGCAAGATAATGTCATGGGATTAGGCTGCATAAACGCAGGGGATTTAGCAGGTACAGCTTAGTCCTGTGATACTGAAGTATGTTTAGAAGCCTTCTCATTCCAACTGGTAGTTCTTTGCTCACTGCTTCCAGTATTACCCAGAAGTGTCTGCTGGATTGAAGAGCTTTGTAAACAGGAGAATATTGAGGCTAAAGCATCCACTCCAGGTCTTGCATTCTTAAAGGGTTACTGGTTTCAGCTCAGCCTGCAAGTTATATTGTGGAGGAAATTTGTCCTATAAGCAAATATGAAGTAGTGCTAAAATGTTTAAGTTTCAGTGAGGGAGTCTGCAGAGAAGTAGCACTTCTGAGTTTTGCATCATTCAGGAGCATGTAAATTCACAGGTACTGTGAACACAGAAAACCTGAAATAGCTTAAAATCAGCTATACAGCAAAACATCTTGGATCAGAACCCAACCTTGTGTATTTCACTTGTTTCTCCACTCTACTCACACAGGGAATTGATAATTCCTAGTTTTCCAAACTGTATTTTTTTTTTCCCAACTAGAAATGTTACATTTTCACTCTGTGGATAAATGGATTAAGGATTTGCCAGGCCAGTTTTGCAGCTTTCTTTCAAGAAATTCACAAACCTGTAAAAATGTCATAAAGCTTTCATACTTTCAAATGTCTTAAAGATCTACCTAGGGAGAGGATGCATATTATTTATGACTTCCTTATATATCTCAACTTCAAATATTTAAATCTACTACTTACTGGATGAAAAAAAGACAGCTGTGATTTCTGAAGGACTGAACAGTCAAAGAAATTTTGCAGGTTGGGAATTGGTGACAACGAGACACAGATAATTACAGATTAGTTTATGAGCTAATTATATAGGCTGAAAATTCTCTCTTTTAGATCCATTTTGGACATACCTGTTTGTATATGAATCTTCTACTGCCTGCTGACATCTCTCTTGCTTGTCACTGTGCTCCTCCCCACATTGCAGAGTGTAGGAGAGAGAGGACTTTCTCCTGTCAACATTTACAGAACTGCAGTGTGCTGAACTTCATGTAGTGGAGGGTTAATTAATTAATGCAAGATGATATTTTCAAAAATTAATATTGTTTATTACTATTCAATAGTCAGAACTCTCACCACCCCCATCACTAATTTCAATAACGCTCAGTTCTTTGCATTGGTCATGGAAACTCTATGCAGGTTTCCACAGGCTCTAGCAATAACTGCTGATAATATCTAACATGAATTGAACTCAGCTGAACTGGCAGAGAAGGTTGCTGCAGTCAGTGCACCGCTTGCGGTCAATACTCTGCTTGCCCACTAGGTGGACTCAAGGAGCTCCTTTCTGCTGATGGCAGAAGGCAATGGTGAGTTACAAGAGGCTTGAAGTATTCACTCACAAAATGATCTCCAGACTGGCAGGGCTGGCTACAGCTTCAGACAGTGGCCAAAGGATTTCAGGGGATTCTTGCCACCTGCTGAGACTTCTGGTTCTTCCCGGGCTGCTGGGGAAAGGAGGCAGACATCTCTGACTTGGTCTTGATCTGTGTACCTCCAGGACTTGCTGTCTTGGCAGGAGGCTTTCAGGAGCAGGCAGGATGCAATGCCATGTGCAGTCTCAGCACGGTGTCAGACTGGCTGTGCAGGCTGAGTGCCTGCAGGCATTTAGAGCCTCTTCCTGGTAAGCTCTTGGAATGTGGTTTGCAGGCAGTTCAGGATATAAAGCAGCACAAATATAACAGCAGAGAGCACAGATACAATGGCAGAGCACACATTCTGCTCCCTGCTCATCTCCTTTTATCCATACAGCCGAAGATTAATGGGCCTTTGGACACAGAATAGCCAATCAGAATGGCAGTTAGCCAAGCTTGACCATATTAGGTGAAGTCATAGGCTTGCTTTACCCTTTTTAGGGCAGAGAGTAACCTTGCACAAGGCAGGCACAAGCTGATCCTGTGTACCTTGCTTACCACAGGCTGCAAAGGGCCAGGGTCTTCAGACTCAGTGGCTCCAGGTTCTTCGTCCTCTTTCCCAAACTTGCTTCTCCTCAAAACAGAGAGAGGGAGAGCAGAAAAACATGTCTGGGCAAGCCAGGACATGGATAAGCCTATTTTGACCTGCTTAGACCTACCACCACGCTTGGGGAACAACTTCTTTACTGTAAGGGTCATAGAGCACTGGCACAGGCTGCCCAGAGAGATTGTGGAGTCTCCCGTCTGGATGTATTCCTGTGTGACCTGTGTTAGGTCCTGCTCTGGCAGGGAGGTTGGACCTGAAGATCTCCAGAGGTCCCTTCCAACCCCTAACATCCTTTGATCCTGTGATCATGTGCTGGAACAAACAGGACAGTGCTGGCTCAGTTCCTTTCCGCAGAGGGATAAAACTTCCTCTCCCCTCAGAGGAATTGTAGAGGATATGGAGATCTTCCTGACCCAAATTACGTACGTGAAGGACGCAGGATGGACTTCAGCCATTGGCAATGTCATTGTACCGCATCTGTTTCCTAACTGCAACTCTGTCATTATCTTTACATTTCCATAATTCTCATGTAGTGGTCACCATATTCAGCAGACAATTTGAATATGGATTGTTCCATAATTGAAGCTAAGCTAGAACACTAATTAATCCCTTTTCTGCAGTTCTGTAATGAGTTGGCTAGCTTACAAGTACCACTGACCTCCAATGGATGGGATCAGAACTGTTCAGTCATTTGTCATGTCTCACAGGGCACAAGTCATGGTGAATCTGCTTTAAGTTGAATAGTAAGGATTTGTGCTTTTGGGCCAGCAGAATCTAATTTCAAGCTCAGTTACTGCCAGGAATTTCTGAGTGGTTGCAGTCTCTGGCTCAAGAGTAGGATGGCATTATCTCAAACGAGTGAGCAGTTACTTACAGGAATGAGTTAATGCTTCGCTCACCGCTGTAAGAAAGTTTGCAGCCTGTCCATAGTAACAAATGTGAAGCTGTAGGTGGTGAGAAATTTGTTATACTATAGAAACAGAACATTTCAGAGCTATTACAAAATTGAAGATTTTTGGTGAACAGAGCTCTTTATTATGTCTTTGTTCTTTGTGGGCTAGCTAGCAGTGATTCATGGAGTATTACTGTACATCTGATTTTAGTAGTCGCCCCATTACATCATGTTAACGTATTTCAGCAAGTAATCCATTCAGGTTTTGGTATGCCGCTTTAATTTGGGTTTCATTCCTTGCTTAGTATTTATTTTTGGAGGTATGTTGTCTGTCTTTGTCTGGGCCCATAGTTTGCTCTTTGAAGTAACCATTTTAGGATAAAATACTTAATAAGATTTGCATTTAAAAAATGAACTAGAAGAACTGGACCCCCTCCAGCCAGAAACAAGTAATTATATCATTTGTATTGCAAACCAGGAACGGCCATAAAACATCAGTATACTTTAAAGTAGATTGATACTCTTAAGAAGCATTACATTACATATAAAATGATAGGCCAGGCAGAGGGGAGAAGCCCTCTCCAGTGTAAGTAACCCACAGACACATAGGCAGGGGCGCAGTTTTTATTCTGGATCCTGTTGTGCTGGTTTGAGGTTAATTGGAATGGTTTAATAGAGAAAATTACACTATAGGCTGTGAAAGGAAAGCATGATGATGTCTACTTCACTCATAGACTTGCTGAGATATTTGGGAAAATAAATCAAAACATTAGATAAGTCAGTCTCTGTCTCTCTCTCAGGAGCACAGCATCTTGGGCGGTCTAGCTTCTGGCTCCTCTTTGCCGATTAATCTTCACTAACCACTTTCCTTCTAACCCCCCTGGCTGATCCTCCAAGCTCACCTTGTGCGTAAGGCAAACCTTGGGGTAAGGTATAGGGGTGGGGAGAAGGTGGAAGTGTGGTTGGGAGCCCCTCCTGGGGTCTCTGATTTCTGGGAGGGGAGTTGTGTTTCTGTATTCCCTTTAACTTGTCTATGTCTGTAACCATTCCTGTCTGTTGTGTCTATCTCTGCTTGTCCATTGTGCTGAGCTGTAAACAGAGCTTCAGTCCTTAACTTCCAACCAGCTGAGACTGAAGCTGAACTCTGAATTCACCACTTCCAGTTTTTGTCTTTCGCTTTCACTGTGCTGTGATTATGAAAACTAGTGAAGGGCATTATTAGACTGTGTGATCAGAAGAATTTTTCACTAGATTTGTCCCAGAAAACCATCCAAGTCTTTTGTCTGGGTAGCTTAGCTTAGATTTCTTCTGCCCACTCCTGCCAACATTCAAAGCCTCTGGATTTTTTGTCCATATAGCTGTACAAAACCTGGCATAACTAAGGTGTGCTTTGCACTGTTGGGTAATGTGGCAAGATATAGTTCATGTATCTTAGGTGTTCCTGGCCCTCAGACCTCCTGTTCTAAGTAAAAGTAGGAAAATTGTTATTCCTGAATAATATTCCTGTTGCCTGAACCAGTTTGAACAGTCCCCAGGCACAACACTGTTTATGCTAAGACCCATGTAAGGTTTTGTGCATCTCAAGCAGCAGTGCCCATCAGTTTTTAAAATGCTGTGACTAATACATCATTTCATGAGCTACAATCATGTGTTTGCCATTTTAATAAATGGAATAAATACCAGATCAGTGTCCACTACCTTACTGTGTGCAGTTCTGGAGGCCCCAGCACAAGAAGGACATGGAACTGTTGGAGCGGGTCCAGAAGAGGGCCACAAAGATGCTCAGCGGGCTGCAGCAGCTCTGCTATGAGGACAGGCTACAAGAGTTGGGGTCTGAGCCTGGAGAAGGGAAGGCTTCCAGGAGACATTCTAGTAGCTTTCCAGTATCTCAAGGAGGCCTACAGGAAGGCTGGGGAGGGACTATTGCCAAGGCCCTGCAATGACAGGACAAGGGGCAATGGGTTTGGACTGGCAGAGGGGATATTGAAAGTGGATATTAGGAGGAAGTTCTGTAATGTGAGAGTGGTGAGACACTGGCACAGGTTGCCCAAGGAGGTTTTGGAGCACAGAATCACCCAATGTGATCTAAAGATCATATTGGGTGATTCTGTGCTCCACAACCTCCCTGGAGGTGTTCAAGGCCAGGTTGCAGAAGGCCTTGAGTGACCTGTTCTAGTGGGAGGTGTCCCTGCCTATGGCAGGGGGTTGGAACTAGATGATCCTTGAAGTCCCTTCCAACCTTACCATTCTATGATTCTATGATTCTATAATTCAGTGTCTTCTTCCCTGAACAGAGACCATTTGTAACAAGCCATTAGGTGACTATTAATAAATTAATATGCTAATTAAATCTGCATCTTCTTGCAGACTTTTATAGCTATTTGCTTTGCAACTTTGGAAGACAAAGCCTTTGGAGCTCGTAGAATCACAGAATCATAGAAGGGTAAGGTTGGAAGGGACCTCAAGGATCATCCAGTTCCAATCCCCTGCCATAGGCAGGAACACCTCCCACTAGCACAGGTCACTCAAGACCTCGTCCAAAATGGCCTTGAACACCTTCCAGGGAGGGAGCAGCCACAACCTCCCTGGGCAACCTGTGCCAGTGTCTCACCACCCTCACTGCAAACAACTTCCTCCTAACATCCAGTTTAAATCTCCCCTCTGCCACTTCAAACCCATTGCCCCTTGTCCTGACGTTGCAAACCCTTGTCAATAGTCCCTCCCCAGCCTTTCTGTAGCCCCCTTCAAATCCTGGAAGGCTACTCTAAGGTCTCCTGGAAGCCTTCTCTTCTCCAGGCTGCAGAGCCCCGACTCTCTTAGTCTCTCCTCATAGGAGAGCTTCTCCAGCCCTCTTGCTTTTGTACGTGGCAAACTTTAATTGGAGTTGGTCAATCTATTCTCATATTGGCAGAAGGGGATTTTCATTGATCATTTTCTCTCTTATTTGCTTCCCACNGCTGTAATGCAGAAGATTTATTGTCAATGATTTATTAAAATGTAATTCTAAGGTGACTCCTTATCGTGAAAGTAATCTGCAGGCTATCTTTGTTTAAACTTGCAACCCTCTTTGTCAAAGAAAGCAGCCTATGAAATTTTCATTATAACAGACAGGTTTTGATAATGAACTGGGGGAAAAGCTATTATGACCCAAAACCCCAAATTGTTAGAAAAGTTATGCATTGAAACAATATGCTCATTCATTGTAAATTTTTTTTTTGGGAGGGGTGGGGTGGGGAGGGATGGTGAACAATTCTTTTTAATGGTTACATTTTTCAATCTTACAAATTAATTTGAATTAACCCAATATCACTTAATTTTTCCCTAGGAAAGCTTCTGCTTGCACGAGCAATATCCTAACTGCTAATTCAATTACACTGAAATTGTTTAATAGAAAATATAATTGCTTATTCATACAGAATACCCATTAAAGAAGTGCAAAGGCCTATACCCTAGGGTTACTACATATTAGTACTTTGGGAATTCAGATGGGAATGCTGGGTAGGGAAGGTGCTGACTGATCTTTAATTGTTCATCACCTGCCTCCAAAATAATATGAATGGACCCAAACTAAATGACCACTCATTACAAGTTTCAATTTAGGAGCTTGGCTGGGGTCAGCAGATTGCTTATGCTGATCGCAATGATTTGAAGTTGTGATTACCATAAGCAATTTAAATTTTATTGATCTACCCTTCTGAAAGTTGTAATTGAGCATAGATGTTGGACCCGTAGCTCTCCAAACTAAATTGTACTCTGAAGCCCTTGCTGGATTACTGCAAGAATCAATAAGCAGTCAGTCACATTAACAATGAAATAGCTCCATTAACATACAGTGCTACTACTGAAACTTTATTTAGGAGGGGTGTTAGTTCACTTCATTGTTTTATCAATGAATTTCAGTTGTACAGGGAAAAGTATAGCTTGTGTACACCTAATGAGCTTGCATAATGATAATCTTATATGTTTTGAGTCTTTTTTTTTTTTTCTTTCCTGTGGTATTTGCTTTATCATGAGCAGAAGGATGTAACTGGAATTACAATTTGTTCACTGTGATGCACTCAAATAACCAGAGAGTTTTCTGTAGTGACACATGGACACTGTTGGGGGGGGTTTCAGACAAAAGGTGGTGTCTCAAACAACAACACCTATGCATAATGGGTTTGTAATTAATATCTGTTTGCAACATCCAAGTGAAATTTAGTGATCGGCCTCTCAGACTTGCTCCCCTCCTCTGAGTATCTTGCACCTCCGTGACATTGCTGAAGAAATTAGAAGAGCTGATGTTAAACAACACTGGTCCCAGCACTGATTCACATATCAGCAGAGCAGGAATGCTCTGGCAGCAGGAATGCTACAGTACCACATCTCAGATGAGAGGCAACCACTTTATAAAATTGATCCGGCATGACGTGAAGTGCTTGGGTGTTTAGGAAAAGGAACAACAGACTCTAGGAGGATCTACAGCCACCTGGTTCAGAGCAGCTCTCCTGTGAGGACAGACTGGAGAATTGGGGCTCTTCAGCCTGGAGAAGAGAAGGCTTCCAGGAGACCTTATAGTAGATTTCCAATATCTGAAGGGGGCCTACAGGAAGGCTGGGGAGGGACTATTGCCTATGGCAGGGGGTTGAAACTAGATGATCCTTGAGGTCCCTTCCAACCTTACCATTCTATGACTCTATGATTTGTTGTTCCTATATTATACAGACAGGAGAAACAACATGGAATGGGTTAGCAGGATGGATAATAAAACTGTCTGGATTGTGTGAAACGGTTTTCTTCCTGTGATTCAAAATTTTGGAAAGACAATACACTAACTGGACTGTTGGAAGTATGAAAACTGTGGAGAGACAGAAATGTCTTTGACGAAATCTCTCACGTGTCTCTTTGTGGTTTATCTCTGCTTTTGCTGTATCTGCTACCTGTACTAGTGGGAGGTGTCCTTGCCTATGGTTGGAACTAGATGATCTTTGAGGTCACTTCCAACCTTACTGTTCTATGATTCTGTGATTCTACCTTACTTAGTTTCTGTCCAGGTTTTGACTGGAATGAAGTTAATTTTCTTCCTAGCAGCTGCTACAGTGCTATGTTTTGGGTTTAGGATGAGAATGATGTGCTGTGTTTTAGGTTAAGGATGAGAATGATGTTGGTATCACTCTGATGCTTTGGTTGTTGTTAAGAAGGATTTATACTAAGTCAAGGACTTCTCAGCTTCTAATACTGCTCTGTCAGTGGAAGCTGAGCCTGCATGAGAAGCTGGCAAGATGGCACAGCAAGGACAACTGACCCAAATGAACCAAAGGGATATTTCATACCATATGACATCATGCCCAGTGTATAATCTGAGGGGAGTTGGCTGTGGAGCACTGTGGCTTGGAGATTGGCTGGGCATTGGAACTGTTGCAGCGGGCCCAGAGAAGGGCCACGAAGATGCTCAGAGGGCTGGAGGAGCTCTCCTATGAGGACAGGCTGAGGGAGTTGGGGCTCTGCAGTCTGAAGAAGAGAAGGCTTCCAGACGACCTTAGAGTAGCCTTCCAATATCTGAAGGGGGCATACAGGAAAGCTGGGGAGGGACTATTGACAAGGTCTTGCAATGCCAGGACAAGGGGCAATGGGTTTGAACTGTCAGAGGAGAGATTTAGACTGGATGTTAGGAGGAAGTTGTTTGCAGTGAGGGTGGTGAGACACTGGCACAGGTTGCCCAGGGAGGTTGTGGCTTCTCCCTCCCTGGAGGTGTTCAAGGCCAGGTTGGAGGAGGCCTTGAGTGAGCTGTGCTAGTGGGAGGTGTCCCTGCCTATGGCAGGGGGTTGGAACTAGATGATCCTTGAGGTCACTTCCAACCTTACCATTCTATGATTCTATGATTCTATGCTTGGTCAGTGTGAGCAATTGTGTTGTGCATCACTTGTTTTGTATATCCTCTTATTATTATTATTTCCCCTTCCTTTCCTGTCCTATTAAACTCTTTATCTCAATCCACAACTTTAACCTTTTTTGTTTCTTTCTTTTCAATTCTCTTCCCTCATCCCCGCGTGAAGGGCAGGGAGTGAGCAAATGTCTGTGTGGTGCTTAGCTGCCAGATAGGGTTAAACCACAACAGTTGATCATGACACTTACTCATTGAAGTCTTCTTTACTGCAGGACCTTGAAGCCTTAGCTGCAGCACGAGCTCTCTGCCTTCCCTCTATACTAAGTTGTAAATGAGCAATGAATCAATCTTTGACTGGACTGACAGTGGTATTGTGCTGATTGCGTAGTTTTAATTGTGTAAGTTTGGATTTGTGAAAGTTCCACCTTTGTATTCATTAAAGGGGTAGCAGAAGAGCTGTAATGATACCAATTTGCTTTCCTAAAATTCAGAGTCCTGACTATAAACCCCTTGCTGTCCCATATCCTTTGTGTCTGTGAACTCTGCTGGTGTGTGATCATTGCAGTCTAGGCTGCCTCCAGACTTGACATCACTGATGGGCTCACTTCCATTTGTGACCATTGAGCCTACCCAAACTTGACATCACTGATGAGCTCACTTCCATTTGTGACCATTGAGCCTGGTGTTGCATCCACTTGGGCAGGGCTGTTTCCTGTCCTCCTGTCAAGGTACTCCATGAGTCTCCTTGAGTGCTTACAGCTTGCTGTGATACTTCTCTAGCAGATGCAAGGGTGGTTGAAGTCCCCCAGCAGGAAAAGGGCCTGTGAGTGTGAAGTCTTCTGTAGCTGGAGTAAGGCTATGAGATTTGGGGCTCTACAGGCTGGAGAAGAGAAGGCTTCCAGGAGACCTTAGAGTAGTCTTCCAGTATCTGAAGGGGGCTCCAGGAAGGCTGGGGAGGGACTATTGACAAGGTCTTGCAATGGCAGGACAAGGGGCAATGGATTTGAGCTGGCAGAGGGGAGATGGAAACTGAACGTTAGGAGGAAGTTTGCAGTGAGGGTGGTGAGACATTGGTACAGGTTGCCCTGGGAGGTTGTGGAGCATAGAAGCACCCGATGTGATCATTGATCACATCGAGTGCTTCTGTGCTCCACAACCTCCCTGGAGGTGTTCAAGACCAGGTTGGAGGAGGCCTTGAGTGCCCTGTACTAGTGGGAGTTGTCCCTGCCTATGGCAGAGGGTTGGAACTGGATGATCTTTGAGGTCCCTTCCAACCTTACCATTCTATGATTCTGTAATTCTATGATCAATGATCTCCCCTTGATCAGGCAGCCTGTAGTAGATGCCACTCACAAGGTTCCCTTTGTTGCCTCTGTCTCTGGTTCTTATCCATAAGCTTTCCACCTGTTCATGGCTATTCTTCATGAACAGTTCTTCACACTCTATCCATTTCCTGACACAGTGAGCAAAACCTCCACCACTCCTTCCCTCTGTCCCTTCTGAAATGCCTGTAGCTACCAATACCCACACTCCAATCATGCCATTCATCCCACCAAGTTTCAGTGATGCTAAACTGTTTTCCTTAGATCTTAGTTTCTCAAGCATTCAAATTAATGTCTGCGTACTGTGATCCAGTTCTTGGAATTCCTCTCTTTGAACAGTTTGGTTGGTGTGGTTTATGTGAGGTTCCTAAACAGGCCCACATACACTTTCTAGAAACTCATGCAGAGGACAAATAAAAGAAGAACACATTAATTGTTTGGCATTTGTTCAGTTGAGGCAGCGTTGTTATCCTGGGGAAGCCATGTGGAACAAAAAATAGATGCTACTTAACAGATAATTTCTGTACCAGTTTCTGACATAGAGCAGACACAGACCAAGGTAAGATATGGCATTGATTCACAAAAGGCTTGATGTGAATGGTCACTTTCAAGCACAGCAACATGTTTACAATTGATGATACACCCTAAAAAAAGGCACAGTTGATCTTTCCGTATGAATCATCAGCAAGAGTGATGAGCAGTGAAAACTGCCTTGTTGAAATGACAGTTTACCAGATAAGAAATCATGCTAATTGTAAGTAATCTGGAAGTAATCTGGAGTCCTGTGTGCAGTTCTGGAGCCCCCAGCACAGGAAGGACATGGAAGTGTTGGAGTGGGTCCAGAGGAGGCCACCAAGATGCTGAGAGGGCTGCAGCAGCTGTGCTGTGAGGACAGGCTGAGAGAGTTGGGGCTCTGCAGCCTGGAGAAGAGAAGGCTTCCAGGAGACCTTAGAGTAGCCTTCCAGGATCTGAAGGAGGCCTACAGGAAGGCTGGGGAGGGACTATTGCCAAGGGATTGGAATGCCAGGACAAGGGGCAATGGGTTTGAACTGTCAGAGGAGAGATTTAGACTGGATGTTAGGAGGAAGTTGTTTGCAGTGAGGGTGGTGAGACACTGGCACAGGTTGCCCAGGGAGGTTGTGGCTGCTCCCTCCCTGGAGGTGTTCAAGGCCAGGTTGGAGGAGGCCTTGAGTGACCTGTGGTAGTGGGAGGTGTCCCTGCCTATGGCAGGGGGTTGGAACTGGCTGATCCTTGAGGTCCCTTCCAACCTTCCCATTCTATTATTCTATGATCTCCTTTATGCTGAAGAGCTTTGAGTTTTCAGGTCATCTCTGATAGGATCTCTAACAACAACAAAAAGAAATTAAAATAAAATTCTCTTTAATTGAGAGCCATTCACACTAAAAAAAAAAAAAAAGAAAATTGAGATCCATTTAATTTTTACTTGTTTTAAGCACCATCATAAACATCTGCCACCTGGCACAGAAAATTGCTTCATATGGCAGGTGGGGAGATGAAATTTATTTAAAAGTTCTTTGTCTTTGATACTTTTCCCTGCTGTATTTTCCAGTGGAGTAATTTGAAACTGATGACATTTAAATAACCATTTATTGCTATAATGGAAGAATACAGTTAAAAAATACATAGAGTAATTGCTGTCATCCCAAGATAAGAGAATATAGCAGTAGGCATAATGGAGCAAACCATCTTCAACCTGGTTTGGCCTCTGGCCATAACATTGGCCTGCACTTTGATCATTCAGAGGAAAATAAAATGCCTTCCACCTCTTTTCTATGCAATAATGTAATGCATGAATCGATTTATTTATTAACCTGAGCAAGAAAAGTTTTCTTTTCCCCTACGTAGACAGTGTTGGAAAGCCCAGGTCTGTGATCTGACTGTATTCACAAAATCAAATTGAGATATGTGGTGCTCTCCAAAAATCATAGAATCATAGAATCATAGAATGGTAAGGTTGGAAGGGACCTCAAAGATAATCTAGTTCCAAACCCCTGCCATAGGCAGGGACACCTCCCACTAGTACAGGTTACTCAAGGCCTCCTCCAACCTGGCCTTGAACACCTCCAGGGAGGGAGCAGCCACAACCTCCCTGGGCAAACTGTGCCAGTGTCTCACCACCCTCACTGCAAACAACTTCCTCCTAACATCCAGTCTCAGTCTCCTATCTGCCCCTTCAAACCCATTGCCCCTTGTCTTGGCATTACAAGACCTTGTCAATAGTCCCTCCCCAGCCTTCCTGGAGCCCCCTTCAGATCCTGGAAGGCTACTCTAAGGTCTCCTGGAAGCCTTCTCTTCTTCAGACTGCAGAGCCCCAACTCTCTCAGCCTGTCCTCACAGCACAGCTGCTGCAGCCCTCTCAGCATCTTGGTGACCTCCTCTGGACTTGCTGCAACAGTTCCATGTCCTTCCTGTGCTGAGGACTCCACAATTGCACACAGGACTGCAGGTGGAGTCTGAGGACAGCAGAGCAAAGGGGCAGAATCCCCTCCCTTGCCCTGCTGCCCACACTGCTCTTGCTGCAGCCCAGCACACAGTTGCTGTCTGGGCTGCACTCACATTGCAGCCTCATCTGGACCTTTTCATCACCCCACACCCCCAGGGCCTGTTCCTCAGGGCTGCTCTCAGCCATTCCCCATCCAGCCTGCAGTTGTGCTTGGCATTGTGCCTACCCAGGTGCAGGACCTTGCACTTGGCCTTGTTGAATGTCAGGAGGTTGGCCTGGGTACAGCTCTGCAGCCTGTCCAGGTCCCTCTGGATGGATCCCTGCCCTCTAGCAAGTCGACTGTGCCACACAGCTTGGTGCCATCTGCAAACATGACACCAAGCACCACAAAATGAGACAGTTGGAAGCCTCAGATCTGGTATCTGACTGTGTTCACAAAATCAAAATCAGTTTTGTGGTGCTCTCCAAAAATCACTATGTACTTATGGAACCTACTTGCAGGACTTGCAACCCACCCTTC
The DNA here is from genome assembly GCA_013396675.1 of Eubucco bourcierii. Taxonomy (NCBI): domain Eukaryota; kingdom Metazoa; phylum Chordata; class Aves; order Piciformes; family Ramphastidae; genus Eubucco; species Eubucco bourcierii. Next base: position 64,946 of record VWZE01008646.1, read on the forward strand.
TCCTTATGCTCCCTCCTCTTCAGGTTTCTTGTGTAATTTCTTTTCATGCCAGTGGAATTCCAACGCAATTTACAAGCAAACATGAAACCTTTTCATTGAGGAATTACAGCAGTGTTAGATAATGAGCAAGGTAGGGGCAGAAAGGAAAGGCAAGACAAGACAAATTCTTCTGCTCATCTTTTCCTTGCTTTGGTTTTCTTCACATTATTTCATAATTTTTTTAAATTTTTTTTTTTGCATGATATTTTAGGTACAAAGAAAGAGAGGTCTTTCCTCTTGTCCCTCTCATGACACTTTTGACCTATCATAGAATAATAGAAGCACCTCATAAGGTCATTTCTTCTTGCTCAAACTTGAAACATCTTGAGCAAATGACCTCATCTGAATAGTTCAACCTGCAAAAAAAAATTCTTACCGAGTCTATTAGGTCCATATGAGCTTAATACAAAACTAAGACCATACACAGAGACAAGAAAATCTACAAAAACCTCTGACTGCACTGTTACCAAGTATAAAAATCATCAAACACTGCCTTAAATGCAGCAGTAATACTTGATTCTTGTGCCAGTAATTTTCAATATCTGAATATGACTGCAAAGCAGTGTGTTCTATCTGATACATTCTGATTGCTCTCCCATTCTGAGTGGCCCTAAAAGAATCATAGAAGGGTAAGGTTGGAAGGGACCTCAAAGCTCATCCAGTTCCACCCCCCTGCCATAGGCAGGGACACCTCCCACTACTGCAGATCAAGGCCTCCTCCAACACGGCCTTAAACACCTCCAGGGAGGGAGCAGCCACAACCTCCCTGGGCAGCCTGTGCCAGTGTCTCACCACCCTCACTGTGAAGAATTTCCTCCTAACATCCAGTTTCAATCTCCCCTCTGCCAGTTCAAACCCATTGCCCCTTGTCCTGTCATTACAAGACCTTGTCTATAGTCCCTCTGTAGCTCTTACCGCAGCCCAGCACACAGTTGCTGTCTGGGCTGCACTCACACTGCAGCCTCATCTGGAGCTTTTCATCACCCCACACCCCCAGGGCCTTTTCTTCAGGGCTCCTCTCAGCCATTCCCCACCCAGCCTGCAGTTGTGCTTGGGATTGTGCCTACCCAGGTTTATTTGATATTCAGAAGCCATAGTTTGTCCCAGTTTAGTCTGGATGTTTCCAGCTCATTAACTGACAAGAACGAAACCGAACGTAAACCGTTGCCTTGTATTACTATTAAAGTTTCTTGATTACTCTTTCTTCCAACTCTGTTTTTAACTGCTGAGGGAACTGGGCAGATACACTCATTATGGCATTCAAATCAATTTCCCAGTATCCTCCTCTGAGGTTTCAACAGTGTCTGTTGTCCAAGGACCACATTCATGGGGCATCAGTGTGTGAATGTAGATTCGTTTTGGCCAGTGCCTGTCAGCCTACCAAGCTTCATCTTTTCTTTTCTTTCAGAATCAGAACTCAAATTTCCCACAACTTCTGATCATTTAAAAGTGAACCATTGTCAAATTTAACTAAGCTAACAAAGTTGTTTCAGTCATTAGTAAGCATTGAAGGCAGACCAGGCAAAAGCCAAGTTTCATATTGGTTTTAGAGAAAAGCAAGGTCCAGGGTATTGTGCATAGGCTTTTCGAAATTCAGCTTCAGCTCTCTGCACTTCTGCCTTTTCTGCTGACATCAACCAGTTAAGGTCAGATATCTGAATGCTCAAATTTAGCCACTGCAATGTGAGTTAAGATACTAGGATGATTTTGAAAATTCAGAGGAACTCCTACGTGCATCCCTCTGGCTCACCCTTTCAAGTGTATTTCAGTGTTTGATTCCTGTCGATCTCAGCTATCCTTGGTGCTTCAATCTCTTAATTGTGTTTTATTGTGAGGATGTTGTAAATCTGAAGCAAGGTGGAGATAATTAATTTTTTTTGTTTGTTTTTATAATAGAACAAAATTCTAGATTAAAACAATCCAGAGCACTGTTCTTCCAGAGTGGCCAGCCCCAGGTATATTGAATTTTGTATAGAAGATTCATTTTAATTTTAGTGTGACCCACAGCCCTTGTCTCATTTTGTTGATCAGGTCACTGCCTTGTAAATTCTTGAACTGTATTTGATGTCTGAGAATTGAAGAAATTTAGGTAATTTGAGATCTGGATGGCTTTGTCTATCTATTAGAAAAATAAAAACAATAATCATAGAATCTGAGTTGGTGAAAAGCTCCAGATGAGGCTGCAGTGTGAGTGCAGCTCAGACAGCAACTGTGTGCTGGGCTGCAGCAAGAGCAGTGTGGGCAGCAGGGCAAGGGAGGGGATTCTGCCCCTTTGCTCTGCTGTCCTCAGACCCCACCTGCAGTCCTGGGTGCAGTTCTGGAGCTCTCAGCACAGGAAGGACATGGAACTGTTGCAGCGAGTCCAGAGGAGGCCACCAAGATGCTGAGAGGGCTGCAACAGCTCTGCTATGAGGGCAGACTGAGAGAGTTGGGGCTCTGCAGCCTGGAGAAGAGAAGGCTTCCAGGAGACCTTAGAGTAGCCTTCCAGGATCTGAAGGGGGCTCCAGGAAAGCTGGGGAGGGACTATTGACAAGGTCTTGTAATGCAAGGACAAGGGACAGTGGGTTTGAAGTGTCAGAGGGGAGATTGAAAGTGGATGTTAGGAGGAAGTTGTTTGCAGTGAGGGTGGTGAGACACTGGCACAGGTTGCCCAGGGAGGTTGTGGCTGCTCCCTCCCTGGAGGTGTTCAAGGCCAGGCTGGAGGAGGCCTTGAGTGTCCTGCACTAGTGGGAGGTGTCCCTGCCTATGGCAGGGGGGTGGAACTAGATGATCCTTGAAGTCCCTTCCAACCTTACCATTCTATGATTCTATAATCATAGAATCATCTATAATCATCTATAATCATAGAATGGTAAGGTTGGAAGAGACCTCAAGGATCATCTAGTTCCAACATCCTGGTTTAAGACAATCAATTTTTACTGAAGTCACTTAAATTTTATCAAGATAAATGTTTCTGGGAGCAGAAATATCCATTCCTCCCATGCCTGTTTTTCCAGCCAGGTAAAACTTTCTAAATATTTTTGTGACCTTGTTGCATTATCTTCTGTTATAGTGCCATGTAGTGTCTGGTTTATAAATGGAAATATTAAGATAGGGAAATATTAAGATACATAATTTCTGAAGTACTGTGTTTTATGTGGCATGACAGCCTTGTGCATGTGGATAACCTAATAACTTATTGGATACATTATTAATAATTTATGAGCTGTTAGATCATTAAGAGGTAAATAAAAGTGGAACCTGAAAGTCTGTTTTTAAAAAGCAAAAGCTCTCATCTGGTGCAAATTGTCACAGGTGGTTTTATTTTTGAGTAACTTCTCTGTATGCCTCAATACCCACATTTTAATCACAGAATCATAGAATGGTAAGGTTGGAAGGGACCTCAAGGATCATCTAGTTCCAACCCACCGCCATAGGCAGGGACACCTCCCACTAGTACGGGTCACTCAAGGCCTCATCCAACCTGGCCTTGAACACCTCCAAAGAAGTTGTGGAGCACAGAATCACCCAATGTGATCTTTTGATCACATTGGGTGATTCTGTGCTCCACAACCTCCTTGGGCAACCTGTGCCAGTGTCTCACCACCCTCACTGCAAACAGCTTACTCCTAACATCCAGTTTCAGTCTCCCCTCTGACACTTCAAACCCATTCCCCTTGTCCTGGCATTGCAAGACCTTGTCAATAGTCCCTCCCCAGCCTTCCTGTAGCCCCCTTCAGATCCTGGAAGGCTACTCTAAGCTCTCCTGGAAGCCTTCTCTTCTGCAGGCTGCAGAGCCCCAACTCTCTCAGCCTGTCCTCACAGCAGAGCTGCTGCAGCCCTCTCAGCATCTTGGTGACCTCCTCTGGACTTGCTGCAACACTTCCATGTCCTTCCTGTGCTGGGGGCTCCAGAACTGCACCCAGGACTGCAGAGCAAAGGGGCAGAATCCCCTCCCTTGCCCTGCTGCCCACACTGCTCTTGCTGCAGCCCAGCACTTGATTGGCTTCTTCTGTGTTGTTTTTGTTCTGTTTTGTTTTTTTTTTTTTTTTAATATATGTATATATATATGAAAAATGCTTTCCTACAGCATTATTTTGGATAGTAAGACAGTTTGTTTTGAAGGTAATCGAAATAAGTCAAGAATTTGAAATATTAATTAGTGACACATCTAAGTAGCTGTAAATGAGGTATAGTTCATTATTATGTTACTCCAACAACCTGCCAGCCCAGAACACAAGAAGATCCCTCCAGAAAGCTCATCTTTGAAACACTGAGTATGCTTTAGAACTTACTTAATGGGAAGTTTCTAAATTAAAATGAAAAGTTTTTCTTAGAGACTCAGGAGTGTGAAACAGAATCTTCCTCTAGATAATGAAGCTGTTTTCTTTTTGCTAGAGGACTTTCTGATGAATTAATATTATTATCCATTCTAACCTACCCTCTAAAATAGTCATTTGTATGAAGAGGTACCTCTCCTCAGCTGTCTTTTGTGATGCTTAAGTAGCTTTGTGATTCCTGTGCCTTGTTACACAGAACAAATTTAGCTCCTCTCACTTGCAGCTGTACCCTTGAGGACCATACCACCTATGGAGGGCCTGCTGAAGAACTTTCTTGTGAAAACAGATGGTGTCAATTGTTCCTGGAAGACAAAAGATTAAAAGAAAATGTCTGTCTGAGTTAGATTACATTCCAGAGATCTGACCCAACTGTATGTAGGCAATCTGCAACAGAGAGATCAGAATTACTGTGACCCAAAATCTTGTTATGCTTCAGTAGCAGGGCGCGCAGAGAGACACCTTTTGAAATGGAACACTCTGTCCAACCAGATGGTTAGCCTGGATTTCCATTGTTCATCTTGGCTCTCTAGTCATATGCAGATTGCTATATAGCTTTATATTTTCTCACAGCTCTGCCTAGTATTTACATTCAGACAGCTCTGATGAAGAACATTAGAAAGCCAAGCACAGGGAACCTACCAAACGCATTTGAAACGAGCATGTGTGTGTGTGTGTGTGTGTGTGTGTGCATTAAAGGTGGTATTAAAGGTGCACTAAATAAGTATTAATCTTGTTTTCTTTTTTCTTTTTAAAACATTTTACATGAAAGCTGCCACAAATGGGCTAAGAGTGAAATGAATGTAAGTATGATAAATGATCAAGTGCTCCTGGGAGTAAATATACCACTCAGAAAGAGCATTGCTAATCAAGCAGTGCAGCCAGCTAATGCACTCTGAGAGCAAACATCTCAGAAAGACACTAAATTTGAAACATTGAAGACTGGCATTTAGCTTGAGTAGCTTCTGCTTTAAGATGGAACTGCTGCACCGGGGGATCACAGCAGCTAGATGAAACCTTGGAAGAAGCAGAGGCTTGACATCTTGTATTAAATGACCACTAAGATTGAGGAGGAGGGGAGAAAAAGAGAGCTGAAGCCCACATTTGCTACTTGGTATGTACTGATTGGGGAGTTTGAGCAGCACCTAGGGTTAGGGAAAGGGAAGGATAACCTCTATCCCTCTTAGATTCATAATAGATGTGTTGGTGCATCCTGTATAAGTATCTGCATCTTTGATGTGCATTCTCAAATGCCTCTGTGAAGTTTGGTAGCCCAGGTGCAGAAGGGACTTTGGTCTGGCATATTAAAGTAGGCAGTGGGCATTGCTTTTAAAGCAAGCAGCATATGTTCTGCTTGTGAATTTCATCTGCCACCCACTCTTCAGGAGTATAACACTGCCCACACATCTTGCCTGAATGACTTGGAAAATATATTTTTATTTCTAACTGCTACTCAGAGCTGAAACTATGCACAAGCTATGATAGGTTGTGAAAAATCAGGCTTCTCTGATTTAAAAGGAGCATGAAAAGTACTCCTGGCACGAGTAGATTGTACAGATCTCTAGAATGTGATTTGGATAAATGCTAGGGAAGAATATGATGCTGTTTGTCAAAAAACCAAAAAATTGTAGTTGTGGTATGTGTTTGTCAATGTTTGCAGACTTGTGTGTAAGAAGTCACAAAGGTCACTGTGAATCACAGAATCATAGAATGGTAAGGTTGGAAGGGACCTCAAAGATCACCCAGTTCCAACCCCCTGCCATAGGCAGGGACACCTCCCACTAGTACAGGTCACTCAAGGCCTCCTCCAACCTGGCCTTGAACACCTCCAGGGAGGTTGTGGAGCACAAAATCACCCAATGTGATCAAAGATCAAAGATCATGTTGGGTGCTTCTGTGCTCCACAACCTTCCTGGGCAACCTGTGCCAGTGTCTCACCACCCTCACTGCAAACAACTTCCTCCTAACATCCACTTTCAATCTCCCCTCTGACACTTCAAACCCATTGCCCCTTGTCCTGGCATTACAAGACCTTGTCAATAGTCCCTCCCCAGACTTCCTGGAGCCCCCTTTCAGATACCAAAAGGCTACTCTAAGGTCTCCTGGAAGCATTCTCTTCTGCAGACTCAGACCCCCAACTCTTATAGCCTATCCTCATAGCAGAGCTGCTGCAGCCCTCTGAGCATCTTGGTGACCTCCTCTGAACTGGCTTCAATTGTTCCATGTCCTTCCTGTGCTGGGGGCTCCAGAACTGTACACAGGACTCCAGATGGGTTCTGATGAGAGGAGAGTCAGAACCTTCTTCTGAACCCCTTAGCACAAAAAAAACCCCAACCCAAACCAAACCAAAACCTAAAAACTTTAAAAATATTTCCAATTCCTGATAAGATGTGTAAAGTTGGACTACTGACATTTCCCAACGTTGACCCTTACTTGAGCACAGCAGAAAAAGTTGCTGCGTGCTCGGTTACTTCACATAGTATAGGCTGTTAGTAAGCGGGACCGAGATCTGGCAGCTTGTAGCTCTGTATTAACTCAGTTTGTGTTGCAGCCAATTGCTGTCTGACCTCTCCACACTGCAGAGGAAATGCAATGCCATCTGTATATCTCTTAGTCACATTAAATTATGTCATTTATATTATGCTGGAATGCAGAGTTTACTTTAGTCTTTGCAGCCAAATTAGCAGAAGTAATAAGATAGAAGCAAAAGCGCAAAGGTGGACATTTGTGGGGTCCGTTTCGCTCCGGCTGTCTCTGATTCTGCCAGGTGTTGAATTTAGGCAGAGAGGGAGGTTGTTTAAGTCTGTAGAGGTGTAAATGTTTGTGGGTCTTACACACCTGCTGATCTCAGGGAAGACTTGAATGTGCATGGTCATACAGGATCAAGTCCTTACTCTTACTGCATTACACTTAGAAATATGAGATGGAGAAGAGGTGCTGAGTGGCGAATAGCTGAGAGCAGCCCTGAAGAAGAGGACCTGGAGTTCCACTTCCTAGAGGGCAGGGATCCATCCAGAGGGACCTGGACAGGCTGCAGAGCTGTGCCCAGGCCAACCTCAGGACATTCAACAAGGCCAAGTGGAAGGTCCTGCACCTGGGTAGGCACAATCCCAAACCAACTCCAGCCTGGGTGGTGAATGGCTGAGTGTAGCCCTGAGGAACAGGCTCTGGGGGTGTGGGGTGATGAAAAGCTCCAGATGAGGTTCCAATGTGAGTGCAGCCCAGACAGCAACTGTGTGCTGGGCTGCAGCAAGAGCAGTGTGGGCAGCAGGGCAAGGGAGGGGACTGTGCCCCTTTGCTCTGCTCTCCTCAGACCCCACCTGGAGTCCTGTGTGCAGTTCTGGAGCCCCCAGCACAGGAAGGACATGGAACTGTTGGAGCCAGTCCAGAGGAGGCCACCAAGATGCTGAGAGCGCTGCAGCAGCTGTGCTGTGAGGACAGGCTGAGAGAGTTTCAATCTCCAACTCTGCCACTTCAAACCCATTGCCCCTTGTCCTGGCATTACAAGACCTTGTCAATAGTCCCTCCCCAGCCTTCCTGTAGCCCCCTTCAGATCCTGGAAGGCTACTCTAAGGTCTCCTGAAAACCTTCTCTTCTGCAGGCTGCAGAACCTCAACTCTCTCAGCCTGTCCTCACAGCAGAGCTGCTGCAGCCCTCTCAGCATCTTGGTGACCTCCTCTGGACTTGCTGCAACACTTCCATGTCCTTCCTGTGCTGGGGGCTCCAGAACTTCACACAGGACTCCAGGTGGGGTGTGAGGAGAGCAGAGCAAAGGGGCAGAATCTCCTCCCTTGCCTTTCTGCCCACACTGCTCTTGCTGCAGCCCAGCACACAGTTGCTGTCTGGGCTGCATTTCCCCAACTGCATTTCTCTTGAAGCACACACCTATGGATCCACTGTCTGCTGCTCAAACACAGCATTGCTCTGCCCAGAGCATGAGATGCATCCCACATGGCATAGCTTCTAGAAGATGCCACTTCTTTTAACCATAGCTTTGTATAAAATGTAAAGGCAATAAGACTGTCAGTTACTTGGTACAGCTCATGCAGGCTGAAACAGGATCCAGCTGCTCTTTGGACATTTATTGCTTCAGTCCTTTCCTGTTAAATATCCACTGTCATTTTGGTTTTATTTGACCCCTTTGTTAAAAAATATGATCACAGACAAGAAGGACTCTTGAAATAAGATTTTTTTACTCTGTGTTAGCTGGTATAAAACTAGGCAATGGCCTTAAAGAAATTTTAAATGTTAGTTTATGTCTAAAATATGTCCAAAGTATTTATAAGTGGTGAAAATTTATATGAATCTTGGACATAATTCATACAATATTTTGTTTTATAAACATTCTGAAACTCTTCACAAGGAAACAGGATGTGCTCTGTCTGAGGAGCTTTCTACTCTTCCCATATAAGGATGGGCTACATGCATGGGGTACAGGGCTGTTGTATGTCACTTTAGCCCTTAATAAAGATGTGTATATGTAGAAAGGCCAGGGATGAAATCCTTGAAATCTTGAATGCAGTAGGAAAACTCTTGTTGGTTTAATTGGAACAAAGGGTCCACCTCAGCTCCTTGGATGTGGAACTCACACAATTTATTGAAGGTGATGAACTGAGCTCTAGTTGCAGTATAGTTGAGGAACCGCAGAATCTTAGAGTAAGAAAAGAGTCAAGGGGAATTTTGCAGAGGACACCAAGTTAGGAGCAGGTGTTGATCTGTTGGAAGGTAGGAGGGCCCTGCAGAGGGACCTTGACAGGCTGGATGGCTGGCAGGGACCAATGGGATGAGATGCTAAGTGCAATGCTTAACAAAGCTAAATGCAGGGTTCTACACTTTGGCCACAACAACCCCAAGCAGTGCTACAGGCTGGGAACAGAGTGGCTGAAGAGCAGCCAGGCAGAGAGGGACCTGGGGGTGCTGGTAGAGAGTACCTGAAGATGAGGCAGCAGTGTGCCCAGGTGGGCAGGAGAGCCAATGGCATCCTGACCTGGATCAGGAGCAGTGTGGCCAGCAGGAACAGGGAGGTTCTTCTGTCCCTGTGTTCAGCACTGGTCAGGCCACACCTTGAGTGCTGTGTCCAGTTCTGGACCCCTAAGTTCAAGAGAGATGTTGAGGTGCTGGAAGGTGTCCAGAGAAGGGCAGCAAGGCTGGGGAGGGGCCTGGAGCACAGCCCTGTGAGGAGAGGCTGAGGGAGCTGGGGGTGTGCAGCCTGCAGAAGAGGAGGCTCAGGGTAGACCTCATTGCTCTCTGCAGCTACCTGAAGGGAGATTGTAACCAGGTGGGGTTGGGCTCTTCTTCCAGGCAAGCAGCAACAGAATGAGGGGACACAGCCTCAAGCTGTGCCAGGGGAGGTCTGGGCTGGATGTTAGGAGGAAGTTGTTGGCAGAGAGAGTGATTGGCATTGGAATGGGCTGCCCAGGGAGGTGGTGGAGTGCCCATCCCTGGAGGTGTTCAAGAAAAGCCTGGATGGGGCACTTAGTGCCATGGTCTGGTTGATTGGCTAGGGCTGGGTGCTAGGATGGGCTGGATGAGCTTGGAGGTCTCTTCCAACCTGCTTGATTCTATGATTCTAAGTATCTCAGAAGACAACTAAACGATTAAAATTTAGTTTGTAAGTTTAACCCTGTGCTGGAGAATAGAGCAGAGCCTCCTCTAAAGGACTCTGATACCCACTTGTCCATGAGTGATAGTCATTTTAAACTAAGAAAATTAGCTAAACTTGTGTTCGGGTCAGATTTATATCCTCATTTGTGATACATTAACAAATAAAATTTATTTATACACATTATATAAACTAATTTGAAATCCTGATGTATGAGCCCACAGATTTATAAATTATACTTGTAAATCAATGTAAATCACTTGGTCAGAGTATAGCATGCCTTGCCACCACAGAAATTAGATACAGAAAAGACTGATTCATTTACCTACTTCATCTCCCTGCCAGCAAGGAATTATTCCTGTTCACCGTCATGACGGTTTGGGAGTTCCCTGCCCCCACACACTTTGTAAAATCCCCCAGACTAGACTCAGCCAGCTGGAAGTTAAGGACTGAAGCTCTATTTACAGCTCAGCACAATGGACAAGCAGAGATAGACACAACAGACAGGAATAGTTACAGACATAGACAAGTTAAAGGGAATACAGAAACACAACTCCCCTCCCAGAAATCAGAGACCCCAGGAGGGGCTCCCAACCACACTTCCACCTTCTCCCCACCCCTCTGCCTTACCCCAAGGTTTGCCTTCCGCACAAGGTGAGCTTGGAGGATCAGCCAGGTGGGTTAGGAGAAAAAGTGGTTAGTGAAGATTTATCAGAAGAGGAGCCAGAGCCAGAAGCTGCTAGACCGTCCCAGAAAAAGAGACAGAACGAGACTTGCTTATCAATGGCTGGAAAGCAGCCCTGAGGAAAAGGACTTTGGAGTCTGGGGTGATGAAAAGCTCAAGATGAGGCTGCAGTGTGAGTGCAACCCGGACAACAACCGTCCTGGGCTGCATCAAGAGCAGTGTGGGCAGCAGGGCAAGGGAGGGGATTGTGCCCCTT
>VWZE01008646.1:80163-91577 GCA_013396675.1 Eubucco bourcierii
AGGTCCCCAGCCATCTATGAGGGCACCCTGGGGAGAGGACTGCAGGTCCCCAACCACCTCTGAGGACATCCTGGGGAGGGCTGCAGGTCCCCAGCCATCTATGAGGGCACCCTGGGGAGAGGACTGCAGGTCCCCAACCACCTCTGAGGACATCCTGGGGAGGGCTGCAGGTCCCCAGCCATCTATGAGGGCACCCTGGGGAGAGGACTGCAGGTCCCCAACCACCTCTGAGGACATCCTGGGGAGGGCTGCAGGTCCCCAGCCATCTATGAGGGCACCCTGGGGAGAGGACTGCAGGTCCCCAACCACCTCTGAGGACATCCTGGGGAGGGCTGCAGGTTCCCAACCATCTATGAGGACACCCTGGGGAGGGGGCTGCAGGTCCCCAACCATCTATGAGGACATCCTGGGGAGAGGGCTGCAGGTCCTGATGTGCAGGAGATTATATACAGAGATCCGACACCCATCTTTATTTGGCTGCTGAATCTTGGCAGTTGAGCCCATTAACCCCCACAGTGCTATGTGTTTCTAGAGGCTGCTTGAGAGCCTCTGATGTTAGGGGCAGCAGAGTTTTACAGGGAATTGAATGCAGTGTGAGGCAAACAAGTTCCAAGGTTGTTGCTGGCACTGCCTGAACAGAGGTTTTGTCCAGACCTCTCTTTCTGCAGAATAGGAAGATTTGCTTGTTACAGTAAGTAGTACCTATTGATATCAAGAGTTTATCATGACCTTACTTGTAGCATTGATATCATGAGCTACATGACCTTACATGTAGCAATAGCCAGCTGAAAGGATGTGTAGCTGGTTTATAGAATCATAGAATGGTAAGGTTGGAAGGGACCTCAAGGATCATCTAGTTCCAATCCCCTGACATAGGCAGGGACACCTCCCACTAGAACAGGTTACTCAAGGCCTCCTCCAAACTGGCCTTGAACACCTCCAAAGAGGGAGTAGCCACAACCTCCCTGGGCAACCTGTGCCAGTGTCTCACCACCCTCACTGTAAAGAACTTCCTCCTAACATCCAGACTAAATCTCGCCTCTGCCATTTCAAACCCATTGCCCCTTGTCCTGGCATTGCAAGACCTTGTCAATAGTCCCTCCCCAGCCTTCCTGTAGGCCCCTTCAGATCCTGGAAGGCTACTCTAAGATCTCCTGGAAGCCTTCTCTTCTGCAGGTTGCAGAGCCCCAACTCTCTCAGCCTGTCCTCATAGGAGAGCTGCTTCAGCCCTCTGCTCATCCTCGTGGCCCTCCTCTGGACCCGCTGCAACACTTCAACACTTCATTTACTGATCAAACTGTGCCCATGTAAGAACTGCCCATCACATTAGAAAATGGCCCTATTTAAATACCTCAACCAGAACAAGAATGTTAATGCAAGATACATTCTTGTGAAATGCAAGAATGGATCAGAGATCCATGCCCTTATCATGGCTCCAATGCGGTTTGTTTGGATTTGATTAATGTTTCCAGAAGTGTCCACAGAAGTTGCAGGTACTCAAGAGGAGAATTGTTAGTCAGACCTTTCAGAGATGAGGGGTGACCATTCATTCCCTGGATTTTTAAAAATTTTTAATTATTATTATTTTTACATAATGCTCTTGTCAAGTTCTGATTCTTTCATGATCACTCTTCCCATTCATTCCCTGGATGATGATTTTTTTTTTTTTAATATAATGTTCTTCTCAAGTTCTGTTTGTTTCATGATCACTGAATTAATTAACTATTATTATTATTATTATTATTATTATTATTATTATTATTATTATTATTATTATTATTATTTTGTTGTTGTCATTTTTATGCAATGCTCTTGTCAAGTTCTGGTTCTTTCATGATCATTGTCCCCATTCATTCACTGGTATTTAATAATAATACTAATAATATTAATAATAATGCTAATACTAACACTAACACTACTACTACTACTACTACTACTACTACTACTACTACTACTAGTGTTTTTATTTTTATGCAATGCTCTTCTCAAGCTCTGGTTCTTTCATGATCACTCTTCTCATTCATTCCCTGGATTTTTTTTTAAAAAAGTTATTATTTTTATGTAATACTCTTCTCATGTTCTGTTCTTTCATGGTCACTCTTCCCATTCTTTCACTGGATTTATTACTATCATTATTATTATTACGATGATGATGGTGATGTAACACTCTTCTCAAGTTCTGTTCTTTCATGATCACTCTTCCCATTCATACACTGGTAGTTTGGTATTATTATTATTATTAATATTAATATTATTACTACTACTACTAATAATAATAATCATTAGTATCATTATTATCGTTATTATCATTATTAAATGCTCCTGTCAAGTGATCATGATGATGATGAGTATTAGTATTAGTATTAGCATTAGTATTAGTATTAAATGCTCTTGTCAAGTTCTGGTTCTTTCATGATCACTCTTCCCATTCATTCACTGGTTTTGGTTTGGTTTTTTTGGTTTTTTTTTTTTTATTCTATGTAATTGCTTTCTCAAGTTCTGGTTCTTTCAATATATTTAAGGAGCTGAGGCTCCCAAATAACTGATGTGATTCTGAAAATGATGTCCTTAATCTTTACATCTTGCCTCCTCATTGTCTCCAAGCTGAAATCATGCTTTCTTTAATGCAATCTGATGAGGTTGACATAATTCCAGACGGTAAATTGCGTTGAGAGCTCTGGATGGAGAGTGAAAAATACTAACTCTTTATTCTCTGTTTTTTCCCCCTTTTTTATTTCTCTGTGTTGGCATATCGTGTGCTTTTGAACTGATCCTAGCTCTCTGGCTTGTGACTATTCTTCTTCCTAGGATTAATCCATTTAGTACAACAAAATGAGCTTACTAATGCACAGTGTTCTTTGATAGAAGACTACTCTATTTTGATCACGGACTCATCATCGCTCATTACAATACTTCATGTCTGTTACTCTTTTCATTTCCAGTGGCACAAATCAGGAATAATTTCAATGAAGTCTGTGGAATTAAACTGGTGTAAGTGAGGATATGCAGGCTTTCCTTCTATTCAGCCCTCCTTACTGTGACATGTAAATTGACAACCTTTCTACAATAGGAGCCATTTAGGAGTAGATTTCCAGTGTGCTGGATGCTCATTAGATTGGTATGTAATTCACGTGTGCCATTTTGGAAATGCCAGTGTCCCTTTGAGAGCATGTGAAGGAAAAATGGTTACTTCTATAATGTTGCTTAAAAGGCTTCTGTTTATCAAAACCTCATTGTGTCATGAAGGTAGTGTTCAAGCTTACTGCAGGAAAAGCACACTTGTCTTTGTGACTGATCTATGGAACAACTCTTGAATAATGGAAACTTATTTGGTACATATAAGAGGGATATATAATCCTCCTCCTGCCCCTTGGAAAACTAGGAAATTTGGCTTTGCTATTTCTGAATTTAATCTTAATCTTCAGTGCACTAAAACTCTCCAGTGGGGCCAGTGGTTGAACTGAGCTACTGAACATTGCCTGCAGAAATGTATTACAAAATTGAATAATATGGTATTTTCTCCATATTATTTTAACTCCTTGTGTACTATTAAGATAGAACTGTGGGGCTGGAGAACAGGGACTGTCAATTACTGCTGCCTGCAGACAGCATTTTCATGTTAGGTGGAACAAAACAGTAAGTGATTGCAGTTCTGCCACTCCCTTTTGCATTTTTCCTTCTTTTGAAAGAAACAAAAAAGTGTACACCTTGGGTGGATCAGAAGGGCTGTGGTTAGTAGGTTGAGAGAGGTTCTCCTTTCCCTATGCTCTGCCCTGGTGAGGCTGCATCTGGGGTACTGTGTCCAGTTCTGGGCTCCCCAGTTCAAGAGGGACATAGAACTGCTGGAGAGAGTCCAGCACAGAGCCACAAAGATGCTGAGGGGAATGGAACAGCTCTGGTAGGAGGAGAGCCTGAGGGAGCTGGGACTGTGCTGCTGGGAGAAGAGGCGACATAGAGGTGACCTCAGCAATGGTTGTCAATATGTGCAGGGTGAGTGCCAGGAGGCTGGAGCCAGGCTCTGCTGGGTGATGCCCAGTGCCAGCACAAGGGGCAATGGTGGAAGCTGAGGCATAGGAAGTTCCATGGAAACATGAGGAGGAATTTTTTCCCTGTGAGGGTGACAGAAGACTGGAACAGGCTGCCCAGGGGAGTTGTGGAGACTCCCTCTCTGGAGATATTCAAAACCTGCTTGCACGCCTTCCTGTTGGATCTGGTCTAGGAGATCCTGCTCTGGCAGGGGTGTTGGACTGGATGAGCTTTGGAGGTCCCTTCCACCCCCTGACATGCTGTAGTTCTGTGATTCTGTGATTCCATGATTCCTTCTGCAGAAGCAGCTGCAGCTTAGCTACCAAAGTGGCCACAGTGTTTCATGTTTTCAAATACAAACCCCAAATCCTGTGGTTGTTAACAGAACTGATTTCATTACCTGGAATTAGTTCTGGGCTGCAGCAAGAGAAGCGTGACCAGCAGGGCAAGGGAGGGGATTCTGCCCCTTTACTCTGCTCTCCTCAGACTCCACCTGCAGTCCTGTGTGCAGTTCTGGAGCCCTCAGCACAGGAAGGACATAGAAGTGTTGCAGCAAGTCCAGAGGAGGTCATGAAGATGCTGAGAGGGCTGCAGCAGCTCTGCTGTGAGGACAGGCTGAGAGAGTTGGGGCTCTGCAGCCTGCAGAAGAGAAGGCTTCCAGGAGACCTTAGAGTAGCCTTCCAGGATCTGAAGGAGGCTACAGGAGGTCTGGGGAGGGACTACTGACAAGGTCTTGTAATGTCAAGACAAGGGGCAGAGGGGAGATTGAAAGTGGATGTCAAGAGGAAGTTCTTTACAGTGAGGGTGGTGAGACACTGGCACAGGTTGCCCAGGGAGGCTGTGGCTGCTCCCTCTTTGGAGGTGTTCAAGGCCAGGTTGGAGGAGGTCTTTGAGTGACCTGTGCTAGTGGGAGGTGTCCCTGCCTATGGCAGGGGGTTGGAACTAGATGATCCTTGAGGTCCCTTCCAACCTTACCATTGTATGATTCTATGAATTCTATTTCTTAGGCAAGGTCTCAGGGACTTTTCCTCCCAAATGAGAGTCTCCATACAACAAACAGTGCTGGGTGTTCATTCTGCACTGCTGTTCTCGGCAACAAATCAGTCTTCAACAGAGACTCTGATACACTGAACTATCAAAACGGGAAAGCATTAAAAGCCTACCATAATTTTATATTTGGAGCATCAAAGACTCAGAGGCTTCCAGGCCTGTTAGCTAAATACAGACAATAAATTACAAACCGATCCAAGAAGCCCGCAGAAGACACCAGGAAAAGTGGTGCAAGTGCCACCCCCTTCCAACATCAACACACACCTCCTGCATATGCACCCTCTTAGACATGCTCCTGTGTGCAAAACACAGGCTGCCCAAACGTTCTGGGGAGGAGGGGCAGATGCTGTGATTCTTTTCTCCTGAAGACAAAGAGGATTTTTAGTGTTTACAGCAACAGCTTGAAAGTTCTTTCCTGTGTATTTTAAAGTTCTTTAATTTGTTGTGTTTAGCTGCAGTGCAGGGAGAAGAGCTTCAAAGTGTTTGGCATCTCAAATTGTATTTAGCCAGTGGTTCTCAAATATTGATAATTTGTGTAACCCTAAAGAATTATCTGATGGAGCTGGAGATTCTTCTACAAAGACTGATAACCTGCTGGGATTAGGTGTGTTTTGTTAATGCCCAGATTTGCACATGTTGAGAATTGCTAATTGGTGTTTTTATCAGTTACCATATCAACAATTATCTTCTGCATTCTCAAGCTAACTCCTGCAGAGGGATGCAGGTCCACTGAAGTAGAGCACATGTCATCAGTGAGGCTCCTTGATCACAGTCAGAGAATATATTTATGTTGACACTTCATGTAGAATCACAGAATGGTAAGGTTGGAAGGGACCTCAAAGATCACCCAGTTCCAACCCCCTGCCATAGGCAGGGACACCTCCCGCTAGTACAGGTCACTCAAGGACTCATCCAACCTGGCCTTGAACACCTCCAGGGAGGTTGTGGATCAAAGATCACATTGAGTGATTCTGTGCTCCACAACCTCCTTGGGCAACTTGTGCCAGTGTCTCACCACCCTCACTGCAAACAACTTCCTCCTAACATCCACTTTCAATCTCCCTTCTGCCAGTTCAAACCCATTCCTCTTGTCCTGGCATTACAAGACCTTGTCAATAGTCCCTCCCCAGCCTTCCTGTAGTCCCCTTCAGATACTGCAAGGCTACTCCAAAGTCTCCTGGAAGCCTTCTCTTCTCCAGGCTGCAGAGCCCCAACTCTCTCAGCCTGTCCTCACAGCAGAGCTGCTGCAGCCCTCTCAGCATCTTTGTGACCTCCTCTGGACCCACTCCAACATTTCCATGTCCTTCCTATCTCTTGTTGAAATAAAAATGTGCAGTCATACCTTGTGGATGAATCTTAAAGGAGGAGAGTTAATGTTGTTTTTGTTGTTTTTTGGGGTTTTTTGTTTGTTTTTTTTTTTTTCCCCTGCACAAGTAGCAGAGCACAAGGAAGTGTCTGCAAATCAAATCTGAATGCAGAAAATCCACATTCTGGAGTCTGTTTTATATGGTTGTAAGAAAATAGCTGATTGCAGTTTGCAGGACTGATCTGAAATGTAGTGGTTGTTTGTGTCTCCTGATATTATGTTGAAGCTTTTCCTTAACTTTTGTGGCCAGTAGCAAAAAGAATCCTCAAGTCAGAAAGTAAATTTGATTTTCTTTCCCTTTAGATACTCTTCTACTTTAGCCATTTTTCCAGGTACTGCAATTGAATGTAGAAAATCTCAGAAACTGCAGATTCTTTCATTTCTCTCTTTGAAAAGATTTGTCCAAGTCATTGGGAAGAGTCAGAATTATACAGAGAACTCTTCCTTCCTTCCCATTTATTTTTTCAAATAGATGCCTTTCCACTCTGCAGTGTCTCAGGTCACTTTAAAAATGGCTTTAATATTTTGTAGCAAAGGGTAGATAACATCAATGTTTCCCTGATAAAAGGAATTAATTTATGAACTCTACTGAATAGAAAATCAAGTTTCTTTAAAAATAGCTTAATGCATGTTTTTCTTTTTCTGCCCTGCAACCAATCTTTGTTTTCTTACCCTTCTCCTCCAAACTTGCTTTTAAGATGCTTATGGTTAAACCTTCAATGGATGAGAAATGGCCAGACTGTAACCTTCATAGAATCACAGAATGATCTGGGTTGGAAGGGACCTCCAAAGGTCATCCAGTCCAACCCCCTCTGCAGTCAGCAGGGACATCCTCAACTAGATCAGGTTGCCCAGAGCCCTGCCCAGCCTCTCCTTGAATATCTCCAGGGATGGGGCCTCAGCTACCTCCCTGGGAAACCTGTTCCAGTGTTCCACTATTCTCATGGTAAAGAACTTGTTCCTAACATCCAATCTAAATCTGCTCAGCTCTAGTTTGAAGCCATTACCCCTTGTCCTGTCCCTGCAGGCCTTTGCAAACAATCTCTCTCCATCCTTCTCGTAGCTCCCTTCGGGTACTGGTAGGCTGCTATTTAAGTCTCCCCAGTCTTTCTCTTCTCCAGGCTGAAGACCCCCAGCTCTTTCAGTATGACCTCATAGCAGAGATGCTCCAACCCCATGATCATTTTTCTGGCCCACTTCCATCAGGTCCATGTCTTTCCTGTGTTCAGGGCTCCAGAGCTGGACACAGTACTCCAGGTGAAGTCTCACCAGAGCAAAGTGGCAGAACCCCCTCTCTGCATCTGCTGGCAATGATGCTTCTGATGCAGCCCAGGATGTGATTTGCCTTCTGGGCTGCAAGCTCACACTGCCTGCTACTGTCCAGCTTCTCATCAATCAGCACCATCAAGTCCTTTTCCACAGGGCTGCTTTCTAGCACCTCCTCTGTATTGATAGTGAGGATTGTTCTGGCCTAGGCACAGGACACTGCGCTTGTTCTTGTTGAACCTCCTGGGTGTTCAATGGTTAATATATCACTGGTGTTCAATTGGAAAATAAAAGAGTATTTGGTAGTTACAGCAATCATAGAATCATAGAATGGTAAGGTTGGAAGGGATCTCAAGGATCATCCAGTTCNGCATTACAAGACCTTATCAATAGTCCCTCCCCAGCCTTCCTGTAGGCCCCTTCGGATACTGCAAGGCCACTCAAATGTCTTCTGGAAGCCTTCTCTTCTGCAGGCTGCAGAGCCCCAACTCTCTCAGCCTGTCCTCACAGCAGAGCTGCTGCAGCCCTCTCAGCATCTTCATGGCCTCCTCTGGACCTGCTCCAACACTTCCATGTCCTTCCTGTGCTGAGGGCTCCAGAACTGCACACAGTACTCCAGGTGGGGTCTGAGGAGAGCAGAGCAAAGGGGCAGAATCCCCTCCCTTGCCCTGCTGCCCACACTGCTCTTGCTGCAGCCCAGCACACAGTTGCTGTCTGGGCTGCACTCCCACTGCAGCCTCATCTTGAACTTTTCATCACCCCAGACCCCCATGTCCTGTTCCTTAGGGCTGCTCTCAGCCATTCACCCACTGAGCCTCAAAGGAACAGCACTTTCCATGTCTTGAGGTCTCACTCTCATGGCCAAGTATATTGCCATTCAAGTTGCGTGTCTGCAGCCAAACTGATTTTACCGTTGTCTTGCTGGCTGCCCACAAGCTGGCAGAATTTCCCAATGTAAAGGTAGCAGCTTTGGTACTGGATGTATCTGAGCTACTCTATGTGTGCACAGCAGCTGGTTTGCACGTTGCACAGTAACCCTGGCACGGCCTGGACCCATCACACCTGCTGTGCCTGCGCAACAGATCTGTGGGGGTGTGTTAATCATTCACAGAAGTAGCCAAGACTGTTTTCCTTACGAAACAGGGGAAATTAATTTGCTTGAGAATAACTTTAATGAAGAAAACAAAGGAACAGCTTCTTTCTGACCCGGAATGGTGCAGACATTTTCAAAGAGATCCTTTCCTGTGGTATTCCTGACTCTAAGAATAACATTTAGCATGAACGCATTGACATATGTGGAGGTCAAACCGGTTCAAGCCGTAATATGTGAGTCACACTACTTGGCAGTAGTATTGAAGCTGTTGAAGCTACACTGGTGAACAGTAAAGTCCTTGAACTAGAGCTAGTTTCAAAAGGCAGATTTCAAATCCAGAGTTCACTCCTGGTAAAGTATGTATGACCTGTGGCTGATTAGTTTTGTTGGAAATAGGAGCCAGCTGCAATACCTGCTCTGAGGAGAGGCTGAGAGAGTTGGGGCTTTGGAGCCTGGAGAAGAGAAGGCTTCCAGAATACCTTAGAGTAGCCTTCCAGGATCTGAAGGGGGCTACAGGAAGGCTGGAGAGGGACTATTGACAAGGTCTTGTAATGACAGGACAAGGGCAATGGGTTTGAAGTGTCAGAGGGGAGATTGAAAGTGGATGTTAGGAGGAAGTTGTTTGCGGTGAGGGTGGTGAGACAGTGGCACAGGACTGGTACAGGTTGCCCAGGGAGGTTGTGGAGCACAGAATCACTCAATGTGATCTTTGATTACATTGAGTGATTCTGTGCTCCACAACCTCCCTGGAGGTGTTTAAGGCCAGGTTGGATGAGGCCATGAGTGATCCGTGCTAGTGGGAGGTGTCCCTGCCTATGGCAGGGGGTTGGACCTGGATGATGTTTGAGGTCCCTTCCAACCTTACCATTCTATGATTCTATGATTCTGTGATATACCTTCCTGTTTGGACTTCAGGCCACATTAATGCAGGAATAGCAGTGGCCAAATTTCTCAGAGGAGACAAGTCCCTAAGTTATACATTTCTTTAATGGGATACTTTCATTAGTGCCTCAGCTGATATTACTCATAAACCAACCCTTGCTCTACCATGTTTAATCAGTGTCTCTAGGCAGAGGCTTATTAGTGCAAGGTCATTCTATGCTTTTTTTTTATTTCTTATTTTCCCTTAGAGAAAGTGAGCAATGTCTCCAGAAAAAAAATATCACCTACCTCCTGCCTGGCATATCAACATCCACAGACTTGCTGCCTGCATAGATGTAATGCCTCTTGGTCAAACTTTGTGTTGCATCAAAACCAGAGAGTTTACAGTAAAAGGCAGATAATGAGATGGAGTCCTGAAACTTGTCTGTGGGATTATGTAAGCTGTTTAAAGAAGTAATGATAAAACTTCTATTAAAAAAAAAAGGGAAAAAAAAAGGAAAAAAAAAAAAAGGAAAAGAAGGGGGAAAAAAAGCAAACTGGTTCTTGAAAATATTAAATCTCCCATTGTGAATTAAGTGCTTTTTTGAAATGCTGGATTGATAACTCTGGAGATCAAAGTCTTACATCTGGCTGAGCTACTTACATGTCCCTGTGGCCTTGGAGCACCCCACAGTCTAGCCCTCAGGGGTGGGGAAGTGGCTCTGATTCCTTTGCTGCTGTTAAGGAATTGAGGTGCAAAAAAAAGGCAAAGTGACATATTTAAGCTCACATTAGAAGTCTGTGCTGAAGTAAGGATTTCAGACCAGGCATCTGATCTCCTTAGGTAGCAATCCAAATGGGAACTGTCACCTCTCTCCTATGGAAAAGGCAATGACAGGCAGAAAGTCTCTGATCAAAAAGCATGGGAGATTTCCCTGCTCCTTAAAATCCCAGGGCTTTCAGCAAAGAAACGATGAGAAAAACAGGACTGAGGCAGAGACAGGTTTGAGATGGTTGACACCATCAGTGTTAGCCTCTGGACTGTGATCTAACAAGATTATGTCTTACAGAATAGCAAATAATGACACTGAGCATAATATTTGCTGTAATTCTTTGCCATCTGACTATTCCTTGTTTTGGAATCTATTTGCAGATGAATTTGGAAATATCTTGAAAAATAGGGGAGTTATTTCTACTGCTTTGCTGTTCTCACACCTTAGGATGGGAATGGTTTAGATCAAAACATGCCAATTAAATAGAAATATGTTGGTTCCCCCTGAAATTACCATTTTACCTTTTCTGCATCCCTCTTCAGACTCCTTAGCATCACATAGATGAGTTTCTGGGCTTCTTAACTCCTTGGTGACTTACTGGACAAGGAACCATGCAGCCAAGATTTGACAGAGTTCTGTGTTCATCCCTTTCTGGTTTTTAACTCCTGCAGAATCATACAATCATAGAATGGTAAGGTTGGAAGCGACCTCAAGGATCATCTAGTTCCAACCCCTTGCCATAGGCAGGGACACCTCCCACTAGCACAGGTCACTCAAGGCCTCCTCCAACCTGGCCTTGACACCTCCAGGGAGGGAGCAGCCACAACCTCCCTGGGCAACCTGTGCCAGTGTCTCACCACCCTCACTGTAAAGAACTTCCTCCTAACAACCACTCTAAATCTCCCCTCTGCCACTTCAAACCCATTGCCCTTGTCCTGCCATTGCAAGACCTTGTCAATAGTCCCTCCCCAGCCTTCCT
>VWZE01008647.1:9201-26541 GCA_013396675.1 Eubucco bourcierii
CCCCAACTCTTAACAATTTCTCCCTTTTCCTGAAGGTATTGTAACTGTTAGATCTTCTACTTAAAAATGATTCCTGTCTTGTGTTCTAGTTTGACCTTATGCAGTGGTTAACTGTTGCTAAGCCACCTCTATCTGAGCGTACCCAGCTTCTGGAATCTATTCACTTGTCTCTCAGTGCATGTGGCCTTGAACCTGAAGAGGATATTTTGATGCCATTTAATATCTTCTGCAAACATTGGACTAACCTTCTCCAGTATCAATTCCCAGATCACTATAGTGATTTCCTAAGGTTGTTTGTGCAAAGTGAGTATGTGAATATATGCATACTAAGCCTTTTGTACAGAACCCTTTCAGCTTAAAGAATTGCATACAGTAGAGTTAAATAATGGAATAATTTAAAGTGTCTTAACTTTCTGTAGGCACTTTTGTGTGCATATTATGTGATGTGTTTTTATTGGACGTATTGTAGCTCTGCTGGAAAGAATTACTCTTTTGCAGATCAAAGTACACAAATCAGTGACAATAGATTTTCAATGTATTTTACAGAAGGACAGAAGAGAAGTTTCTATTAGTGGAAACATTTAGTAATTGTAACTGTGCCAAAGTCTGTAGTGTAGCAACCTTCTCCTTGATTACCATTTAATGTCAAACTGAGAATTATAGTTATGGAGACCTAGGATATGGAAATTTGCCGAAAATCTCCTGGCTGACGTTAGATGTTGTGCCTCTACAGTGTGAACAAAAGTACTTCCTTTCTGTCAATCCATATGTGGTGTCTTGTGTTTGTTGCTAAGGATATACTAAATTCCTAGAAAACTTTGTAGGACGAGATCATGTGGATGCCAAAGGAGAATGTTATCTTAAGTTTGGGCATTAGAGGTATCTTTCACCCTTAAACCTGGGGCTTTCTAACTCATGCCTTACCTAATTTCTTTTTTTCATGTGGCAGGGAGCTCTAATTTCAACCTTTTATGATTAATTTTGAGGAAGGGATTGATAACTTCCTACTGATTTTCCAAAATGCATTCCCTTCTCTTTCTCCTAAGGCTCATCAGAGCAGCTTCTAAGCCCTGACTGTTGGAAGGCATCACTTAAAGCTTTGGGATGTGGTTCACCAGTGACTGAACAGGCAAGCTTCAAGAAAAACGACTCTACTGAAAGTTCTGTATTGCGAGATACTGCAAAAAGTCTCCTCTCTGCAGAGCAGGTGGGTCCCTCTTTGGTTGATTTTTCACCTGAAACAGATTCCCATCAATGACAAATACTACTGTACAGTCTTTCTGTAATTGATTAATAATTTCCTTCTTGTTACAGGTTAGAGAGACAATGGAATGGCTTTCCACATCTTTCTGCAAGCTCCGACTGGCATCGGTGGACTTCAGGACTTTTGGCTTGTTTTCGAAATGGAGTCCTTATGTGGCTGAAGTGAACACATTTCTGGAGTATCTCATTAAGAGACTTATTGACACACAAGCTGCTGATTTAGCCCAAGAGCCTGTTGGCAGTAACCGAGTTCTGGCAGGTAATGTGTCTTCGAGGCAGGTTTTAGAACTTAAAAACTTCAGCAGCAACACTTTGCATCTCTAATTTCCTCTTGTTAAAGACCATTTAAATGCGGAGTGAAAATATTTTGCTGTGTATTTGTGCAGTGATGAAAATATTAGAATACAAATGACAAACGTTGATGCTGCGTTGTGGCCGTGTGGGACTTCATGCTTTATGGTTGTTGAAGAAAGCTTGTTTTTATTTGACCTGGCTTTAAAATTATTTTGTGAAGGAGTCATGCTTTCTTCAGAAACATAGTCTTTTTCATTGAGAAGAGGTATGGAGAGAAGATACTAGTGAATTTCATTATGGTGTGATTTTTTTTTTTTAATTTTTTTTTTTTTTAGAGAAAGTCCCCCCAGACACCTTTTATTTTAGTATATGAATGTTTATTTTAATATATGAAGTCTTTACCTCACAATCTCAGGTCATTTATTTGTATCAGTTTAACCACATCTAAACAATGCAGAATGCTTGCGATTGTTTTCAAAACAATCGTATTGTTAACCAGAGGTACCAATAAGCACTTTGTATTTTGCATTTTCATTTGACTAGGAAGAACTGTTTAAATGTTGGATTATGTGAACATTATTGTATTTAAGTCTGGGAAATGTAATATGTTCACTGTTACTGATTTTAAGGGAGAAAACCCAAACAACTTCTTTATTTTGTT
This sequence comes from Eubucco bourcierii, assembly GCA_013396675.1. NCBI lineage: Eukaryota > Metazoa > Chordata > Aves > Piciformes > Ramphastidae > Eubucco > Eubucco bourcierii. The sequence continues at coordinate 11,420 of VWZE01008647.1, forward strand.
TTCTTCTAGCATTGCAGTCCTTATATTCAGTTATTGTTGGACTCTTCAAACCATGGATACTAGTTCTGGATAAGGAAGATGCAAGGTATATGTAGCATTTTAAAAGTAAAATAATTTTTGTCCTGAAGTAAGGACTTTAACTGTGTATGAACAGCCTTTATTGTTACCTGGGTTTTCTTGGTTGTTTGCTTTTATTTTTTTACATTTCTGATTGTGTTGTGACTTTTCATTAAATAATTGTACTTGTGTGATAACCTTGAGTTACAGAAGTAATTTGTAACTCCTTGTAAGTCAAATTTTCCAAGGCTTGGATTAATTGTTTTAAATACTAGAAATATTACCAAGATCTGGTCAAGAGACAGAGATTAGAAAAATATGGATTGCACTTAGTTTTGGAAACACTCAAATTTAAATTTTAGATGCCCCCTTTTTGTTAACTTCCATGGTACTGATGACCCTTAAAACAAAAAAGCCAAACAAATACAACCTACATGCTTGTGGCACATAAAGAACCAAATCAGTCCCATAATGATCTACTGTCTTCACATGGAGTGTTATTTGTAATGGTGTAGTCTTGAATTTTACCTTCTTCCAAAGCCTATTGAAGCACCGTGAGTGCATCTCCACCACTCAGTTTGAAGGCTACCTGCAGGGGGTATATGCTGTCATTCAGAAGTCCCTGTGTTTTGGTATTTAATTTAGTTATGAATATCAAATAATCTCTTCTTAGTCAATGATAGGGTGGATCCTCAGTGTGGCATTGAAATATGTACCTGTTGTAAGGAAGAGGCAGTCTTGAAGAGCTGAGTTTAAATGAAAGTACTGCTGCTAGCTGCAGTGTTGATTTGCTGGGTATTACGTCACAGATATTCACAGAATGCAGCAGGTTGGAAGGGACCCGAAAAGGTCATCTTGTCTATCCCCCTTGCAGTCTGCAAGGACATCTCCAACTAGGTCAGGTTGCTCAGGGCCCCCTTAAGCTTAACCTCAAATGTCTCCAGGGATGAGGCTTCAACCACATCTCTGGGCAACCTGTTCCAATATTTCATCGTCCTCATTGTGCAGAACTTCCTCCTGATGTCCAATCTAAGTCTACCCTGCTCCACCTTCAAACCATTGCCCCTCACCCTATCCCCACAGGCCCTTCTAAACAGTCCCTCCCCAACCTGCCTAGAGGTCCCCTTCAGATCATAGAATGGTAAGGTTGGAAGGGACCTCAAGGATCATCTAGTTCCAACGTCAACTTACTGTACTTCAGAATATTTAAGTCACTTAAGTGTTTGTGATCTGGTACTGATCTCAGCACTGAAATTTGTGTTGCTTCACTTCTCTTAAGTAACCAGCCCTGTTACCCTTGGTTAGAGAGTGACACTCCTGTAGCATCCACCATGGTCCATCTGTTTACAGATTGCATCAAGCTTTTGCATGAGAGCTTTAAAGGTGGGTGAAATCTATATTCTTTTAATGTAGTGGCAGTTTGTGCTGTATCAGGCTTAAAGAGATTTTTTTTGACTGAGATGTGGGATGCAAGGGGATATTGTTTGTTATTAACTTTTAGCCAAGATGGTCATTGCAGCGTTACTGTGAGAATTTCTTTACTTCATTATTACAAGACAGCTTTTTTACCTTGTTGGGGTGGATAATATTATTGATAGATGTGTGTCTGTCAGGTAACAATGTCAGTATGAAGAAAAGGAAAGCAAAATGAGCTGTAATGAGTAACGCATAGCTTCATTCGAGGTCTATCTGTTGTTCTTGTACTACCTATGCAGTAGTTGGTGCCCAATAAATGTGTCTAAGCAGTTAACAAGACCGATAGTTTTTAGCTCATACTTAGCATTTATTATTATAATGCGTAGTTGCACATAGGAATGGGAAAAAAATTGCACAGCACTTGTTAACAACTTTTAGAGATGAACTAGATTCAAACTTTTCTTATAAAAAACAAGTAATAAAAAACCTTTGCTATTTTGTGTTTTATGAATACCGAGATAATGTAAGATGAAAGTTCTACTTTGAAGGAGTGTTTTATAACTTCAGATTATCATGCATCAACTCTACAAAGGTTGAGGAAAGACATGAAATCAGAGACTCATGGTATGGGTTGGACCTCTGAAGGTCATCTGGTCCACCCCCCTTGCAGTCAGCAGTGGCATCCTCAAGTAGACCAGGTTGTCCAGAGCCCTGTTGAGCTTCACTTTGAATATCTCCAGGAATGGGGGCCCAACCACTTCCCTGGGCAACCTCTTCCAGTGTTCCACCACCCTCTTAGTAAAGAACCTGTTCCTAGCATCCAATCTAAATCTGCTCTTCCCTAACTTAAAACTGTTGCCCCTTGTCCTGTCCCTACAAGTCTTCGTAAACAGTCTCTCTCCATCTTTATGGTAAGCTCCTTTTAGGTACTGGAAGGCCACTACTGTGTGTCACCAGAGCTGCCTCCTCTCCAGGCTGAACAACCCCACCTCCATCAGTCTGTCATTGTAGCAGAGGTGGTCCAATCCCCTGATCATTTTTTTGGCCTTCTTCTGGACCTACTCTATCAGGTCCATGTTCTTCCTATACTGAGGGCTCCAGAGCTGTGTGCAGTACTCCAGATGAGGTCTCACCAGAGCAGAGCGAAGTGGCAGAATCACCTCTCTGGGTCTGCTGGCAAGGCATCTTTTGATGCATCCCAGGATGTGATTTACCTTCTGGGCTGCAAGCACACACCGCTTGCTCATGCCCAGCTTACATCAGCACCCCCAAGTGTCTTTTTCTACAGGGCTGCTTTCTATTACCTCATTCTCTAGTTTATATTTGTAGTGAGGATTGATCTGACCAAGGTGCAACTCTTCTACTTGCTGGTTTGGCGAACAGAAATCTAAAAGCTTTAGGGTGTTGGTTTTTTTTTTCTTTGAAAATATTTTAGTTTGACATTTATGGGTTTTCATCTTCAAAATTGGACTTCGTTCTGTAATTAGGCTTTTCCTAATTGTTTTTTCTGTCATTAATTCATCCATTTTCTTTGAATCTAGATAAGCTGTTGCCAAGTCACCATGGGGCTCTCTGGTTACATTTAATGTATTACTGTGAGTGTTGCACAGCCCCCAAAATGCCGGAGTTTATTCTCTATGCTTTCCATACTGAGTTCAGAAAGCTTCCGTGGAAGGAAATGCATCCAGACCAGATGCTTATGGAAGAGTTCTTTAAAGTGAGTACACAGCATCTGTTGAATTAAGTTCATCATCAAAGTTCTTGAAAATAAGTGGAGAGCTGGATATAGCTATTTTAACCAGTAAGCTTTTAAAGTTTATTTGTAGTATTCACCGCAGACTGATTTTTGTCCTGAGCATTACTGAATCTTAGACAAAGTTGTGGAGAGTGGTTAAAACTGACAGCCATTGTATTCTGTCATTGTTTTATCTGAATGTCTCATATATGTTTAGTTAGAGAGAGTGGTTTTTACTGTCATCAATTTCATAGATTCATAGAATGGTAAGATTGGAAGGGACCTCAAGGATCACCTAGTTCCACCCCCCTGCCATAGGCAGGGGCACCTCCTACTAGTACAGCTCACTCAAGGCCTCCTCCAACCTGCACTTCAACCCCTCCAGGGAGGGAGCATCCACAACCTCCCTGGGAAACCTGTTCCAGTGTCTCACCACCCTCACTGTAAAGAACTTCCTCCTAACATCCAGTCTAAATCTCCCCTCTGCCAGTTTAAACCCATTGCCCCTTGTCCTGTCATTGCAAGACCTTGTAAATAATCCCTCTCCAGCCTTCCTATAGGCCCCCTTCAGATACTGGAAGGCTACTATAAGGTCTCCTCGAAGCCTTCTCTTCCTTCTTTTCTCACTTTCTCACTTGAAAGTTGTCTGAAACAATGTAAAGATGCAGGTAGGTGTGGAAATGCTCTAGGATTTACTGATAACTTCTTTAGGATGAGTTCTCACAGTTCTAAACAGGCTCTGGTTTTCTTAGTTTCTTAGAGTGAAGAGAAATGGAGAGAATCGTGCAGTTATGAGTTTGTAATAGATTCCTTAACTTTTTTCCTAATTTGCAGTGTCTTGATAGTCTATAGTGGTTGATTGAGAGGCTTAGAAAGTTTTCTGTGCAGCTGTTCTGGTGGGAGGGCAAAATAATGGGGAAGTGGCATCTGTCTGCTCCTCTGACCTAAAATGCTGTTGCGGATTTATAATTGCTTAAGAAACTGAAAGTATGAACTTACTTATCTTACGTTGTTTTATGTGTCTGTCATTTTTCCTTTCTTCTTCCTAGATTGAAAGAGGCAGCCCCAAAAGTTGTTTCTTATTCTTGGGTTATGTTCTATGTGAAATAAACTGGGTCAGCGTCCTTTCTGATGCGTGGAATCCTAATCCTCACCCTCAAACTCACAACATGATTGTCTGTTTGCTGTATATGATGGTCCTGTTGGCAAAGGAGGAGCAACTCATAGGCAACGAGGTAATTTTTGGGAAGATTCCCACCTGTCTGTCATAGAAGATGACTAAACCTTTGGTAGCAAGGGCACAGGATATGACTTCTCTCTCATTTGCAGAATGACAAACTCAGAAATGCTTATTGTGTAGGGAGAATACCCGAGTAGTTAATCTGAAGATGGCCAAGACCAACTCCTTGTGTGAGGTATTTTGTCTAATTTGTGGAGTTGGGGGGGTGGGGAATAGCTGCAGTCCACTCACTTCAGGAAGCTTCTCTAGGTACTTTGATAAACTGTTGTTGTGAAGAGTAAGCAAATAAATACTGACAGTTTCCTGGAGTTAAAAAGTTGATATGGGAAAGAGAAAGTTGTACGTATGTTTAATCAGTGTTTTACACACTATTGATTTTTATACATAAAACTACTGCACAGTTGTTTTTCCTTTCATTAAGTATGGGGTGTTGCATGGTTTAAATTTTCTTGAGGCAGCCTTTAATTAAAATGTGTGTTTCCTTTTCTCTCTCTTGGTTTTGGAGAGCTTTAGCTCTAAGCACATGCAAAGCTGAGGTAGTATTAGCAATAATTTGTGTGCACTTACGTTCATATATATGTTTGTATGTCAGTTATGTGCACCTGTATGTAAGTGCATATGTACTGTGCATGCCTACCTATATATGTGTGTATACAAATATATATATGGGTGCTTAGCGTCTGCCCAGTTTAGTAGTTGAGGCACTCTGCTGACACGAGCTTAAAAGAAGGTGTGACTGTGGTGTTTGAGCCTGTAGCACTTGTGGTGCTGTGAGAATGGAGAGTCTTGCTGAGTCACATTTATTCTGTCCCAGCCAGTCACATAAACCTCTGGTGTGCCTTGCTTCTTTTTCTGAGTGGCAGCATGTGGAAGGGTGGTGAGGAATCATTCATTTATGAAAAGCTTATGTCTGACTGTTTTACTGTGGGCATTCATGACATTTTCCAACTTTCAGATCTTCATCAGTAGTCGCACTTCAGGTTGATTGGGTTAAATACAGCTCAGCAATGGGATTAGTTCCTGTGAAGTTAGCAGAAGAACTTGATCTGGCTATATTTTGTTATAACCATCTAAATGGGAAATATTTGTCTGCTTGAACATACTTTCTCGGAGTTACAAATATATGTTGTTCAGCCCTTACTCAGAATTACTCGTGCACTTAATTCTTAACTGTAAATTGCTCCCTTAAGTTTATATCATGTAATGACAGGTCATAATAATGTAATACCACCTTGAAAGCTAGATATATCTTCAAGAAGCTTGGTACTGTCTGCTTTTGATGAGTTACTAGGGACAAATTACATTGTTGATTCTTAGGTTGAGCTTTCTTGTTTCCTTGCTCTGGAGGAGGATTTGATCATCTCTTGATTCTGAGTGCTTTTCTTATTTGTAATTGTATTCTAGTTTTTCTGAACTGTTTGAGTAAGAAAGAGAAACACTGGGTGTTAGGATGAACTATTGAAAATCTGCTCTTGCTAAGAGCTTGTGGGGTAAGTCTAGCACTGTGTGATTCTGTCCATTACTTCTGGAGGGCTCCAAAAGAACCTGGGTAATCTTCAAGAAGTCCCATTTCACATCTGCCAGCTGCCAACTTTATCCTGCTTACAGCGTCTTCCATTTTCCATTTCCTCTGAGACATTAGGATATGGTGTGCCGAGATGTCACCAGCAGACTTCAATCAACACTGTATTCCAGTTCAGGAAAATTACTGGAACTGACTGCTTTGACCTGAATGCATTTGCTTATCAGAAGCTTCTCAAGCTTCAAAACACAAGTGTTAGTACGCTGTATGAGTCAACCTCAGGAATTCTCTCCTAGCCTCTAGCAGTGTGTTAAACCAACGTGCCATCACTTGGTGGTTGTGGGTTTTTTTTAACCTCTCAGAAAGCTCTTGTGACACCTTGACCTAAATTTCAAACTTTCTTAGCCTTATGTTCCAGGGCATGAGCAACTTGAAGTACTTGATGTACTAGTGTCACATTCTTGTTGCTATTCTTGAATTAGTTCTGAATTCTGACAGTCTTTAAGTGGAGTTGACCATCAGCACAATCACAGTATTTGTTCGTTCTAGAATATGTAGAAATCTGGTACTTCTCAATGTCTGGGGATCTCTTTTGTATTACAGGTGCATACAGATCCCTGAGCCTAGGATGTTTGCTGCTTGTAGACAGACTTTTCTGTTTATGCATTTGCACTGCCTGTGAGTTGTGGACGCTGTAGACTGTTGTACTGTTCAGGGTGGTATTTATGAGACTAAGAATTTGAGGAGGACCCCACATTGGTAGAAGATTCAGTGAATGGAAAAGTGAGGGACGTGGTTTCTGTCTTTGGTTCAGCTGTGAACTTGGATAACTTTTTTGTGTTACTATTTTTTAGTGCCTTTTTTACCTTGTAGGTTTCCATTTCTTTGCAACTGCCTTTACATGTTTATATGTCAAATTTTAATGACTCCTGTTGACTTTTGTCCTTGGTTATAGCTACTGCAACAATCTCAGTACTGTTAATGTGAATGTTAGAAATGAAATACATATGGTGGGTTGCTGCTTGAGTGAGGGACTGCTTTTCAGCAAAACTGCCAGCTCTATTTTTTTGTAGAGTTTCCACTCTGTCATCTTCAAATTTTGGAATCCAGACTTCCTTCCAATATGGAGTACTTGTGAATGTTAATTTAAAACAGCAAAGAATCTGTAGCTTAGATGAATGTCATTTAAATTTTCAGGAATCACCACTTATAAATCTTCTTGGACAGACCAGCTCTCTTCCCTGGCAACTTGTGGGCATTTCATCTTATCAGAGCATCATCAGCTACTGCAACAGTCACTACCCTCCCTCTGTTATCCTTGGTAAGGATACTGCATCTGAACTGATAGTGAAGCTCCTGAAAATCTCAGCAGGCTTTGGTGCATCTTCAGATAGTCACGTCCATCTTGTAAGTAAAACTGGTTTTGCAGTTACTGAGCTGTTCTTGTCGTTTGCCATGTTCTGCTGTTATGGATTACAGAGTGTGGAAAGGGTTCTGTGTGTGATGTTTAAAAATTTTATTTTGGTTACCAGGATGCAACATTGAAATGCCAAGCTTACATTCGCCAGGTGGTTCGATTTCTCAGCACCTTAGAACAAAGTGGAAAGATCACCCTTGCGGTTTTGGAACAAGAAATGTCCAACTTGCTAGATGATGTAGTTGTCTTTAACCCTCCAGGTTTGTATGAAAGAAGTGGCAAACTAATTTAAAGCTGTCAAGGTCCTTTATTATGCTGCATAGATTGTTGAACATCTGTGATGATGTAGTTACTTGTGTTGTTATAATGTCGTCTTTATGAGTAAAAGGGCATGTTGCTTATGGGTGGTATATTAGCAGAAAACAAAACTAGAAACATTCCTCTGAAGAGCTGTCAAGAATGACAGGGGTTGTGTTATGAGTAAGACTGGCTGATATACAGGAGCTTGAGGGATTCTTGCTGTCTAGTATTTTAATCATTTAAAGTTTTTTCTTTCATTTGTTGTTTACATCTTTTTTTTTTTTTACATGAAGAATAACACAAATGCACTCCCTTATTCTTAAGGGATTGGGTTCCAAGAAAGGCTTCCATACTGTTGTGCAGTTGGGAAAAGTTGTCTGTTGAAGTAGGGGAATTACACTTATGCACTAGTAGTGTGGTATTTCCGTACTCAACAGCATTTATACTGATCTCATTTTTAGTACCAGCGCACCCTGAGCCTACTCTGTAAACCTGAAACGTGAAATCAGTCATCTTGCTGGACCATATGAAAGTAATTGTTAGGAGTTGTCTCCTATTCATAACCTACACAGGTGTGCTAGCAAAAGTGAACAGAAAGTGTCTGAAAATCTGATAGTGGTAACTGTCTCTCACTGCTTCTGTTACTACTTGGGGAAGCTCTGTAGGACAGTCCCACAGTTGGCAAAATCTTGGTGACTTGAGGGGAAGTGAAGGCTTGCCTGTAACTGCTGACACTCCTCCTAGCTAAGAAATTTTGAAGGACATGAGAGCTCCAGTACAGGAGCAGCAGCTCGGTTTCAGGAACCCCATAGCACACTTATTTGTGTTAAAGGACTGAAAGAGAGAAAGATCCATGTTGCTCAGTCAGCCTGTGGAGTGCAGGAGAATCACCACACGGAGTAACAGGAAGGTGGTGGTAGCTTTGGATTTAGCATCTCTGTAATATTTGGTAGAGAGGTTTTTTGAAGAGCTTCTGGTACGGTACCTTCTGTTAATAGCAGCTGGACAGGAGAAAGCTGCACTTCGCACCAGGGCACTGCACCAAGACTTCTCCCAGTGAATCTGGTTGGTCCTGGTGTCCGTTGGTCTTGCTCAGTGTTCTGCAGCCTGTGAAGTGGAATGTGGCTGTAAAACTTGTTGTAACCTCACATAACTCACTTAATGTTCTGGTGCTCCCCCTTATGGGGGAGCTGTGCCATGACACAGGACTTTTGGGACTTTTTCTTTTTTTTGTAGTAGATAGATGATACAAATAGGTATGCGTAGTTTGGAAGGGACCTCTGGAGGCCAAACTCCTTCTCAGACCTGGGCTAGCTTCAGGGCCTTGTCTGGTGAACTTCCACATACCTGCAAGTATAGAGGTCTCAACCTGTTTGGATAATGTTTTAAAAGTGAGTAATCCAGTTTTGTGCACACAATGCCTGGTGTTGCATTGTGTGCACAAAACGTGTTCTTTATAATGATAGTGGCTTTTTTCATCCACATGTTTGAAGGGCTGCGTCATAGTTAAGAGACAAGCTCAGGGAATGTTTCTGCTTTGTGAACACTCTTACAGGTGGCCCATGATAGCATGTTCAAGCAGTGACAAGACGTGGTTTCAAAATATATTTCTGAGACCAAATACTAGGATTTGCAGGAAATCTGGAATTGTTGAAATGCATGAGGGAGTTGCAACATTTCAGGCCTTATCTTGGACATATTTCACGTTGAGTCATCTAAAATCTGGGTTCGTTGCACTCTGAGCTGTGCTTTAAGTTGTGCTGTACAAGCAAGATTTTCTGGAGACTGTCAGTGTGCTTTATCATTCAATTTATTTGCATTGTAGTCATGGTAAAAAAACTGTAAGTCAAAGCTGTCTCTACTGTACTCTATCAGCTGTCACTCTCTTCAGTGAGTGATGAACTATCTCATCAAGGGAAGAGACTGCAAGGAATGGGCATCTTACTGCAGTTTCATAAGTACAGATAAAAAAACAAATGATTTTTAAGGTTCTTTCTAACTCAGATCATTGTGTAAATTAGGATGTGTAATGAGCAAGACTCTTTAGCACTGAGCACTTCCTGTAGATTTTGGGAAGTCAAATTTGGGTTCTAGTATCTCTTTACTGAAACGATTCTCTTCTGACTTCCAGAGATGGATCTGCAAACACGTCATATGGCCCTCAGCAGTCTTTTCACAGAAACTCTGATGATGATGAACAATTCCAGTGTTACAACAGCTGAGTCACTACGGGGCAGCTTGAGAAAGTGGATTGACAGCAAAGTGCATGGGTTGCTAGCAATGCCCCTTCTCACAGCAGCATGCCAGAGCCTGGCCTCTGTGCGACACATGGCAGAGACAACTGAAGCCTGTATCACTGCTTACTTCAATGAGGGTAGGAACCTGTCATCTGCGACTGCTTATGTCAAAAACTTAGATCAGTCTTGGATGTCCATTTTGTACAGATTGTCTGGAATCAGTATAGCTTCCTGCTACCCAGAGCTGGAACTGGCTTTTAGTCTGCTTTGTGTAATCTCCTTTTGTCACATCTAATGGCTTTGAACTGTGACACAGATATGCGTCCTGCAGTAACTAGGTGTAGCAGATTTAGGCCGTTGTGGTTTGGATGTTTTCAGCTATGCTGTGTATTTTCTCAAGAACCATACCTGTATCTGTGAAAACTGATTTGCTCTTTAGCTGCCATTTTGCCAGCTAAAGAGGAAAAAAATCAATCATCTTAAGTGAAGGTTTTGTCTTGTTTTTGTTTTCCCATTCTGCTTACATAATCATCATGCAGCTACATATAGGTCTCTCACCTACTCCATATGATCAGATTTTAGTACACCTGAAGGAACTACATAACATTCCATTGCTAAAATCTTAAAATGTAATCCTGACTCGGTGCTGGGAAAAAAAATATTTTGCTTTGATCTCGAGGAAGTGCCCTGTGATGATGGACTTTTTTCTATTCTCTCCGTCAGAGTTCCATGACAAACTGATTACCTGGCAAACTACCAAACCAGTCCAAATTCAGGAACACAGTGAAGTAATTCTAGTTCTTATATTTTACTGAGTGCTGCTTTATCACACACCTATTTTTCTGTTCCTTTTGTTTTCGTTACAGATTATCCTCACCACCAGGATTTAGGGTGGGGCCCTATACTTGCCTCTCTTCAAGTTCCTGAGCTAACCATGGAAGAATTCTTGCAGGAGTGCCTATCATTAGGAAGCTACTTGACACTCTATGTCTACTTGCTGCAATGCCTCAACATTGACCAAACTCTTACCAATGAAATGAAAATCCTGTTAACCATCAGCAAATGGCTGGAGCAAGTGTACCCAAGGTATGAAAGTCAAGGCTTCTGAATATAACTTGACTTTCAAGTAAATTGTAGTCTTTTATCTGGCATAATTAGGTGGACAGGGCAATAGTCACCATCCCTGGTGGTGTTCAAGCAACCTGTGGACCTGGCACTTAGGGATATTACCCTGCAGTGCTAGGTCAAGGATTGGACTGGATGGTCTTTGAGGTCTCTTCCAAACAGATATATTATGTGATTAGGTTCATTTCACTAGGCTACTGGATGAACTGACCAGTCCCTCTATGTCCACTATTAGGGAATCTGCAAAATCACAGTGCCAACACTAATGGTAGTTATGGTTAAACAGAAGAAGGAATTGTAGAATGGTAAGGTTGGAAGGGACCTCAAGGATCACCTAGTTCCAACCCCCTGCCTTAGGCAAGGACATCTCCCACTAGTACAGCTCACTCAAGGCCTTGTCCAACCTGGCCTTGAATACCTCCAGGGAGGCAGCAGCCACAACCTCTCTGGGAAACCTTTGCCAATGTCTCACCACCCTCACTGGAAAGCACTTACTTCTAACATCGAATCTAAATCTCTCCTCTGCCAGTTTAAACCCATTGCCCCTCATCCTGTCATTACAAGACTTTGTAAATCATCCCTCCCCAGCCTTCCTGTAGACCCCCTTCAGATACTGGAAGGCTACTCCAAGGTCTCCTCGAAGCCTTCTCTTCTCCAGGCTGCAGAGCCCCAACTCTCTCAACCTGTCCTCATAGGAGAGCTGCTCCAGCCCTCCAGTGATCTTTGTAACCCTCCTTTGGACCCACTCCAACAGTTCTGTGTCCTTCCTGTGCTGAGGGCTCCAAAACTACACACAGTACTCCAGGTGGGGTCTGACAAGAACAGAGTAAAGGGGCAGAATCCCCTCCCTTGCCCTGCTGACCACGCTGCTCTTGATGCAGCCCAGGACTCTGTTGCTGCCTGGGCTGCATGTGCACTCTGCAGGCTCTTGTTGAACTTTTCATCAACCCAGACCCCCAGGTCCTTTTGCTCAGGGCAGTTTTATTAATTTTATTTAATTGAATGCTTCAGCTGCATTTTTAGTCAATTTTTAGCTAGAGACTTGATTTTATTGGCAGCCTGGATTCGTGCTCAGTTAACATCACTTTAGGCAAACCCCGAGTCACTATGGCTTCCACTTTTCAAAACGTCCACTAGGTGGAATGAGTTCAGTGCTGAACGTTTGACACTCTTGAGAGATCTGATGCTCCAAGCTGCTGAGTTGGGACTGCTCTGTATCTTTAAGCGAAATCTGTCTAGTGTACCTAGTGCTCATAGTTAGGGGCCTGTGTCACTGTAAAACAGCTTACTAGATACCAGCCTTTCCCATCAGAACCCTGTTGACTGTGGTGTTTAAATGATCATACTTAGTTCTTAAAGTATCTAGCACCTGCATTTGAAATTGGTGCTGAAATTGCCAGAATTTGGCAAATACTGTAAATGCTTTTTGTGTGTTAATGTTGATAATGTTCATGTTTGCTGTGAAAGAACATTTTGGGGAGATGTACACTCACAGTGTTTTTGACATACAAAGAATACTTTCACTGTTGTAAATGTCATGGTAATTTGATTGCCAAAGTCTGAAGGAGACAGCAAAACTACCATAAACAGTAAATTAAACCTTACTTTAAACATCAAAGCAGAGGGTGCCTGAGGTGAGAAATGACTGGACAGAGTAGTGTGAGGATAGACTGATGCAGGAAACTCGTGCTGGTGCTTTATGTGGAAAATCTGAGCTTGTTATCTTAAACTGCAAACTGTCTGAGGAAAGAATAAAAATACCGTAGAGGGAACTTCACTTTGTGCTTTACTCAACAAAAACCTTGAGTGTTTCCTTTTCTGTAAGATCATGTTAAAAGTCTAAATGGTTGTGGAATCAACAACTAGTGCTAGTAAAGTGTTCTGATGGTAAGTAAAGAGAGAACAAAAAAAATACAGATACAGCTTAATGCCTTCTGTACAAAGTCTTAGACAAGTTTAATTTTTTTAATTGTTACAACTGCGATGTCACTTATTCTTAGATAAAAAGTTTAAAAAGAAGCGTTGTTTGTTTTCCTGTTACACATCTCTAAAAACTGCCAGGTGATGGCTGCATCACGGTGACAGTTGTAGTAGTTACAGCAGTAACTGGTGGGGTAGTTGTGCTGTTCTCATAGTAAGATTAGTGATCATTAATTAACTGTCTAAATGCTTTATGGGACTAATGGGGAGAGACGCAAACTTCTTAACCTGTGCATATGACAGTTTTAAAAATTGTTTTCTTTAAATCTTTTCTAAAGCTCAGCGAAGGAGGAGGCAAAGCTGTTTCTTTGGTGGCATAAAGCCATGCAGTTATCCTTGGTTCACATGGAGCAAGATGACCCTGTGCTGATTGTATCTGTCATTCGAACGCTGCTGTCCATCCAGAGCAGGCAGAGCCAACTGGCTGAAGAGAGACTGACTTCTGGAATACTTGGTGCTATTGGGCTAGGCAGGAGGTCTTCTTTGTCACCCAGGTAAGGATTGAAACTGCAGTGAATTAACTTGAGTCATGATGTTTAAAAAAAGTACAGGCTGGTTTACTCTGTGCAGTGCAGTGTGGAGAGGTGTTCTGAATCTGTGCTGTCACCAGATCTGTAATGTTGTTCCCATTATGGTAAAAGAAGTATCAAGTGTTTTAATTTGGCTAGGATGTGAATGTGAACTTTGCGCAGTTTCTGGTGGAAAACAAAAGAAAATATTGTTTGAAGGGAGTCTTTTAGAAGGAAATACTCTCACTCGGGCTGTGGAAGACTGTTCCAGCTTACCTCACAAGAGTTTTATGTGATCACAAGGACATCAACTTCTCCATCTTGACAGTGTTAATGTGTTGGAAATATTGAAAGAAGCTCAGAGTAGTATGTGCTTGCTCGTTCACTTTAGAAGGTAAAGAAAGATGTTGGTTTTGGTTGTTGGATGTTAAGATAAAGCTTACCATGGAAAGAAAGACAAGAGAGAAAGACCCATAAATCATAGAATCATAGAATGTCAGGGGCTGGACAGGACCTTGAAAGATCATCTGGTCCAGCCACCTGCCAGAGCAGGATCACCTAGAGCAGATCACACTGGAACACACCCAGATGGTTCTTGAATATCTCCAGAGAGGGAAACTCCACAACCTTCATGGTCAGCTACTTCCAGTGCTCTGTCACCCTCACAGGGAATAACTTCTTCCAGAGGTTCACAAGGAACCTCCTATGTCTCAACTTCCACCCATTGCCCCTTGTCCTGTCACTCAGCATCACCAAGAAGAGCCTGGCTCCATCCTCCTGGCACTCACCCCTTGTATATTTATAAACATTAATATAAACATTAATATAAACATCATGCCTTAGTCTCCTCCTCTCCAAGCTAAAAAGGCCCAGCACCCTCAGTCTCTCATCATAAGGAAGATATGTAACTTCCCTAATTATTTTTGTGGCTCTGTGCTGGACTGTCAAGCAGCTCCCTGTCCTCCTTGAAATTAAATGTTTGTATTGAAACACCAGTTTAACAAAGCACCTAAACACAGCTTTTGGAAAGACTTTCTGGCATGTAGTTCTGTTGGAAGATTTTTGCTCTGAGATCTTAGTGTTGTTCAACTCATCCTTTGGGGCAGTGAGAATGTTTCAAAGGTTGTGCAGTTAAGCAGTATTTCAGATACAACCTCAAGGTTTTAGCTAAGCTTGGAACAGATGTAATCTCATAGATATGGTATTCCATTGTCCTCTGGTATGTGTGATTTCCTATTGGGTATAATAGATAAGGAGTTGGCTGGATGGTCGCACACAGAAAGCGGTGATCAATGCCACAATGTCACTGGTCACCAGGTGGACAAGTAGCATCCCTCAGGGGTCAGTGCTGGGCCCAGTGCTGCTTAACATCTTTGTCAGTGACATGGACAGAGGAGTCGAGTGCACCCTCAACAAGTTTGCAGATGACAGCAAGCTGTGTGGCACAGTCGACTTGCTAGAGGGCAGGGATGGCATCCAGAGGGACCTGGACAGGCTGGAGAGGTGGGCCCAGGCCAACCTCATGAAATTGAACAAGACCAAGTGTAAGGTCCTGCACCTGGGTAGGCACAATCCCAAGCACAA